>CM076577.1:1063000948-1063303484 GCA_034641835.2 Pinus albicaulis | reverse complement strand
AGGAGAAGCTTATGTGGCGGGGAAGTAATATATATATTTAAAGAATATTTAAGGTCTCGCACAACGTCCAGTTAAGGGTGGAAGATTTGAAAATCAGAATGGTCAGACCGTCACATCCTCAGAAAACACAATCCCAATGATTTATATTCCTTCCCTTTAAGTCAGAGCATCCAAATGTAGAAATGGCCAAAAATGTTATTTTTTATTTCTGGCAAAAGAAAGACACCTCAATCCTGTCCTTGAATGGATGGCCTCTACAGATCCTTGTCAGATAGCACATACAACATCAAAGACTATCATAAAATGCAGACGCCGTCAATCTGATTGAGCCACCCTTATAATCTCCACATATAACACCTGGATATAAAGAAGACTCAAGAGAAAGTCCATAAATCGATCACCCACCCCAAGGAAAAATGATTAATAGCCTACTGACAAGGACGTAAGAAACCTCTGGAGAAATTCCTTATTCCATATTATGCCATCTGTGCCCCTTAAATGACTACCGCCACCTTTGTAATTCCATTCCTATATTGTGTATGTCGAGGAAAGCATTAATCACCTGTCAGACCCCCATAAATTCCTTAAAATCGAAGAAATGCCGGCAATCTGAGCCTCTCCCAAAACCAAGCAAATCTTCGCCGGAAAAACTAGTCCCTAGAGACAACAATGAAGTTATACGTGACAACATATACAACCAGGGCAAGTCCACCATCTAGAGCCAATTCTAAATCCAAAGTTTTTGCAAGGGCGAGATATGATGAGTGAATCAACCCACTTTCTCCAAAGGCAGTACCACTTGTAGCACCAAGAGGTGGACTGATAGTTTGCGTCAGGCAAAGAAACTAGGGATCGTATCGGAGGATAACCAGCAAAATCAACGTGTTCTACCATTCGCCTTATACTCAGCAAATAATGCCCGTAATATCATACATGCCCCATATGCAAGAATGATGATAATGCATATCTCCAGTTCCTCCTCATAAGACATTGATAGAGTGGGAAGACTGTGTACATGAACGATAATTCATGAGACCACGAGAGATAATAACAGAAGTAATGGACACCCTTCAGTATCCACAACTCAAACCAAGATGCAACATTCCCCAAACAAAGACTACAAACCTACATAGAACCCTAGTTGTAAGACATCACCATTTAAGTATACCACCCCGGATAGGCTAGACCCTTATATCCACTGAGCTTAAAATATTCATCAGATAGATTGTGCCAGGGCAATGGAGATACATTAACGTTACGTGATAGGATGCACACTCAGAGGTTAATGGGAGATGATTTAAAAGAGAAAAATATTTCCCTTATCAATTCCTAACTGCAATAAACAATCATGAAACATTCCAGGAATAAAACACAAAAACCCCAGCTTTTTACCAGGGCATGTAAATCCACCTCTCGTGTAAACTCTAGCCCCGGCAACCCCACTACATCTTATCACTTGACTACCACCCTCTCAACCCAATACTGAAAGTATACAACCTATCAGGTGCCCATGAAAACTACAACCTATCCTATTACCAAAGAAACCCTCTCGAGAAACAAAAACCGTGTTCATACTCTTGTGAACTGTTACCTGGTATCGACACCATTGGACAACTCAGTACACAAGCCCAGCCATCGGCGGAGTCAACAATCAGAGTACATTATTGAGCTACTGGTCCATCCTCTAGCTCCCTCTATAGGATGGTTGCGGTTACTGATATTGAGGTCAAGGAAGGTGGTATCACTACCTCCATGTCCTAAATGTAAGTTAATATATTTTGATGCACAATAATACTTATTACAATACATATGTCTTCATAGTTCATAGTATCACTTCGTAACATTTGCCTAGAATTTTCTATCCCTAAATGCGGTCATGGAAGGGGTTATTGCCAATTTGTTTTTACCAGATGTCTAGTAACCAAAAGTGCATTAAATTACAATAATTTCAAGGTTTAAATGATATATTCATTAATTACATGATAAACTTCTTAAGTATCCAATCAAATATATATATAAATCGAAAATTAATATGAGTAAAATACACACCAAACCAAACACATGATAAAAAAAAAATTTGGTGTTTATGAAAAAATGATATTTATTACTAAATTTCCGCAATAGCAACGATATCTCATTTCTTCTACTCTCATCACCATAGTATATGAACAGTTGTCCCGAACTATCTTGGCTCTTGAATTAGAACGTGATGTCTCACATGCAAAATAATTATCTCTTTTGGTGGGGATATCTTACAACATGACCTCTGGCTCACCGCCGTGAGAATGGGAATGTGCTTATGGTGGTCTCTCTATCTTAGATCGAGTGTTATTAGTCCCTGCTTGGACTATAGCGATCGCTCGATCGTTGAGTGGCATTAATCCATCCGGTGATCATTTTTGTTTTTAAGTTTTTCACACTTTAACCAAACTTTACTGTTGCCAATTTCCTTCACGAAATTTTTAAGCAAAGTATTTTGGTTTGACCTCTTATTACAAACGTCACTTGTTCCGATGCAGAAGATTGGCGCAATATCATCTTAACCAAAGTCTGGTTGAGGCAGAGTTATTTTGCACTGTGGTTGAATTGTTTACATCCAAAATTTTTTTGGTAACCAAGAATCCTGCTGCTACCACTTTTTTGTATCCAAACTTTTAATCCTGCCACCACTTTTCCCACCTACAACAGGTGTTCATGCATTGGCATCGTTGTCAACTAAGAATCCTGCCACTGTTGTTTTCCCTGCCACCGCTGTTTTTCACATGCAGCAGCTGTGCAACCTGCCACCCTATTTTCCACCTGCAACAGCTATGCAAGTACATTTACATTGTTGTCATTGAGAAAGAAGTTGGGAATTGTTGCAATGCAAGTACATTGCCATTGTTGTCGTTGAGAAAGAAGCTGGGAACCTTTGAGCATATTAGATTACTTGATTTTATGACTAGCACAACCACATTAGTAAAAACTAATGTGGTTGATATACGCCGATAGGCGTATATAAAATAGATTTACAACCACATTTACCAATGTGGTTGATATACACCGATAGGCGTATATAAAATAGATTTACAACCACATTTACCAATGTGGTTGATATACGCTGATAGGCCTATATCCACTACCCATCACATTAATTTATATATCAATAAATAAATATTATATATAATAAATTTATTATATTAACTTGAAATATATATATTATATATTAATAAGAATATCAATATATTAAATATATTAATTATGATTAAAATCACAAAAATATTATATATATATTAATAATATTATAATAAGTATTAATAATATATATTAATAATATTTATTAATATATTAAAAGTATTAACTATTTATTTATAATATATAATATTAATAATATTACTAATAATCATTATTAATAAATATTTGAATATTTATTTATAATGATTATTAGTAATATTATAATATTATTAATATATACAAAAATATTATATATATATTTTTTATATTATAATAAGTATTAATAATATATATTAAAAATATTTATTAATATATTAATAATATTAACTATATACATACTATAAATTAACTTGAAATATATAAAATATTTAATAATAATATTTATAAATATAAAAATAATAAAATAATATTTCATATTTTCATATTTATTTATATATTAATATCATAGATGGTTATATTATTAATAAACCAAAAGAACTAATAATATATTAATATTATTATAATAATATTATAATATTACTAATAATCATTATTAATAAATATTTGAATACTTATTTATAATATATATTAATATATTAATAATAATAAACTCAAGAGAGTAATAAACCATATGAAACAATATTTAAAAACAAAAAAACCTAAGAGATTAATAAACCCAAGGGATAATTAATAATACAAACCCAATGTCATCATAAACCAAAGGTTTAAATATTATAAACCATAGGAATTGGTGAACCCAAGGGATAAATATTATAAACATAAGGGATCAATATTAAAAACACAAGAAATTAATAAACCGTAAGAATTGATATTTTAAACTAAGAAACCTAATAAATTAATAATCCATAAGAATGAATATTTTAAACATAAGATATTAATAAACGAACGAGATTATTAACATTATAAACCAAAAGAACTAATCGACCCAAGGGTTTAATCTTATAAAGCAAAGGAATCAACGAACCCAAGGGATAAATATCATAAACCTAACGGATGAATATTATAAACAATAAAGATTAATAAACGCTAAGAATTAATATTTTAAACTGAGAAATCTAAGAAATTAACAAACCCTGAGAAATAGTATTTTAAACTCAAGAGAGTAATAAAGTGAATGTGTGATTAACATTATAAACCCAAGAGTTTAATACTATAAACCAAATCAATTGGTGAACCGAAGGGAAAACCATTACCCAAAAAATTATAAACCAAAGGAATTGGTGAACCCAAGGGAATTGATTTAAACATTGAGACAATTGTTGTCACAATGCGACGATGGACCAACTATGACCAAGGTTGGCCATGGGTGATTTTCATATTGAGACAATCTTTGTGAGAATGTGACATTTGATCATGGATGAAATTGATCAATTATTCATATTATAAACCAAAAGAACTAATAAACCCAAGGGTTTAATATTATAAACCAAAGGAATTGGTGAACCCAAGGGACAACCATCACCCAACAAATTATAAACTAAAAGAAATTGGTGAACCCAAGGGAATTGATTTAAACATTGAGACAATTGTTGTCACAATGCGACGATGGACCAACTATGACCATGGTTGGCCATGGGTGATTTTCATATTAAGACAATGTTTCTCATAATGTGTCATTTGATCATGGATGACATTGATCGATTATTCATATTATAAACCAAAACAACTAATAAACCCAAGGGTTTAATATTATAAACCAAAGGAATTGGTGAACCCAAGGGACAACCATCACCCAACAAATTATAAAGCAAACGAATTGGTGAACCCAAGGGAATTGATTTAAACATTGAGACAATTGTTGTCATAATGCGACGTTGGACCAACTATGACCATGGCTGGCCATGGGTGATTTTCATATTAAGACAATATTTGTCAGAATGTGACATTTGATCATGGATGACATTGTTGATCGATTTTCATAATATATACTAAAATAACTGGCTAAGCCAGTAGTTTAATATTATAAACCAAAGGAATTGGTGAACACAGGGAATTGATTTAAACATTGAGATAATTTTTTGTCCGCAATTGGACCCAACTATGACATGTGGTTGGCCATGGGCGATTTTCATATTGAGACAATATTTGTCGAAATGTGACATTACAGTGTGGATGACATTGATCAATTATTCATATTATAAACCAAAAAAACTAATAAACCCAAGGGTTTAATATTACAAACCAAAGGAATTGGTGAACCCAAGGGAAAACCATTACCCAACAAATTATAAACCAAAAGAAATTGGTGAAACCAAGGCAATTGATTTAAACATTGAGACAATGGTTGTCACAATGCGACGCTGGACCAACTATTACCATGGTTGGCCATGGGTGATTTTCATAATGAGACAATGTTTCTCATAACGTGTTATTTGATCATGGATGACATTGATCGATTATTCATATTATAAACCAAAAGAACTAATAAACCCAAGGGTTTAATATTATAAACCAAAGGAATTGGTGAACCAAAGGGAAAACCATTACCCTACAAATTATAAAGCAAAGGAATTGGTGAACCCAAGGGAAATGATTTAAACATTGAGACAATTGTTGTCACAATGCGATGTTGGATAGCCAACTATGACCATGAGGTGGCCATGGGTAATTTTCATATTGAGACAATGTTTCCTCATAATGTGTCATTTGATCATGGATGACATTGATCGATTATTCATATTATAAACCAAAAAACTAATAAACCCAAGGTTTTAATATTATAAACCAAAGCAAGTGGTGAACCCAAGGGAAAATCATTACCCAAAAAATTATAAACCAAAGGAATTGGTGAACCCAAGGGAATTGATTTAGACATTGAGACGATTGTTGTCGCAATCACGACGTTGGGCCAACTATGAACATGGTTAGCCATGGGTGATTTTCATATTCAGACAATATTTGTCAGAATGTGAGATTTGATCATGGATGAGGTTGATCGATTATTCATATTATAAACTGAAAGAACTAATAAAACCAAGGGTATAATATTATAAACCAAATGAATTGGTGAACCCAAGGGAAAACCGTTACAAAAAAAATTATAAACCAAAGGAATTAGTGAACCCAAGGGAATTGATTTAAACATTTAGAAAATTGTTGTCACAATGCAACTTTGGACCAACTATGAACATGGTTGGCCATGGGTGATTTTCATATTGAGACAATATTTGTCAGAATGTGACATTTAATCATGGATGACATTGATCGATTATTCATATTATAAACCAAAACAACTAATAAACCCAAGGGTTTAATATGATAAACCAAAGGAATTGGTGAACCCAAGGGACAACCATTACCCAAAAATTTATAAAGCAAAGGAATTGGTGAACCCAAGGGAATTGATTTAAACATTGAGACAATTGTTTTCACAATGCGACGTTGGACCAACTATGACTGGGGTTGGAGGAGGAGGCCATGGGTGATTTTCATATTAAGACAAATATTTGTCGAATGTGACATTTGATCATGGATGACATTGATCAATTTTTTTCATATTATATACCAGAAATAACTATTAAAACCCAGCAGTTTAATATTATAAAGCTGAAAGGATGTGGTGAACAGGGAATTGATTTAAACATTGAGACAGAATTTTTGTCACAAGTGGATAACCTGACCATGCTTGGCAACGTTGATTTCATATTGAGATATTTGTCGAAATGTGACATTTGATCATCGATGACTTGATCGATTATTCATATTATAAACCAAAAGAACTAATAAACCCAAGGGTTTAATATTATAAACCAAAGGAATTGGTGAACCCAAGGGACAACCATTACCCAAAAAATTATAAACCAAAGGAATTGGTGAACCCAAGGGAATTGAGTTAAACATTGAGAAAATTGTTGTCACAATCCGACATTGGACCAACTATGAGCAGGGTTAGCCATGGGTGATTTTCATATTGAGACAATGTTTGTGAGAATGTGACATTTGATCATGGATGACATTGATCGATTATTCATATTATAAACCAAAACAACTAATAAACCCAAGGGTTTAATATTATAAACCAAAGGAATTGGTGAACCCAAGGGACAACCATTACCCAAAAAATTATAAAGCAAAGGGTGAGTGAACCCAAGGGAATTTATTTAAACATTGAGACAATTTTTGTCACAGTGCGATGTTGGACAAACTATGACCATGGTTGGCCATGGGTGATTTTCATATTGAGACAATATTTGTCAGAATGTGACATTTGATCATGGATGACATTGATCGATTATTCATATTATAAACCAAAAGAACTAATAAACCCAAGGGTTTAATATTATAAACAAAGGAATTGGTGAACCAAAGGGAATTGATTTAAACATTGAGACAATTTTGTCTAAATGGTTAACTATGACCATGGTTGGTCCAAGTTGGTCCAACCATGGGAAAAATTATTAAAAACATAAGTTATCAAACATTGGGGTTTCTAGGGCGAGAGGGATGACAATGGTTGACCAAGGATGGCCATGGTTGAGTAAGGTTAACCATGGTTGATTATGGCTAAGCAAACTTCTCTATCATTTAACAAAGGTGAGAATAAGACTATGTTGGCAATGTTTGGCCATAGTTGATTAAAATGGTTAGAATGTAAATATTACTAGTATTACTTATTCATATTCATATTAATAATATTTCTATTAAAAATATTAATTTTAATATCATTAATACTATTAATGATATGGTTACAATGAATATATATATTTTTTTGCCTCAAAATCTTTTTTTATTTTAAATAAAAGATATTTATAATTACTTAAACCATTATTATACTTATTTAGATATTATTATATTCGTTTATATATTATTTTAGATATTATTTTAATTATAAATAGTTAAACTGTTTAAACAATTATAACTATAATTAATTATTATAATTATTAATTATAATTAAGGCTCACGATGGATTATTATGGTTTAAGAGGGTTACCCATGGATGACTATGGCTAAGAAAAATTGTGTATCATTGAGCACTAGTGAGAATGAGTGACATTGATTTAGTGTGTTGGAAATGTTTAACGATATTTAATTAAAATGATTAGCATGTAAATATTATTAATTTTTAAAAGTAGTCTTAATAGTATTTATATTAACATCATTAATGATAATATCATTAATACTTTTAATCATATTGTTAGAATGAATAAAAGTTTAAATTTATTTTTATTAATAATTCTATTGTTAATTATTACAAAATAAATATTATTATTCTTATTTATCAATATTAATGTTAATAAGATATTAATAAACGAACGAGATTATTAACATTATAAACCAAAAGAACTAATCGACCCAAGGGTTTAATCTTATAAAGCAAAGGAATCAATGAACCCAAGGGATAAATATCATAAACCTAACGGATGAATATTATAAACAATAAAGATTAATAAACGCTAAGAATTAATATTTTAAAATGAGAAATCTAAGAAATTAACAAACCCTGAGAAATAGTATTTTAAACTCAAGAGAGTAATAAACTGAATGTGTGATTAACATTATAAACCCAAGAGTTTAATACTATAAACCAAATCAATTGGTGAACCGAAGGGAAAACCATTACCCAAAAAATTATAAACCAAAGGAATTGGTGAACCCAAGGGAATTGATTTAAACATTGAGACAATTGTTGTCACAATGCGACGATGGACCAACTATGACCAAGGTTGGCCATGGGTGATTTTCATATTGAGACAATCTTTGTGAGAATGTGACATTTGATCATGGATGAAATTGATCAATTATTCATATTATAAACCAAAATAACTAATAAACCCAAGGGTTTAATATTATAAACCAAAGGAATTGGTGAACCCAAGGGACAACCATCACCGAACAAATTATAAACCAAAAGAAATTGGTGAACCCAAGGGAATTGATTTAAACATTGAGACAATTGCTGTCACAATGCGACGATGGACCAACTATGACCATGGTTGGCCATGGGTGATTTTCATATTGAGACAATGTTTCTCATAATGTGTCATTTGATCATGGATGACATTGATCGATTATTCATATTATAAACCAAAACAACTAATAAACCCAAGGGTTTAATATTATAAACCAAAGGAATTGGTGAACCCAAGGGACAACCATCACCCAACAAATTATAAAGCAAAGGAATTGGTGAACCTAAGGGAATTGATTTAAACATTGAGACAATTGTTGTCAAAATGCGACATTGGACCAACTATGACCATGGCTGGCCATGGGTGATTTTCATATTAAGACAATATTCGTCAGAATGTGACATTTGATCATGGATGACATTGATCGATTTTTCATATTATATACCAAAATAACTATTAAACCCAATGGTTTAATATTATAAACCAAAGGAATTGGTGAACCCGAGGGAATTGATTTAAACATTGAGACAATTTTTGTCACAATTGGACCAACTATGACCATGGTTGGCCATGGGCGATTTTCATATTGAGACAATATTTATCGAAATGTGACATTTGATCATGGATGACATTGATCGATTATTCATATTATAAACCAAAAGAACTAATAAACCCAAGGGTTTAATATTATAAACCAAAGGAATTGGTGAACCCAAGGGACAACCATCACCCAACAAATTATAAACCAAAAGAAATTGGTGAACCCAAGGGAATTGATTTAAACATTGAGAGAATTGTTGTCACAATGCGACGATGGACCAACTATGACCATGGTTGGCCATGGGTGATTTTGATATTGATACAATGTTTGTCAGAATGTGACATTTGATCATGGATGACATTGATCGATTATTCATATTATAAACCAAAAAAACTAATAAACCCAAGGGTTTAATATTATAAACTAAAGGAATCGGTGAACCCAAGGGACAACCATCACCCAAAAAATTATAAACCAAAAGAAATTGGTGAACCCAAGGGAATTGATTTAAACATTGAGACAATTGTTGTCACAATGCGACGATGGACCAACTATGACCATGGTTGGCCATGGGTGATTTTCATATTGAGACAATGTTTCTCATAATGTGTCATTTGATCATGGATGACATTGATCGATTATTCATATTATAAACCAAAGCAACTAATAAACCCAAGGGTTTAATATTATAAACCAAAGGAATTGGTGAACCCAAGGGACAACCATCACCCAACAAATTATAAAGCAAAGGAATTGGTGAACCCAAGGGAATTGATTTAAACATTGAGACAATTGTTGTCACAATGCGACGTTGGACCAACTATGACTATGGCTGGAAATGGGTGATTTTCATATTAAGACAATATTTGTCAGAATGTGACATTTGATGACGGATGACATTGATCGATTTTTCATATTATATAGAAAAATAACTATTAAACCCAATGGTTTAATATTATAAACCAAAGGAATTGGTGAACCCGAGGTATTTGATTTAAACATTGAGACAATTTTTGTCACAATTGGACCAACTATGACCACGGTTGGCCATGCACGATTTTCATATTGAGACAATGTTTCTCATAATGTGTCATTTGATCATGGATGACATTGATCGATTATTCATATTATAAACCAAAAAAACTAATAAACCCAAGGGTTTAATATTATAAACCAAAGCAAGTGGTGAACCCAAAGGAACCAACCATCACTAACAAATTATAAACCAAAGAATTGAGTGAACCCACAGGGGTGATTTAAATATTGAGAGAATTGTTGTCACAATGCGACGTTGGACCAACTATGACCATGGTTGTACTTAGGTGATTTTGATATTGATACAATGTTTGTCGGGAAAGGTATTTCTAGTCTGAATGACATTGATGGGTCATTAACAATATAACCAAAAAACTAATAAACCCAAGGGTTTAATATTATAAACCTAAGTAATTGGTGAACCCAAGGGACAACCATTACCCAACAAATTATAAACCAAAGGAATTTGGTGAACCCAAGAGATTGATTTAAACATTGAGACAATTCATTTTGTCACAATGCGACGTTGGACCAACTATGACCATGGTTGGCCATGGGTAATTTTATAGGAGCAATGTTTCTACTAATGTGTCATTTGATCATGGATTACATTGATGGAAGTTATTCATATTGCAAACCAAAAAAACTAATAAACCCAAGGGTTTAATATTATAAACCGAAGGAATTGGTGAACCCAAGGGAAAACCATTACCCAACAAATTATAAACCAAGGGAATTGGTCAACCCAAGGGAATTGATTTAAACATTGAGACAACTGTTGTCACAATGCGACATTGGAACAACTATGACCATGGTTGGCCATTGGTGATTTTCATATTGAGACAATATTTGTTAGAATGTGACATTTGATCATGGATGACATTGATCAATTATTCATATTATACACCAAAAGAACTAATAAACCCAAGGTTTCCATATTATAAACCAAAGGAATTGGTGAACCCAAGGGAAAACCATTACCCAACAAATTATAAACCAAAGGAATTGGTGAACCCAAGGGTATTGATTTAAACATTGAGGCAATTGTTGTCACAATGCGACGTTGGACCAACTATGACCATGGTTGGCCATGGGTGATTTTCATATTGAGACAATATTTGTCAGAATGTGACATTTGATCATGGATGACATTGATCGATTATTCGATTATTCATATTATAAACCAAAACAACTAATAAACCCAAGGGTTTAATATTATAAACCAAAGGAATTGGTGGACCAAAGGGTCAACCATTACCCAAAAATTTATAAAGAAAAGGAATTGGTGAACCTAAGGGAATTGATTTAAACATTGAGACAATTGTTGTCACAATGCGACGTTGGACCAACTATGACTCATGGTCGCCAAGGGTGATTTTCATATTGCGACAATATTTGCCGTAATGTGATATTGGAACATGGATGACATTGATCGATTATTCATATTATAAACCAAAAGAACTAATAAAACCAAGGGTTGAATATTATAAACCAAAGGAATTGGTGAACCCAAGGGAATTGATTTAAACATTGAGACAATTGTTGTCACAATGCGATGTTGGACCAACTATGACCATGGTTGGCCATGGGTGATTTTCATATTGAGACAATATTTTCCAGAATGTGACATTTGATCATGGATGACATTGATCGATTATTCATATTATAAACCAAAAGAACTAATAAACCCAAGGGTTTAATATTATAAACCAAAGGAATTGGTGAACCCAAGGGACAACTATTACCCAAAAAATTATAAAGCAAAGGAATTGGTGAACCCAAGGGAATTGAGTTAAACATTGAGAAAATTGTTGTCACAATCCGACATTGGACCAACTATGACCAGGGTTGGCCATGGGTGATTTTCATATTGAGACAATGTTTGTCAGAATGTGACATTTGATCATGGATGACATTGATCGATTATTCATATTATAAACCAAAACAACTAATAAACCCAAGGGTTTAATATTATAAACCAAAGGAATTGGTGAACCCAAGGGACAACCATCACTCAAAAAATTATAAAGCAAAGGAATTGGTGAACCCAAGGGAATTGATTTAAACATTGAGACAATTGTTGTCACAATGCGACGTTGGACCAACTATGACCATGGCTGGCCATGGTTGATTTCCATATTAAGACAATATTTGTCAGAATGTGACATTTGATCATGGATGACATTGATCGATTTTTCATATTATATACCAAAATAACTATTAAACCCAATGGTTTAATATTATAAACCAAAGGAATTAGTGAACTCGAGGGAATTGATTTAAACATTGAGACAATTTTTGTCACAATTGGACCAACTATGACCATGGTTGGTCCAAGTTGGTCTAACCATGGGATAACCATTACCCAAAAAATTATAAACCAAAGTAATTGGTGAACCCAAGGGAATTGATTTAAACATTGAGACAATTTTTATCGCAATCCGACATTGGACCAACTATGACCAGGGTTGGCCATGGGTGATTTTCATATTGAGACAATATTTGTCAGAATGTGACATTTGATCATGGATGACATTGATCAATTATTCATATTATAAACCAAAAAAACTAATAAACCCAAGGGTTTAATATTATAAACCAAAGGAATTGGTGAACCCAAGGGACAACCATTACCAAAAAATTTATAAAGCAAAGGAATTGGTGAACCCAAGGGAATTGATTTAAACATTGAGACAATTGTTGTCACAATGCGACGTTGGACCAACTATGACCATGGCTGGCCATGGGTGATTTTCATATTAAGACAATATTTGTCAGAATGTGACATTTGATCATGGATGACATTGATCGATTTTTCATATTATATACCAAAATAACTATTAAACCCAATGGTTTAATATTATAAACCAAAGGAATTGGTGAACCCGAGGGAATTGATTTAAACATTGAGACAATTTTTGTCACAATTGGACCAACTATGACCATGCTTGGCCATGGGTGATTTTCATATTGAGACAATATTTGTCGAAATGTGACATTTGATCATCGATGACATTGATCGATTATTCATATTATAAACCAAAAGAACTAATAAACCCAAGGGTTTAATATTATAAACCAAAGGAATTGGTGAACCCAAGGGACAACCATTACCCAAAAAATTATAAAGCAAAGGAATTGGTGAACCCGAGGGAATTGAGTTAAACATTGAGAAAATTGTTGTCACAATCTGACATTGGACCAACTATGACCAGGGTTGTCCATGGGTGATTTTTATATTGAGACAATGTTTGTCAGAATGTGACATTTGATCATGGATGAAATTAATCGATTATTCATATTATAAACCAAAAGAACTAAAAAACCCAAGGGTTTAATATTATAAACCAAAGGAATTGGTGAACCCAAGGGACAACCATCACCTCAAAAATTATAAAGCAAAGGAATTGGTGAAACCAAGGGAATTGATTTAAACATTGAGACAATTGTTGTCACAATGCGACGTTGGACCAACTATGACCATGGCTGGCCATGGGTGATTTTCATATTAAGACAATATTTGTCAGAATGTGACATTTCATCATGGATGACATTGATCGATTTTTCATACTATATACCAAAATAACTATTAAACCCAATGGTTTAATATTATAAACCAAAAGAATTGGTGAACCCGAGGGAATTGATTTAAACATTGAGACAATTTTTGTCACAATTGGACCAACTATGACCATGGTTGGTCCAAGTTGGTCCAACCATGGGAAAAATTATTAAAAGCATAAGTTATCAAACATTTGGGTTTGTAGGGCGAGAGGGATGACAATGGTTGACTGGTTGATGTACCATATGGTTGAGTAAGTTTTCAATCATGCTGATTATGGCTACAAACTTCTCTATCATTTAACAAAGGTGAATAAGACTATGTTGGCAATGTTTGGCCATAGTTGGATACAAATGGTTAGAATGTTTGATACTAGTATTACTTATTCATATTCATATTAATAATATTTCTATTAACAATATTAATTTTAATATCATTAATACTATTAATGATATGGTTACAATGAATATATATTTTTTTGCCTCAAAATCTTTTTTATTTTAAATAAAAGATAATTATAATTACTTAAACCATTATTATACTTATTTAGATATTATTATATTCATTTATATATTATTTTAGATATTATTTTAATTATAAATAGTTAAACTATTTAAACAATTATAACTATAATTAATTATTATAATTATTAATTATAATTAAGGCTTACGATGGATTATTATGGTTTAAGAGGGTTACCCATGGATGACTATGGCCAAGAAAAATTGTGTATCATTGAGCACTAGTGAGAATGAGTGACATTGATTTAGTATATTGGAAATGTTTAACGATATTTAATTAAAATGATTAGCATGTAAATATTATTAATTTTTAAAAGTAGTCTTAATAGTATTTATATTAACATCATTAATATCATTAATATCTTTAATCATATTGTTAGAGTGAATAAAAGTTTAAATTTATTTTTATTAATAATTCTATTGTTAATTATTACAAAATAAATATTATTATTCTTATTTATCAATATTAATATTTGTTTTAAACAATATTAATATTCTTAATAATATTAATATTATAATATAGATATTATTATCTTAATAATACTCAATATCAAAAATTTAAAAATTTTAATATATTTTATGATATTTTCAAAAATTTAAAAATTCATGATATATTTTAATATAATGAGTACTATTAATGATATTATTAATATTGTATTTAATGGTATTATTAGTAATATTATTTATATCTTATTTATATACCCCTATCTTATTTATATACATAATTAGATCTTATTTATATACATAATTATTTACCCCTATCTTTAACGAAACCAAAAAAAATAATTAATTTGAATTAATATATCTTATTTATATACATAATTATTTTATATCTATAAAATGTAAATTTATAACTACTTTAAATGTTAATTATTACAAAATAAATATTATTATTCTTATTTATCAATATTAATGTTAATATTTTTTTTAAACAATATTAATATTCTTAATAATATTAATATTATAATATAGATATTATTATCTTAATAATACTAAATATCAAAAATTTAAAAATTTTAATATATTTTATGATATTTTCAAAAATTTAAAAATTCATGATATATTTTTATATAATGAGTACTATTAATGATATTATTAATATTGTATTTAATGGTATTATTAGTAATATTATTTATATCTTATTTATATACCCCTATCTTATTTATATACATAATTAGATCTTATTTATATACATAATTATTTACCCCTGTCTTTAACGAAACCAAAAAAAATAATTAACTTGAATTAATATATCTTATTTATATACATAATTATTTTATATCTATAAAATGTAAATTTATAACTACTTTAATTTCAGTTTCAAATTAAATTTTAGAATTATATAAAATTTGAGAAATTTGATATTTTAATTAAATTTAAATTTAAATTTAAATATTATATATTTAAATCACAAATTTTATTATTCAAAAAATTATAATATAAAAATCATTCAATTCTTTAAAAAAATTATAATAATATATACAAATCTTTTAATTAAAAAATATATTATATTTAAATTTTATATAAAATTAATACAATTATATTTTTGTTGCAATATGGACTTTTCTAGTCTTTTAAGATGTCAAAATTATAGTGAGCTTGAGAGGCTTCTCTCCAAGCTTTTTGAGCATAAGAATAAAATCTTAAATCAAACTAAATAACTCTTTTCTTTAGGTCTGAAAGACCAAAGATTGGTCTAAGTCACCAACCATCATCATCATCATCCGTTAATCTAACTCTAAATTACAAAAAAATAAACAATAATAAAATAATGTTTCTTTAGATTTAAAACAAATATAAAATTTCATTTCACCTAAACTAAATAAGAATTTAAAATAAATAATAATAAAATAATATTTCTTTAACTTTAAAAGATGTAAAATAATATAAATTTTCCTCTCGCCGAAACTAAATAAAAATATTACCTTTACATATAATGTACCCTGATGCAATGTTATATATAATTTATATTTTATTCAAAAAAAACAACGAAACAAAAGCACAGGCAAAGATGGTAATCCAAGCATGCTAATAACCATACTTTAAAGAAAAGGGTCGATGAGTAATACGGTTAAAGATCATCCATCTGCGTGAAAGCCAGAGGTTTCAACACCCAATACTGCTCCATTTTACTGTTCCCTCTAACCCAGAAATATAACATATATAACACATGTACCAGAATAATAGAAAGTAAACTTGGCCACTGTGGCGTCCAAGCGACTTGAGTTTTCTATTACTGTGATTTCCTACTCTTGAAATTTTGGTTACCAGCAATTAAGACAAAATAGCACAAGTCCAAATATGGTTACCAGCAATTCAGCCAAAATAGCACATATCCAAATGTATAGTTGGCCAAAGAATGTGATGCGGCGTACAGCGTATGAATTTCCAAATCCAAACACCCGTCAATTGGATGGTTTCGGCAGCTCCAACCCTTGAAATTTTAGTTACAAGAAATTCAGCCAAAATAGCACAGATCCAAATCTATATTTTATGATGTAGCATTGCATACCTGGCCAAAGAGTGTGCTGCGGTGAACAGAGTATGAATTTCCAAACCCCGTCAATTGAATGGTTTTGGCAAATCCAATATTCATCTCACTAATTTTAAAGAAAAAACTTCACGGGCTCGACGAACATTTAGCGGTATTTGACGGACAATTTACCCATAAAATTCCATCCCCGTATTGGTGAATACCTGTGAGAACTGCAGGGAAAAGCACCACGCCATATTAATTACTTAAACTGCAATAAGCTATAAAACCACGACACGCGTAAGAAACCCTAATACCTAAATTAGAAAATACTTCTCCATTCCTAGTGAGGAATTCCTAAGAGCACTGAACCCGAACCTACCTAAAATCATAGACTTGTCAGATCATACACTGCATGCTAATAGAAGATGGAATAATAAACTAGTGGAAGATGGAACAATAAACTAAAGCACCATTGCTTTACACCACAGCACAGGAAAGAAAGCCCTAATCCCTAAATTAGAAAAGATTGTACTAGCAACAACATGAAGCCACAATACAAGTAAGAAATCTCTAATTCTTAAAGATTTTGTACAGAAAATAATCCCCTACTTGTCATGAATGTCGATGTCACTTAAGGACGTACGACAACTCCACAAGAAATAATTAAGTGGCAAGCCAACCTGGCAGCCACACGGAAATATCAATAGAAATTACCAGTTAGAACACATCACCCTGTAGCTTTATGCCAGAATATGTACATGCAACACTATCATCCTAATCAAGAAAAGATTGCACAGCTTCAACTCTCAAGAAAAATACCAAATAAGAAAACATTAAACGTACTCTTTAGCCTGACTTCTTCTTGTACCTAATTTAACTGCAAGCCCTCCAATCAAACACTGCATCGGAAAAAGACGAGAAAACCCGCTTCAAAAATAACATAAGATCAACACAACTGCTCCATATCGGAAATTATCATGGTTTCATCTTCTGTACTGCGTCGCATTTGGCAACAAAATAAAATTGATCGGCCGACCAATTATCACACACAGGAATCAACCCGAGACTGAGAGGAAGAGGAAGCATTCCTCCGTCGTTGCCATTACAGCTGCCTCCTGTACTGGGCGACCGCATCATTACGGCAGTGCCGCTAGGCGAATTGCCCATGGAGGCCAACAGCTGTGAAGCGCTTGCATTTCCTGTGCCCACTATGGCTCCCGTGAAAGGCATGGGACAGGTTGCCAAACGATTTCAACACTTGGAGAGTGTTTTTCCTGGTTCCATGCGTTGCATGATACAACGGTGTAGATGTCAGAGTTTAGATGGGATGATCTTGGATAGTGGAGGAGTTACAAAGGTAACCACCTCCCTCCCCTCCTACGCCAACTCTTCCCATTTTTTACCTTCATCTCAAAGTAAAATTGATTTTGTAACCAAAGCAGTCTTGTAATGAGCAACGTGCCACCCATCAACGTGGTGGTTATGGGATGGGAGGATTTCTTAATCTGATAGGTGGCGGTCAGCAAATGGCACAGTAAATTTTTAATCCAGATTTGTAAAAAATTAATTTAAGTACGGTTTAAACACGTGATTTAGATATGCAAGGAAGTTAGTGGGGTAGATTTCATCCATCAATTTAGTGGCGACGACCAGAATATACTGGCATCTTCCAATCCTGACCATCAGATCAAAAAAATTAGTTAGCCTAATCACAAAACATGCTCCTTCCGATAGGGGGTTACGCCTATCGGCGTAACAAAAAAATTAATTAGCCTAATCACAAAACATGCTCCTTCCGATAGGGGGTTACGCCTATCGACGTAAAAATATATGATAGAATGATTGACAATTGGCCTGACTGAATATATATATATATATGATGCCAACTCCGAGAGGGACATTCTTTTTTTCTAATAGAATTATATTTGTTACTGATACATTCTTGGCATGGTTCAATATATGAAGTCACAAATTAATACCGTGCTTTTCATGTTATAACAAACATCTGTTTGTTTTACCGTTGCTAATTTTTACGTTGGGTTTCAGTTAATGAAAGTGAATTCATTTGGTTCAGTTAATGAAAGGCAGTGAATTCATTTAAGATAATGGAAGTAGATTTATATCATTCGAACAAACTGTAGCTGGTTTTTCCAATTTTTAAATTTCATATCTGAAATTTAAAATGATACTCATTATTTTAGTTTGTGCAGGCTCAGTGATCCTTTTACTGTATCGAAGTGCCCATGGTTGTTGTGTCTGAAAAACGAAATTGAGGAATATATGTCATGCTGTGCTGTTTTCGATTACAATGAAGAGAATGATTCAATATCGAAATTTAAATAGTTAGTCTGTTCACTAGATAATTTTTTGCTTTTATAATTGGAATTTATAGGTTTTTTTCTTGCTGGAATCATATTAATATTAATCAGTCGAGCTAAGTTTGATTACATCTCTTTCTCTATCAGAACAAATGTGTTCAACACGGATTACATCTCTTTCTCTATGAGACCACCAGTGCTGGTACGTGCAATTGGCTTCTCTAATTCCTGCATAATAGTGGTACGTGCAATTGGCTTCTTTAATTCCTGCATCAATAGTGCCCAGGAATGTATTAGCACCAATTCTTGCATCAATAGTGCCCAGGAATGTATTAATGCCCGGGAATGTATTAATTCCACTTTATACAGATTTAACAAATTCTGAGTAATAATGCTGAGTAAGTCTGAGTTGTTCATGTATTTTATATTCAGTCTCATGTATTTTGTTTGGATTTCTACATTGAAATTTCTGATATACTATGTCAGAAGAATCTAGATATGAAAAGTAGTAGTACCTGTTTCTTTTCTTCCGGAAACTCAGGATTTTCGCAGGAATAATTCATTGATTGCCTACTCTCCCATATTGGGTCCTGTATTTCACGCATGATATGGACATGGAATAGAGGGAAATGCATAGGCCACACATATTGAAGGGCATATAGCTCATAATGCCCACTCTAGCCCACCCACTTCTAGAGTAAGCAAGGCTGCCACATTGGATTGGAATGAACGCGCCCCAATTATTAAGGTAAAAACTAGAACTAATGAGTAAACAAAGACACCAATGGTTCCCGACCAGCCAAACCTCCTAAGCTAACCAAAACTGTGGCTATGGATGTAAAGGTCCAAAGGAGGGAGTATATTAAGATCCTGCGCTATATAGATGGTCGTAAGTTTTGGAAGCACGCACTCGTATAAACCACCAAAGGCGTTATCCAGGGATGCACTTACTAAATAAAATTCTGATCAGTAACCTTCTGGCGCAGTAATGGACCCATCTGCCCACCATATGAAGTACTGTCTCCGTTCGCTTTAAGCCTTGCAGCCCGATTTCCTATGTCCACATATTTTAATTATAAGTTCAGTCCGCTCCTGGAGTATCCTCTAGCTGGCTATTAGGCTCCTGTTCCGGTGCTCTGTGCCATCCAGCCTTGGGTTCGCCCAGCTTTCGATTCCACCATCTTAAGGTTCTAGCATCACGGGTTGTCTTGCCTCAAATCCATCTGTGGCAGCTACAGCAAAAGCATAATGCATAGGAGAGACCTGCTTAAATTACATAAGTAAGGTACTTTTTCATTTCTTTGAGCTTTGCCGTATTCATATCCAGTCGAATAAGTCCATGGAAACATAGCCTGATGCAACAACAGCTATAGCAAAATAGCAACCATCTGGCTATAGCAAAATAGCAACCAGCTGTTTCATATAGCGAGCCGCTTTTCCATGCACAATGCATAGTTTTTACTCATCAATCCTCAGGGCGAGTGGTTACTCACAATATTTCAACCTAAATTCAAATTCAAATGTAGGTCAAAAAACCATAAAAGCTTACGAAGTTTACAATGAATCAATATGAGTAGAGTAAATCAAGTAGTTGGATAAGATACAAAGGGTTGTTGATTACACCTTCAGCGCTCAATATGATAGATATTTATTACAATATTACTTATGGTTAATGAACCCTATTGAGCTAATTACGCATATCTTGTACAGCTTAAAGATTTTGATTTGAGCCCTGGCAGGGACTACCGCTACCTGCTGACGCTTGTTATAAACGAATACATGCATGATTGACTACCGCTACCTGTGACGCTTGTTATAAACGAATACATGCATGATTATAATTTCACAATTGTAAATGACCTTTTACCTATACATTTCTACCTATAGAGTTCATTTGTCGATTTAAGTGTTGATGGGTCTTAGAAAGTGCAGCTTGGGCCTCCCTATATATATATACATCCCAAGACACATAACTTCTTAAATTTACGCTATTAACAATTATATGGACACGTTAAAATGCCTATAACTACAATTGGGCTAGGCATAATGAATGTTTGACACATGACATAAAATAATACTCAACGTGTTCAGTGATGAAGCCCACAACAAAAGTATGTGATAGGCGTCTTGTTGAAGAAGACCTGCAGTTAATTCTCCCTCATGCTAAGTACAAACACCGGAAAATCTAGTCGTAATTAGGTAAAAGTGGTGTCCTTTCATTTAATTACGCCGAAGGTGTTCCTACTATGAGCTTTGCTGGGATGAACAGTGCTCCCAGCCAATCTCTGTGCTCCACCTATCGCCCTTCCACCCTCTCAAATTTCGACACTTGGCGGTTGCTCCACCCTCCTGCTGTCATCTCCGTCCCACGCGCGTCAGTTTTCCAGTTTCGTATCCTGAAGCGCTCCTTGGGATCCGGCGTCATGTACCGTGCTAGCTTCAGGTGAAGGTAAGGTCTTTATTGCTCCATCCATGCCTTGCTTTTATGACAAGGCTGCGCAAAAATATACAGCTTCCTTCAGACCCTAGTCGATTTCGAACCCTAGACGTTGTCGATCGACTGATCTAGCAGATGCTTAGTGTGGTGAAGGAATTTTGGGACACGTGAGGTCAGAGCAGCATGGAAAAGGCGGTAGGAAACAGGGGATTTTTTTTCTGTGGGCGGTGTTCATATTTTCCAGGCCAGGAGGGTTTGTTTGTCCGGGTTTTTTAATTTCGCGGCGAAAGAAGTGTGGAAGCAGGGCATGCCAGGGTTTGGCGTGGGGGTTCTTTAGTGGGAATTAATGCGTAGGACTTAGACGAGACGATTTTTCTCTCTTGGTTGGCGAGCTTTGCAGTTTTTGTGCATTCTGAGGGTGAAAATTGCTTTGAAAACGGAAATTTTGGTACAAGAAATTTACGGCTGACAGACGCGGGTTTACTTAGTAGCCTACTGTTGCACCAGAGTGGCCATCTTTTTGGTTTGGTGGCATGAATTTGACAGGTCGAGGGTGATTTATTGTACTCGTGTAATTTCGTGTTCTAAGTGGTGTCGCTTGAGGGAAGGTCAGCGCTTCATAACTTTTCGCGTTTGTTTGGAATTGTTCAGCTTTAGGGGAGCTCATGTGAACATGGCGAAATTAGATTTCTGGAAGACAGGAGTTTCTGAAACTTCCGAGGTTTAACAAAATTCAGGCTGATTGAAACATGTTCTAGCGTGGGTAGTAGTATTTGGGAGGATTCAATGGGAGGAACAAGGTATGCTGTTTCTCAGAGTGCCCGATTTGTTGGATAGTTGTATCAACAAACTGCTGCAACGTTTTTTATTTTTATTTTTTCTAGTTGTTTTAAATGATATTGTGGAAATTCGCTCGAATTTCTAGCGTATCTTAAGAGCCAATCTAAAAAAATTGTCATTTAAATTTTTTTTTTTCCAGTAACTCAGGACTGCACCTTACTGTTGGGTAGATTTAATCACTTACACATCATTGTGTTTAGCGGTTCTCTTCTGAGTTCCGTGGAAATTATTTTGACATTTTGTTAATATTTTTAGCTTCAGATGCATGTCTAAATTCGAATAAATTCAATTGAAATAAGGTTGCTTTTCACACGTTGGTTAATTAAACTACGACTTAGAGGGGGTTTTACACTGCGCTTTCTTAAAAGCTTCCATCAAGGAATATGGAATCCCCTTGAACTATCTTCCAATACATCTGCATAAGGACGTTGTTGCAAGATCAACATTTTGAGTTACTTTAATAATCTTAGTTGTATTGTCTCCTAATATATCCGATTCTGGAAAAATAAATCAAGATAGCAAGTTTTAGCAGGAGTGAGAAGTCGAGATAAAGTTCTATTCCCTGGAATCTATTCAAATATTGTACAAAACCTCGTATAATGTAGCAATTATAGTTGATATTAATCTGAATAGGATTTATTTACAGTTTGTTGTGATATAATCAGTTTTTGAATATCACAGCTCATTTTAACTCACACATGTGGAAGGTGGTCGTTATGCCAAATATGTTTCGTGGAAGACATCTGTTTTGTAAATTTTGTCCACGATAGTGGGTGTAAGGTTTTCCTGATTTTTTAGACCTAATTTAATGATGTTGCTGTTATTGGCAGTTAGTTCAAAAGTGTTAAAATTAATGGGATTCTAGCCATTAATCTACAGTACTCTCTTCCCCTTTTCCTTTTTCTTCCTGACTATAATTTTATTGAACTGGAAAATTCTTTTGTTGGATTACATAGTGGATGCACCTTCTTGGAATAGTAATTTGTTTTCATCTGCTTACTGTGGTTATCTGATACTCTTAAACATTTGTGGAGTCTTTTATACAGGCATTAGTGTGGGAGGCAGTATGCCAGATTTACTAAGGAGAAATGCACAGATATTCTGCTGCCAGCTGCGGTGGTGGAGTTGGCAGTAGTGCGCTTGGCGGTGGAGGTGCAAGAGACACAACTAGATCAGACTTGTCATACTCATCTTCAAACATTCCATTATCCTCTAGGTAATTTCTCTTTGTGTGACAAATATTGTTAGGCTAAATCTAACAACAAACTATTGTTGTCATAACAGTTTTCCTCTTGTTGCCCTAACCAATGGAAATGGAAATTCTAAGGAATGAAGCACTGAACAAGCTATAATGTTTGTTGTGTTAAAGCATAATAGTAGCTAGTTTTTCTCAACTCAAACATTTAGAGCAAGAACAGAAAATATGCTATATACAATGATTGAGATCACTCCCCTACTTTACAAACCTGATACAAATTTTGAAGTAGTTAGTAAGGGACACAACTGAGCTATTGGGCTAGAGTCATCACATAGAATGCTAAACTTTACTATAGGACTAACGACAGAAAATCATAGAAATTCATGAGTTGGTTTAATTGGACAAAGTTGTAGAAGGCCAAACATAGAAGAAACCACAGGGTACTGCAATCGCAATTAAATGGGGAATCTGAACAAGCCCTTAAAAGCATGACTGGTGAGGTTATTTCTTGCCACAATTCAAGCAAGCTATACAAAAATAGTCTATCAATGTTTGAAGTCTGAAATGTATTAGACATTTCAGAAAGTTTTATTAAAAAATGCAGGGCAAGGTATCACATTTTGTGCAAAGATTCTTATGCTTCATTTGTTATGTGTCTCAATGTATTAATGAAGTCAAAATAAATTATTCCATTTCAGAAAGTTCTAATATAAAAAATGCAGGGCAAGGTATCACATTTTCGGTTAAGATTATTATGTTTCATTTGTTATACATCTCAATAGATTGTTGAAGTCAAAAGAGATTAATTATGACAAATATATGTTAGTGGGGGTTCTTTAGGTTTTTAGTGGTTATCATTGGATGAAAATTTTTGCAAGTATTGCAATTCTTGTGAGTTTTGGATATGTATTGACCTAACCATTCTTACATACAATAATGAAGGTTAAAATCTTTGTGCTTGGTTGACCATGTTGTTCAATTATGTTAATTTTGTTTATGTGTATGTAATCCATTTTTGTGGTGAAGAATGCTCTGCAAACAAATGCAATGTATGAAGGTTTTATTGTTTAAAGTTCATAAAGAAGATGATGGAATTAATAGGGTGCTTAGCTACCTTTCAAAGAAATATGTCTAACGTCATAATGTCTTTTGTTGAATCGAATCAAAGGCTACTTAAAGGTAATGCGTAGCTTTAAAGTGCCGTTCCTATTATGAACTTTGCTGGGATGAACAGTGCTCCCAGCCAATCTCTATGCTCCACCTATCGCCCTTCCACCCTCTCAAATTTCGACACTTGGCGGTTTCTCCACCCTCCCGCTGTCATCTCCGTCCCGCGCGCGTTAGGTCCTTCGCCTCCGTCTCGCGTCAGGTCCTTCGGCGTTCCGGCGGGTCATTTAATAAAATGATCAAGTGCTAGTATAATTAAGAGCACAATGTAGTGTGTAACAATTATTATTTTTAATTATAAGTCGTGAAAATGGAAAGCTATAGTATGGATATTAATGATATAAGAAATAATCTAATTCTCTTTCTTATCCCTCACTACAATAATTCTGGAGGCTACAACAACTCTGGAATTACCATAAGCGTTTTGAAAAACATCAAGTGTTACAGAGGGGCTTTGTGGAACAGACTGGATGATTAGGACTCTAGGAACCGATCGAATCACCAAGAACCACATGAGTCACCTTTAGCCTTAAAATAAACTATTATTTAATGGGAGGAAGTACATTCAACCTTACTTCATGGAAGAATGAATATGATCCCTAGCAAAATACTAGAATATATATATATATATATATATATATATATATATATATATATATATATATATATATATATATATATATATATAAGTGGTTACTTATAGATACTTTTGCAGGGTTCATGAGGCTACAAGGCGGTGGAATTGATTCCTCAAGGCTCTGTTAAAACAACAGTTAATCCCTGTTGCAGGGTTCATGAGGCTACAATGTGGTGGAATTGATTCCTCAAGGCTCTGTTAAAACAACAGTTAATCCCTATTGCCACCTCAAAATATAAAAAAATCTAGACTATTATGCTTCAGAGTCAACAATATATCAATTATTGGTTTTTCGATTGGATACTTGTAGCTTGAGTATTTGTGGGTTAACACACCAAGACTCACATGTTTACATAATATTGTACATTGATTTACACAATCAGTCTAAGAGACCAAATAGTGCTCCATCCCAACGACACTCAACATAGGAGAAATTATTGTAAGTTTATCAACCAACCTATTTATAACAAGAGAAGAGAGGGTAATTTACTCTTCCAACTCAGAGTGTAAGTGATAGGAGCATGAGGAGGGCCTATAAGGTCAAAAGGGTTGGAAACTTGGATCTGATACCATAATTCAATGCTTTAGATATAGGATTTAACTAGACAGCACAATTTTTTTACTCTAAATTTAGAAATTAACCAGACAACATAAATTAACCAGACTTTCTGAAATTAACCTGAATTTAAGAATGTAATAACAAGTACTTACCTAGAAAATTTGTTTGAAAGTGATTCCAAACTATTGTTGCTCCCACTACTAAACCGACTGTTTTCTCTAGGCCTATATGGGATCAACTTATCTATTTCCGAGATCCAGAAGACTTCGAAATTGAGGTCTTCTGGCCCCTGTGCTAAAAATCCAAGAATATTTTTTGGCTCAATTTTCCTCTCAAACAATTGTTAGCTCAAAGTTACTCTCTTCATCCAAATGAAATGCCCCCATCATTTTCTTCTCTCCCTGTATGCCTTATTTGTCCCCCTTATATCCCCAGGTATCACCGCCTTCCCTATTCAAAAATCAGTTCCCTCGCCTTCCGTCAATATCCTAGCATCCTGAAGGTTCTCAGGAGAAGGTCATATTTATTTAAGTTTTATTAGTGATTTTCAAGGGTTTGTAAAGTTCAGAAGACAACACATTCTTAAGGAGATTTAAGTTTTATTAATACTTTAGTACTTTGAACTTACATTTATTATAATTTGTTAATTTAACTCATATTTCATTGTAATTACTTTATTTATAAATTAAATAAACTACTTTAATTAAATTAAATTATAAATTAAATAAATTCAATTCATAATCTATTGTATTTACTTTTAAAAAAAAATAATAATACATTAATTATATATTTAGGATAGTGGTATACATATCAAGTACTCCATTCGATATATTCATGATATTATTGTGAATTGGGAATTTACTTCAATAATCAACTCATTATCCTAATCTTAAACATTTTTCAATATTAGCTAGTATGCATACTAGTTTAATACATGCGATGCATGCATATGTAGCTATCATATGCATGCCTCATATGCATGTTAATATTCCTATGCCCCTTTAACTCAAAATGGGCCATTAAAGATTAATAACAAAAAAATGTTATATAAATATAAGACATATTATAACATTGATTTGTTTGAGATATTCTTATGAGATGTATTTTGAATGGCTAATGATAATGTCCCTACAAGACAAATAATGAACTTTGATGGGCATTAGCATCATCCATAACACTCAATATTTTTGCAAAGCATATAACTTTCCCAAGGTTTTGGTCGGGAATTTGTTGATGTATTGGTTGAGCCTAAGGGTTTCATATATTACATGCCTACCTATGGCAACTACAAGGGGTACATATACTAGGTAGAAATTTTTTCTACTATCAATAATTGGTGGTGCGAGATGTTTTATTGTGGGTTCATGTCCTTTATCTTGACTATCTTAGATCATTTTGCAATGGAGGTTGTTGATGTAGGAGGTTGGAAATTAGAAGTTGATTTTGGAGATGGCTCTACAAAAAGTACATGCATGATGATTTCTCATCATGTGCATATATTGTGAACCAATTTTTTAGATGTTGTGTGATTTCTCATCCATTATAGTAATACTAAAGTGAAATTGGTAGTTCACTTCCTGAGAACATGATGAATACATAAAGTAATCCATATTAAATAACAATCATTGATCATGTATGTATGTATGTATCTAAGTCATGACTCACTAAGTATAACAAACATGTATAAATACACATGGTAGGTGACAAGTCACATATTTTGAAAAAGGCACTAATTATCATTATCTCACATTAATAATTACATAATATGATTATTATTACATAATTATTATTTATTACATAATAATCACTACATTATAACCCTTGTTTTTATAAACCCTAGATATATTATAAGTCTTCCCCCCTTAAAGATGTTTTCTCCTCAAACCATGGGAAAGGAAAACAAGTTCTTAAAAAATGAGTCATCTTCCTATAACTTTCACCCACTTTCTAAGGTTGATGACACAAGGTAATGAAACCTTTTAAGACTTGAAAAATATTTTCACAATGAAAAATGAGCAATTGGTATCCAAAGAGGATTATTTTTTGTTACTCTCTAATGATAAGATTTTGAGTTTGATCTTCCTTGTTATTGAATTCAAGGTGGATAGATCTTTAGATGCTTCAAAATGTAAGAACATCAGTGACTCTAGTTAGGTACATTGGGATATTGGTATGTTGATTCTTGCATACTATGAATTTTGTGACTTGGTTGTCAATATAGTACCCTAATAAGCTAATCCTTCATAATCTGTATTTTAATTTTTTCATTATTTACATGACTGTCCATGATGATATCTTATGTTTTTTCATTTATTAGTATGTGACATCCTTCGATTGGTATATGAATTCATCAGTTGGAAATAAATGGTAAGCAAAATATCACTAAATATATGGATGTTTCTTTGTCACTAAATTGTTTCTTGAACTTATCTTTTGGAAGCTCTTTCATTGATAATACCTCGTTAGAGATGACACTCTAATTTCTAGTTTTGATCCCTTCTAACACGGTTGCTTTATATTTAGATTCAACTTTTGGGAGCTCTCCCACTAATACAAATTCATTAATAACAACATCAAGTTTTCCCATATTGATTGTATTAGTGTTAGTATCCCTATCCATGGTTTAAGATTTTTTTCGTACCTTCCTCTTCTCATTCTTCAACTTCTTCATTTCTACAAGTAGAGTTTTAAGAAGATTTTTGTAACAAGAAATTTCATCATCTTTGGACAATAGTTTCTTATTGATATTTTCAGTTTATATTTTGTGAGTTCCTTTAATATTTCTATTTTGTTGTTTTGATTCTTTTATTTATTATATAAATTTACAAATTCTTATATCTTGTTTCTCCAATTCCCTTCAAACATGTGCAATTTCTTCATCTTTGTTGATAATGGTTTTGTTTCAATCTCTATTTTCCCCTACCAAATCACCATAACCTTGTTTTTGTGATTTCTCATCATATGAGATTATTTCATTTCATATACAATCTACACATTATAAGTATGGAACTTTTGTATACAACCTTGTTGTGAATTATTGTAATATTATTGCCTTCCCCTCATAAGAGAATGTTGATAACTTCTTCTTCATGTTTAAGATGAAAGTCAACAAATTTTCATTTAGGGTGAACCTATAATTATGTGGTCTTCATCACTCCACAAGGGTTTAATAATGAATTGTGATATAAAAGTATAATCTCCATTGTTCAAATTAAACATTGATGTTAGATTATTTTATTTCTTGAAAATCTAGCTTTTCTTTAATATTCGACTCAAAAACTAATAATTGATTAGTGAATTCGGTACGAACATAATTATTATATTTAGTGGGAGCTATAGAAACAACAATATCCTTCCTTGCAAGTGTCCTTTTGATTCAAAGTAGCACTTAATCATATTTTTTTTGGTTTTACAAAATCTTCTTATTTTAACATTATTAGATTCCATTTTCACCAAAATTTAGTACTCTTTCATTTAACCTTAGACACTATAATGTGGGGATTATTTTTATAATGCCCCTTTCAATTTGAATTTAGAATATGAGTTTGATAATAATAATTAACCTTCCTAAGAATATATCTTAAGAATATAAATACTTTTACACTTTATTTATTTTAATAATTTTAGCTTTTTTCTTTTCATGTTATTCACTTTTATGTGAAGACATACAAAGCTTAAAACAAATTATATTTCCTCTCTTATTCCTCCATGCAAGAATTCCTCTAAGAGCGACCTAAAATTTATCCTCCATGTAAACATAGATTTATATTTCTCATTGTTTTGTTTTTATTCTTTTATCAAAAAATAAGTGTGTTTATTATAAATGTGGATATTCTTCACATGCAATTTAGAACTTAGAAAATTTCCTTTTTAATGTACAAATTTATTTTACTTATGTCAAATATGAAATCTTTGTTTGATTTAATATTTTTCTTTACATGTTTGGAAAATTCCTTTTTACTTTTTCACATGCATGGCTAGTAATTCCTTGAATGATGGACCACTTGTTTGATATTTCTACTAGAGAAATAAATTTTGACCATAGGTCAATGAAACAACCACTCTAATACCAATTGAAATGAAGATGATAGTTCACTTCACAAGAACATCATGAGTACATAAAGTAATCCATATTAAATAAAAATTATTTAGTTATAAGAATATGCATATCAAAGTTAATATTCACTGAGTAGAATAGACATATATAAATACACGTTGTGGGTGATAGGAAATATATTTGGAAAAGAGCATGACATATCATTATTACACATTAATGATTACATAATATGACTATTATTACATGATAATTATTTACACAATAATCACTAAATTGTAGCCCTAGTTGTTATATACCTTGGGTATATAACAAATACCCAAATGGATTATTCATAGGGTTCAATACCTAATAGGCAATTGGGTTAATTTCCCACTAAGTGCTTGCTGGATATTGGTAGTTAAAGAGGGATTTATAGAAATTTCATGATGATTTCTTATAAGTGTTGGATGTCTAAAGAACTTATTATGCCCTCGTTAGGTATAAGTTTAACTCATACTACCAATTTTTTTGACAATGGTTATAGTTTTTCCATAGTTAGTGATGTGATTGAACCAAATAATTTCATCCACCATATGTTTAGGAAAATAGGTTTTTGATCCAGATAGGATCATTATATTATTTTTCATCCATCTTGATGCTTTCAAACTGGGAAAAGTGGAGGAAACAACTCACAAAAACGTTTTTTTCAGTGCGACTTAGTTTGGAAAATTCGGGTTTGAAACCTTATGGGAGAATTTTGAGGCATCAAATGGTGTTTTCTAGGGGTGAAAATTTGTTGTTTTATCACTAAAAATTTTCTTCCTGTTATGCACAAATATAATTTCCAAGGCGCAAGAATTTACTCAATCGGAGTCCATATGCAAAAGTTATGCCACTCAAAAGTTGACCACCTTGTTTTGTCCACCATAATTCGAGAGGATGCCATATCGACCCCATTACTCATGGAAAAAGGGATAGCCAAATGATCATGATAAAGAATGCTCTAGAATACTCTATATTGTAACTCCAGTTAATACTTGAAGGAGTCAAACCTAACCACTAGCAGGTTGTCGATTTATGTTATAGTTGAGCCACTAAGAGGACAAAGGTTTCCATTATTTTCGAGCACATTTTGTTCCATAGAAGTGAAAAGTAGCTGAGATGGATAGCGAGAGAGCACAAAGATAGGATTTGTGAATTGTAGTATCCCAAGGGCCACAAGCCTTACTTCTTTGTACTTGCAACCATTTTCTATTTAGATAAAGAGAGCATAAAAACTTCACCTTACGACAAGGTTTTCTCCTGAAGGGTTTCCTAGGATATATCTTATGCCAATTATGGTTTGCGATTTTTTATTTCATTTTTCTCTAATTTATACATAATTATAATTTGCATGCACATGCAATAAAAAATAATCTACATATTCCATAAATTTAAAGAGAAATAAACCTCATACTATAGATTTCATATTTTTAAAGCATAATTTTATCAGATCTATAATGAGGAACTATCCAGTGGAATATTCATGGAAGTTTACAGATTTTATTTGTATCAAAGAAAGTTTCTTTGGGTATATTGTGGAGATTTACAAGGGATTTAGATATTCTAAGCTAAAATTTATAAAGCCACAACCATGGATGACGAATCTATGAATAACCCTCCTATTCCTACTGATATGAAATTAAAATTCAAGGCTTCATATAAAGTTTTCAAGCTAGTTTAGTTATTTTGGGCAATGGATTGTGATTGCAAAAGCACACCAAATAAGTTATTTTATGTATATTTTAATAGTTAAAAATGGGCTACATCTCCGAGTCCAGCTTCCAATGGTGGCCATTTATATTATATGCTACAATGTGAAATTACATCAATATAAAATGATAAAATTGCAAAAATAATATTTCCATTGCATCCAAAATTCCCAAAAACCTCTGTGTAGGCTCTTCTTGGGCTTAAAAAGGCTGAAAAATGGCCAAGTTAGGTCTCTTTCTCCATTATGCCTCCAAAATTCTCTACAAATTGTACCACACTACAAATATGGAAACAAATTGAGCTTTTATCAGATTGGTAAGGCATAGAATTATATACTTGAAGGTCTCAAGTTTGACCCACGAATCCTGCTGCGTCAAGTGCATTTTGTCAAAACCTTAATGGATTTTAAAAAATGGATCGAGCCCCCATCGTCATTAACTCCACCTTCTTGTCGGCCATATGGAAACACAAATGACTGTGTGGTGCGGGCCATAGGCCACACCCCTCTTGACCCCGCTCTTCTCCACCTGTTGGTTAATAAGGATGTGGGTTGGGACGTAGGTATGGTGCCACATGCTCTTCCCTTCTACAAAATCCATCAGTGGTCATGTTCGATAACATAACCATGGTATGAGGCGTGGGCAAGGTGCCACACGCCCCACCCTTCTACAAACTTCGTCGGAGGTCATGTTCAATAACATAACCATGGGTTGGTGCATGGGTAGGGTTCCACACACCTTATTCTTCCAAAATATCATCGTTGGTCACAAGTATGCCATAACATCTGGGGCTAGGTTGGTCAGGTGCGATAGCTAGCCCGACTCTCCCCCTAACTGCCAAAACCATAAACTTTAAATATATGTCTACCACCTATGTTTAACAAGGAACACCGGTGGAATGTTGGTAGGGAGGTCTGTTAGTTAGTGGGAATTTGGCGGTTCGAGTCTTGTGGAGTGTTGGTCAATCGACCCTAACCAATATTGGCCTCATCCGAAGTGCCACATGGCACCCTGTGATTGGGTCACATGTCACTCTATGATTGGTCCAAACCAAATCACCTCAACCAATAAGAGCGCGCCATTTGCCTTTGTACGATTAGGCCACTGTCATTTCCTGAATGGATCTATACTTCTCGATCTTCCTGCTGAATTTAGCACCACATCAACATATAGATTGCCACATGGAATCCATACACCACCTAGTCAACCTTGCAAGTTTATTTTTTTAATGTTTTCCAAAAAATTCAGAAAGCGATAACTTCCTCATACAATGTCTGATTGAAGAGATTCGAGCGTCGTTGGAATTAGAACGATGAGATCTATGTTTTGGTGCTGATTTCAAGAGATTTTGATAACTTTCATATTTGAGCATATTTTTGATCCCTTGGATCATTCCTCTCCCCTGGAAGCTTTTGGACCTCCAAAAGTTTTTTTTTACTCAGCAAGTAAGTAATCGTACAAATCCCTCAATTTCTCGATCTCTATCCACCTTGCTTTACTTGGATTGGTTCCATTGAGGCCCCACTAGGAGATACTCCACATTGCCTCTACGCGAAGTCCTTATCCTCTTGTCAAGAATGCAACTTATTTAAATATTCAGGAGAAAAATATTCTATAGATGGAACTTGAAAATTATCTTCTTGATAATAAATAATAGGAGGCTCATACAATCTCAAGTTTTCCACATTCACAATAGAATAAATTTGCATGTAAGGTGGAAAATCTAGTCAGAAAGCGTTGTTACCAATCTTCTCCAAGATTTTGAAAGGACCATATCTACTTGGCTTGAGAATTTTACTTTCACCTTGTAGTCTTTCCTTGCTAATGTACAACCAAACTTGATATCCCGCTTGGAAATCATGATCAACCTGATGCTTTTAATGTCTTTCTTTGTACTTGGATTTGCTTTTCTCGAACTATTCTTGTATCCTTTGATGCACTAGCTAAAATTATTCAATGAAATGCTTGGCTTTGTCCACATCACTATGTCCATATACTACAATATATTTACCAAAGATGAAATCCAAAGGAGACTTTGGAAAATATCCCAAAAAGGCTTACAATGGAGATACTTGTATAGATGAATGCTTGGCATGATTGTAGGCATGCTGGATGTATTGTAAATTCTCATCCAAAGTTTTAGGATGCTTAACACAATATCCTCAAAGGAGACGCACTATTGTTATATTCACTACTTTTGTTTGGCTGTCGATTGTGGATGAAATGTTGTGATCTTCTTCAACTTTGTGTCCATGAGTTCCCATAAACTTGACCAAAAATTCCCGATAAATCAAGAATCTCAATCATAAATAATAGAAGTAGGTAACCCAAAGTGAACCCATACATTTTGGAAGAAAATATTTGCAATATGTTCAGCTGTAACATGTTTCTTACATGGCATCAACACACACATTTTGCTAAAATGGTCCACTATAACATATAGATCATCATGATATTTCCTAGACATTGGCAGTCTCCCCAAAAAATCTATAGAAATACTTTCCCAAGGAAGAGAAGGGATATGAAGTAGAGTGTACAAACCCAATTTCCTTTTTCTTGGCTTGCTAGTATCACGGATATAACATCCTTTCACATATCTTGATACTGTTTCAGTCATGCAAGGCCAATAACAATACCTCTGAATTTGAGCAACTGTTTTTCCTACACAAAAGTGGCCAACAATAAGAGAAGTGTGGGCTTCCCTTATGATATTGATTCTTTCACCCTATGGAACACATAATTTTCCATGTATAAAATCCAAGTAAATTCAAACTACTAATTGTAATATGCTAAAACAATAGACTTGAATATACTTTGTCAATTGCGGAAACCAATAAATGATCGTGAAATCACAAAGCATACAAGAGAAAGAATTTCAATCACACATTACACAATTATTTTTAGGGGAAAGGCACAACTAAAAACCTTGCTATTTGTATATTGCTTTATTCAGAAAATATGAGAAGATTACAATGTTTTTTTTCCAACCTGAGAAACCTTTGAACTATCTCTTTTTGTCTCCCTGCTTCCTAGACAAGCCTAGGCCAATACTTAACCAATTTTATGCCTTCCTGGATCCCTATTCCTTGTGTTGTTTCCCTGGGTAATTATCCCTTATTAATTACGGAAACTCGCAATTGGAATTGCATAATACATCTAGGGCCTTCCTCTAACTACATGAGTTATTTATGGCTGATTTATTAGTTATTTGATTGATCACTACATGTGGTTCAAGTTCAAGTTCCACACTTTTAACTCTCACTAGTTTCTCCATTAGTTGGAACTAGTTAAACTGAATTTAACTCAGATAAACTAATTTAATTAATTGCAACTAAAAATAAACTCAACCAGGGCTCCTATTTTATAGGAGCCACTCTACATGACTCAAGTTAGACCCTCAACTCGAATAAATTGAACCAACTAAGTCAAAATAACTTAGTTAACTCGTACAAATTGTCATGTGATGTGGAATTACAATTTTATTCTAATTTAATTCAAGGGGAAATTAAATTATAATTTTTTTCGATACCATTTTCAACACTCCCTCTCAGTAAGAAAGGGATTATCTGATACCTTGATCCTGCCTCTATGGAACTCAAACTTTCCTCTTGACAATGCCTTTGTTAAAATGTCTATATCCTGTTCCTATGTAGGAATGTACTCTAGCATCATGATCCACCTCCACACACAATCTCTGAGATGGTGGTACTAGATTTCGATATGATTGGACCTATCATGAAAAACCAGATTAACCGAGAGTTTGATGTAGCTCTGGTTGTCACAGTAAATCATCATAGGATCCATTTGTTGACCAAAAAACCCAACAAGGATCTTCCTCATCTAGATAGCCTCACTAGCAACCATGTACTCTGATTTTGCTGAAATTAGTGTAATTGATCTCTTCTTCTTCTTGTACCAAGAAAATACTGTTGACCCAATACTAAAGATTCTACCTGATGTGCTCTTCTTGTTGGATTGACTCTCTGCCCAATCTGCATTTGTGAAGCCTTGCAACTTCACTCCCTTTGTCTATCTGTACCAAATACAAAACTGAGTGGTTCCTTTGAGGTATATCAACACATGTTTGGCTGCCTTCCAATAGAGTTTGGTAGGCTTAACCATTGCTTGACTAAGTTGGTTAACCACATAACACATGTTCGATCACGTGTTCACCAAGTACATAAGTGAACCCACAAGCTGCCTGTAAATAATAGCTTCTACCACTTTGCCTGAAGTAACACCTTTCTTCCTCCAATTCCCTACTAGAGGAGTCTCCATGGGTTTGATGCTCTCCATGTGAAACTTCTTCAATATCTCATTGGCATAATTTTCCTGAGAGACAAACAGTTCCCCATCTCTTTTCCAAATTTTCAAACCAAGGAAATAATGCAAGAGCCACATGTATTTCATCTCGAATTATCTTGCCAAATATTATTTGAAATATTTTATCATATTTTCATCACCTGTTAGAATTAAATCTTCGACATATAATACTATAATCAATAATTTAACTTCAACCACAATATGGTAAAGGTTTACATTTGCTTCACTTTTGGTGAACCCCAACCTGGTGACATAGTTGTCGATCCTGGTGTACCAAGCACAAGGTGCTTGTTTAAATCCATACAGTGCTCACTTGAGTCTGCACACATGCGAATCTCTATCGAAGATCTCAAATCCTTTCGGTTGCTCTATGTACACCTCTTACTCAATCACTTTCTTGAGGAAATATGTCTTTACATCCATCTGATGTATTTTCCATCCCATTTGTGCGAAAGTACCATAATAGATCTGATTGAAGAGTACCTTGCTACTAGAGAAAAGGTCTCCTCGTAATTTATTCCCTCCACCTGAGAGAACCCCTTGGCCACAAAAATTTCCTTTTGTTTCTTGACACTCCCATCTGCTGCTTGCTTCACCTTATAGATCCACTTGGATCCTACAACTGACTTGTCCTTCGGTCTTGGGACAACTTCCCATGAACTATTTTTTATAATGGAATCATACTCCTCTACCATGGAATCAACCCATACTAGTTTCTACATTGCTTCCTCAAATGAGGATGGCTCAGTCTCTACACTCTTGCTCATAAGAGCCATGTAGCTAGTGTACTGATTTGGGGACCTTCTTTGCCTGCGCTGTGATGTGGGTGCTCCCACATTCTCTCTAGCATCATGCATCAACCTGTCATCCTCTCTATTGCGCTTCCTTCCATATAAGGATGTCTCTACATGAGTGGGTTCGTTCACTCTCTGCTCCTCTACTTGTGGCTACTCCACATCTTAAGGTTCTTCTTTTGAAGCTAAGAGATTCTCATATGCATGCAACTGAATCTCCCTCTCAAGGGAAATTGACATGGAATTTCCTTCATTGAATTTCACATCTCTACGAACCACTATCACCCTATGATATGGTAACTACACTCGATAATTGTGAGGTGTATCAGTGTGCCCACAAATATGCCCAACTCAGTTGTTGGTTCTAGCTTTTTCTGTGCATCCTTGGAAACATGAGAGTAAACTGATGAACCAAATATTCTATAGTGTGCCACATCTTGTTTCTTATCGAAAAAAGGCTTCCTCTAGTGTACTCATCCCGAGGATCCGATGAGGACTCCTGTTCTACACATACAAAACTGTGTTGCATGATTCTACCCACAAATGCAACGACAGACCCTGATCATGTAAGATTGCCCGTGAAACTCCCACAATGCTTCTGATCTTCCTTTTTGCAACCCCATTCTATTGTGGGTAATTGGGTGTTATCAACTCCCATCGAATGCCTTTTGATGCACATAAGTTCTTGAATTCATTCGACACATATTCTCCACCATTGTCACTCCCGAGAGCCTTCACTTTCCTGCCTGTGTATTTTCAACAAGTGCATTGAACTCACAAAATTTTGAGAACGTCTAGTCTTTCTTCTGCATGAAGAATATCCAAGTGTGAAAAATAATCTACAAAAATAACATAATACCTGCATTTGTCTGTGGAGGCTGTTGAGAATGGCCCACACACATTTGAGTGAACTCTTTCAAGGATCGCTTGCGCTCGACTGTCCTTATCATGAAAAGTGGCTTTGGTGTACTTCCCCAATGTACACCCTTTGCATGTATCACACTGCTCAATTGCACCCTTGGGAAGTCCTATAGAAATATGATGCATGATATTCAAATATATTTGGTGTAGATGGACCAATCTTGTATGCCATAACTCACCGATATTTCGGCTTTGCACCTTCTCTGATTTCGTGCTCAAAACAACACAATATTCTACATCCAATTTGAACAACGTGAAATATGAAACGAGAACTATAGCCAAAAAACCCAAAAAAAAACATGAAAAAACAACTTGTAAACAAAAAATGGTGATGCTGGAATAACATTTTTTTTTCCTGCGATAAATTTTCAAGATGTTTAAAATGGCAATGAAAACCAATTTTTGTGTGCCAAAAACCCCTCAAAACAAAAAGTGAAGATGCTGGAATAACATTGTTTTTTTTAAGGATAAATTTTTGACATTTTGAAATACCATGTAAAAGATAAAATATTATCACTCCAAAAAAACTTAAAATTTCAAAAGAAAAATGAAAACAAAAATTTACAAATAAAGATGAGGTAAAATAATTAAAGAACAAAAAACAAAAAACCAAAAAAAGCAAAAGTAAAAAAAAACTAATAAATAAATAAAAATGTATATTAGAAAAAAATATAAAATTAAAAAAAGAACAACAAGAAATCATATATAAAGAAATAAATAATTAAAAATTAAAAATAAAGATAAAAATTAAAAATTAAAGATAAAAATTAAAAATTAAAAATATTAAAAATATAAAGAAATAAATAATTAAACAATAAAAAACATAATTAAAGAAACAAAATTAACAAAAGAAACAAATTAACTAAAGAAACAAAAAAATAAATAATATTTTTTTAGACAATTAAAAATAAAATAAAAATAAATATTACATTTAAAAAACACATTAAAAAAATCAATAAAATAAAAAAATAAGCATAGTAAAAAAATTCAAATAAAAAAGAAAAAAAAATTATTAGACAACTAAAAATAAAAAACAATTATAAAAAATATTTAAATAAAGGAGAAAAAAAACGTTGAAAAAATGAAAATTAAAAAAATTAAATTTCTAACCCAAAAAAAAAAAATCACAAATAAAATAATTAAAAAATGAAAAAAAAAAACACAAATATAATTAAAATAATAATAATAATAATAACAGAATAAAATATAAAAAAAATGAAAAATAAAAACCTAAAAAACAAATTAAAATTTTAAAAATTAATAATAAATATATCAAAAAATAAAAAAATGTGTGGCTGTCAAGCCTTTGGGCGGGCTCAACCCGATTTCAAGGGGTTGAAAGCCGATTCTCAGAATGGGGGGCCAGCCGATTATGAGAATCGACTCTCAACCCCGTTGGGTGGCCCGAGGGGTGGTCGACGTGGGCTGGCCGAGCTTGGTGAGCTCCGTCGGCCCACGACAGTCGCCCCTCAGGACACCTAGTGGGGCTGGATCGATTCTCAAAATCAGCCTAGCCCTACTGGGTGGCCCGAGGGGCGGCTAGCGTGGGTCGACGGAGCTTGGCCAGCTCCGTCGGTCCACGACGACCGCCCTCAGGCAACCCAATTGCTTTTTATTTTATTTTATTTTTAATTTTTAAAATTTTTTAAGTTTTAAGTTTTTATTTTTATTTTTTCATTTTAAGATTTCGTTTTTTATTTTTTTAATTAAAAAAATAAAAAAAATTCTTTTTTATTTTATGATTTAGTTTTTTAGTTTTTAATTTTTTTATTTAATTTTTTTATTTTTTTAATAATAAAATTATGTGATTTTCACTTCATTTTTTAAGATAAGAAAAAAGTAAATTAAAAAATTAAAAATTAAAAAATTGTATAATGTGGTTTTCACTATATTGTTTTATGTGAATCATTTAATTTTTGGAAAAAAAAATGTTATTATTATTAATATTTGACATAAAATTCATAAATATTGCTATTTTTTATACTTTTTTTGGTTATTTTTTTCCTATAAAAATGGTTTATTTGACATGTCACTTTTAGCAAAAGACACTCAAAATGTGTATTTTTTTTAGTTATATCTATATTCAAAATGTGTATTTTTATGTAAATTGTTAAAATTCTTGTTTTTTTAGTAACAAGTAATTTTTTTTTTAACAGAAATGGTTATATTATATCAAGTCAAGAAGCCCGGTGCCAAGGCCTGGGGGTAATTACATCTGGAGACCTGAGATCTAAGGGGCTTCCATTAGAGTAGAGTTCAACTATGGTGCTTCTTACCTTTGGAAGGTTCCTATCTTCAATCATTCTATAAATTTCCCAAAGGCTTGCAAACTGTCTTATACAAACAAACTGCTGGAGTAGAAGACAATAAAACATGAAAAAAGAGATAAGACTCACCCATCTATGGCAGGGGATCTTACATTTCCCCCTCTTCGTAGAGGAGAGCTCCCACCTGGAGAGAGGCAACAATGTTTGCTTCGCAATCCGCCTCTTTTTTATTTGTCTGAAGGATATGGTAGAACTGAAAAGTGGCAAAGGACTCGATTGGCTTATTGATATGAGTGATCAACCTCTGCAGATGGAGATCCTTGGGGATTGAATTTGTCACCATCAAGCCAATGAGGCTTTGCAAATCTCCTATGATTTGAGCATCTTTAATTCCATGTTTTAGAAGTTGCTTCAGTCCTTGGAGAAGGGCAAAGGCTTCAACTTGGGCGTTAGTGGTGTGCCCCAACCCCCAAGTGAAGTTGTAGATGATTTCATCAGTTGGTCTTCGAATGATTCCCCCACTTCCTGCCTTCCCCAGATTTCCTTTTCAGCACTGTCAAAGAACAAAGTGTGGATATCAGTGCTCCTTATATACTTGTCAAAGTCCTCTTCCTCAAATATGATTTTTCAACCTTTCCTGCTCTTCTCCACTTTGCCCCCTAGGGAAAAATGCAGGCCCAACTACAAGCACCAATCCCTTTCTTGCTGATTGGATTTATAGTCTTGCTTCTGCCCAACCTTTCCTTGCATAATCTCTTTGAACAGGCTCCTAATTTTCACCATGATGTGCTGCTGATTTAGAGACTTCTCTTGAAAGATTCAACTGTTTATTTCAAGCCAGGTCTTCCAACAAATGAGTTTTGGCATGATCATCCACCCCTCTCTCGGCCAATGTTTTGCGAGATAAGAGGCGGGGTATAAGGATCCCCACTTTGTCAACAAGGTCGTGATGGTGTCTAGAAGGCTTCTGTTGCTACTCCAAAGATTCAAGACCTCCTTCCAAATATCCCGAGCGTATTGGCATCCGAGGAAGATATGGTTCATGGTTTCAACCTGCTGCTGGCAGAGAGGACACCGAGAGGGACCATGGAAGCCTCTTCTTTGAAAATTTTCTACTATAAGAATGCTATTATGACCCAACAACTAGGTAAACAAGTCGATCTTGGGGATGCTTTTAAATTTCAAGATCCCTTTCCAAATCACAGGGTTGTTGGGGATGAAGGGGATGGCCTTGAGGTGCCTATAGCCCTACGCAACTATGTAGCTACCCGAATGGTCTCCCCAACCTCTTTTGTATTTTTTTCTTATGTTTATTGGAGCTTTCCCAGCCATCACGAATAAGAGCTTTGACCAAGCTTGCTACAGATTCATTGGAAAATTTCTCTTTTTCCACCCTGCCCAAGCATTGCTGTCCCAACTGGAAATATCTCACATTGTGAGGTAACCATATGTAGTCATCCACCGCATTAAATCTTGCAAATTAGGGTCATTCCCAAGCAGTTCTCCGTCCATGATCTTGTCCTCCCAAATTCTGATCCTCTTCTCATTGCCAGGGATCCAATACAGATAATCTCGCAGCAGAGGGAGAGGTTGTTTGCAGAGCAGATGAATCAGAGAGCCAAGATGAATTGTGCAGCTTTGATCCAGGCTACAAAGTCGAGGTCCCTGACCGTATTTTTTCCACTGGATGATTTGTGGCCACCCCGGCTTCCTTGCAACCTAATGCCAAAGGATCTTGGCTCCCAATGCGATGTATTGTTCCCTGAGATATTTCATATGGAGGCCACCTTCCATGAGTGGCAAGACGACTTTATCCCATCTTAGTAGTAGGATTCTCTTTGCATTTTCCTTCCCCCTCTTCCAAAAGAAGGAACAAATGATTTTCTCCATCTTACAAAGAGTTCCCATCGGAGCCAGCAAGATGGAGCTCTAGAAAATGGGAAAACTATTCAACACCAATTTAATGAGAATTACCTTCCCTTCCAGGTTGAGCCACAAAGTGCCCCACGATTGAAACTTTTGCTTAAATTTTTCTAGCAAATAAGTCCAGTCCCCCCCAATCAGGGCTCCCTGGAAAATTAGCAGACCGAGGTATTTAAAAGAAGCCCAATTCGTAGAGCCTTTGAAGCCAAAGGTTCTGGTGATGGCACTTAGCTAGATTCCAGAGAGGTTCCAAGCATAAATATGGCATTTACCAGCATTAATCTCACTTCCTGATTCGTCACAGAGGCAATCAATGTCAAGTTTAAATCGGGTGGACATATTGGAGGAAGCACCATCGAGCAGGAGAGAGTCGTTAGAAAACAGAGCATGATTTATGCATCTAACTCCTTTGGAAATTATGAGACCCATAAGTTCTTGGAAAATGCGTCTTTTTTCTAGCATGAGGTTGAGGACAGAGGCTTGAATAACAAAGAGTAGTGGGAAGAGAGGACATCCCTGCCTGAGGCCTCGACTGGCTTTGAAGAAGTCAACAACATGCCCATTGACAAGTGGGGCAATCCAAGGTTCCACGACGCAGGCCTTGAATCAGCTTATGAAGCGGTTATCAAATCCAAACTTTTGCATAACCCTGAAGAGAAAATCATGCCTCACTCTTTCAAGCGCACTTGCAAGATCCAACTTGACAGCCATGCCTTTTTCTCTCCTTTGGATACTCGAGTGTATCGCTTTCTAGACAAGGATAAAGTTGTCTGTCAGCTGCCTTCCCTTGACAAATCCCCCTTGATTGTCTAAATGAGATCAGGGAGAAGGCATTTCAACTTGTTTTCTATGAATTTAGTAATGATATTGTAGCCAATGTTGCAGAGGTAAATAGGCCTAAACCTATTGAAGGTACTGGCACCCTTCTCTTTAGGGATGAGGGCCATGAAGGCTGAGTTTGTACTACCCTCGAGCTTATGGCATATGGGATTTTAGAATCATTTTGTGTAGGTCCCTTTTAACCGTATTCCAGCAAGCCCCGACGAAACGAGCAGTGTACCCATCCAGCCTAGGCGCCTTGTCCGGATCCATATCATTGAGGGCCTTCTTAATTTTTTTGATAGTGATAAGAGCGATCAACAAATGGTTCATCTGGGTAGTGACTTTTGAAGGAACAAGATCAAGTAAATTAGATCTATGTCTCAAATTATTTTCCTCTTTATATAGAATTTTGAAGTGGTGATGGCCAAATTTTTTGACGCTAGAAAGGTCAGAGAAGGATTGATTTCCCGAGGTTATCTCAACAATCGAGTTGAAGATTTTTCTTGCTTGAGCCTGCTTGTGGAAGAAGGAGGTGTTCCTGTCCCCAACTTGGAGCCACATGCTACGATATTTTAGCCTCCAAAACTCCTCCTCCTGAATGCAGGATTTATGAAACTTAACCTGAAGTTCCTCTTCCATGATTAAGCTTTCCTTCGAAATGTCCATTTCTTACATTTGCATATGGTGGCTCTCTAGACTAGCCTGGGAAAACCTCCTTTCCTCAGTTAGGGAGGGGATGGATTTAGCCCAACCCTTGAGGGCCCTCTTCACTCTCCTTAGCTTCTCTTCCCAAACAAAGAAGGGGGAGCAATTGATAGGAAGCCTCGAGACATCCTCGACCCTTTCTAAGAAGCCATTGTGCTACACCCAAAGTGAGTTGAACTGGAAGGGAATGGGTCCCAGATTCCTTTGAGAGTTTAGCTCAAGACTTATGGGCTTGTGGTTGGAAACCGATGAAGAGAGGATGTCTGCGCTAGCATCTAGACCTAATAACAAAAAATAACTTTGAATAAGAAAACGGTCTAACATTGCAGCAATGTGGCCTGGGCCCATTCTTCTGATAGTCCATGTGTATTTGCCTTTGGCAAGATTAATTTCCAATAGGTCCCAATCCCGAATGATCTCTTCCACCCATTCCCTAGCTGGATCCCTCACAATGCTGCCCCCACGCTTCTCCCCAAGACTTAAAGTAAGGTTCAGGTCTTTGACAAGAATAACATTGTCCATCGGGATCTCATTTTCTAAATCTCTTATGGAATCCCAGCAGTTATTTTTACCCCCCAGGCTGAACAGGGCATAGATGTTGAAAAGGCTCATTATCTCTTTGGAGTCTTGGTGCAGAAACTGAACAAAAATCCAATTTGAGCTATATTTTACCTGAATTTTCTCTAGGCATGTCTCGTTCCATGGAATTCCCAACCCTCCTGAGGTGCCTCTAGAGGAGACAACTAGACCTCCTCCTTTTCCCCAAAACTATCTACCTTTTTGAAGGAAATCCCTTTCCTCCAGTTTCATCTCTTGGATGAGAAGAATGTCTGGCTTTTCCAATATGGTTAAACTTTTCATCGCTTCCTCTTTTAGGTTTCTCCACATCCCTTTACAGTTCCAGGAGACGATCTTCATTACTTCCATTTTTGGGCTGAGAGGGCTCCCTTAGTGCCTTGCCTTGATTTCTGTTTGTATTTAGGTTCCTTGCCAACATGTTTTCCAAAGTCGGCTAGCTCCCTTGCAGCTTCTCCTTGTAGGTTTCTTTTTCCCTCTTATCCCTAGTGGTTTTCCTTCCCCTAGTGGATCTTCTGACTGAGGCTTGCGAATCCCCTATTTCTCCATCCTCCTCTGATTCCTCTGAATCTTGGTCTTCACCCTCTGAAGTAGGTTATTTCTTGTTTAGGGTTTCACAAGAGGGATCATCACTCTTCGGAGGAACGGGGGCTTCCTGCGTTTGAGGATACTTTTGCAAACCCCTGGGGTCAACTTCTTAGACTTCCTTTGTTTCTGAGTTCAAGGGTGCAAATCTATTCTCTTGAACTTTCGAGATGGGTTTGGCTTTGGGAATGCTCCAAGTATTTGCAGCATTCCCTTTTCATTTTCTTGCTCCTTGTCCATTTGCACTTGATCTAAGGATAGTTTTGGTTTTCTTGGCTTGCTGCCATCCTTATTCCTTCTCCTTTTTTGGGCCTACATTTTTGGGGTAGTTCTTAATGAACTTTCCATACTCATAGCATCCATGACATTTGAAAGGCAGTTTTTCGTAATCTAACTTTTGGAGATGGGTCCAACTTCCTACCGTGAGTTTGATAGCTTTTGGCACCCAACTTCGAGGTCAACCTCCACTTAGAACCTGGCGCAATCATATTGATCCTTATTTTTATCCCGGTCTATGAACTTCCCAAGAGCATTGCCTATTTGCTGCATGCATTCCCGGTTCCAAAAATGAACTGGTAGATTCAGGAGTTTGACCCAAACTGGAACAGTAGTTGGGACGTCCTCCGAAGGATCAAATTCTAGTGTCCATCTGTGTAAATAAATACCTTGAGGCCCCATGAAATAGGGGATGTTATTTAAGATTAGATCCTTGTCCTCCTTTGAGATAAATTCGAACATAAAAAAACCCCATCCCAGGAAGTAAGAGGTGACACTATTTGCGATGAGAGGCCTCCAGTTTTTATGGATCCAGGCTTGCATATTTTTCGGTGAAGGCCATATGCCTGTAAACTTCCTGACCAAAGCATGATCTGATAGGGATAGGGTAACCTTCATGGGTCCCTTTGGTAGAAGAGCCATCGAGGGGATCTCATCCAGCTGCTTGACAAACTTAGGGGTGAGCTGCTTCTTCTTTTTCGGCTGAGAAGCTACCAGCTGCATGAAGGCTTCGACCTCAAGGGGAGGAGGAAGGGGAGGGGCTTGAGATTCTTACATAGCTTCAGACCCTAGCCAGGGCAGGCACCATGCACCAACACAACCTTGACGTCGCAGCTAGAGACCCCACGCGCAACGACAAGCACTTGTTGCAGAGCATTACGAGATCACGGAAAATATTTTTTAGTGACAAGTAATTAATGGGAAATGAAATATTATTTAAAAATATATAATTAGATAGAAGATTGAAAATTTATTTATTTATTTTTAACACTGCAAAAAGTCAAATATCGCATTATAAAAAAAAATGAAAAGAAAAAAAAACGAAAAACTGAAAGCACTTAAAAAAAATATGTAAGTGAAGAGGAATAAGACGAGTACTTCAAAATGTTAAATTTAGAAAATAATTATTAGCATCTAATAAATTAGAAAAATTTAAAGTAAAAAATAAGTATATAAAAAAATATTATGATGCTAGCATCAACACTGTTCAAAATCAACATAAAAATCACTAACATTTTAAAAATAATGTTTATACTTCATACATAAGAAAATTTATTGTGTCAAAAACATGCTAAAAAAATATTAAGAGTATTTTGAATCAACACTTTTCAAAATCAGATGATTTTTTGCTACCTAAAAAAAGCGGAAACTTGTTTCCGTTTCCATTTCAAAGTTTACGTTGTTTTTGTAGAGGTTCTTTACTCTAAACCCAATATTCTTCACTTGTCCCATGGCTATGTGACAAAGGAACGCCTTTCCTTTCCTAAGTTCCAAATCATAGCCACGATATTCCAACATTGCAACTAAAATTAAATTCTTCTTCAACCCCGGAACATACATGAAATATTTCAATGTGAGATGAGAAAAAAACTCCCTCTGAAAACTAATAGTACCGATGTCGGTCGCACTATACCTTCCATCATCTCCCATATCTATGTGCATATGGAGGTCACTATCCTGTAGGTCTTTGAATAAATATTTGTTGTCAGTCATATGGAATGAAGCTCCACTATCGAGGTGCCACTCACTACTCGTCACCGATGACACGATGCATGTGATGAGGGTAAAATACATCTCGAATTGTGAAGGAAATGCTTCACTTGCCACTCCTCCTGAGGGCTTCTTACCGACCTTCTTGTGCATACACTTCGTAGTATAGTGTCCCAGCTCGTGACAGTGAAAGATTTTAATCTTCCACAAGTCCTTCTTCTTTCCTACCTAACCAAAATATTATTTGGAATGTAATGAATTCCATTTCCCTTTATTTTCCTTTCCATATAAGGTATAATTCTCATCATCATGCTTTGATTAAGATCCATCTCTGGTGTTCCACCGAATCTCTTATTGCACCAAGTTGAACCACAAACGCTCTCACTCTGATACCTTCTCCCTCCCATTTACTGAATCCTGGTAGCTGTTCCAGCTCTTAGGAAGGCCTAGAAGTGCTCAGCTCACTAGGTCGTCTTTGGAAACTGTAACACTAACACTTCCAAGTTCATATTGACATTGGGTAAAATTGGTCAAGTACTTTGGTATTGTGTCGCCCTTCTCCATATTGATTTTCCTGAGCTTGTCCTTAAGTGCCAACTTCTTATGGTCACTATTTTTCTGAAACAAATCTATTAAGGCCTTCCACATTGCATATGTAGTTTCATTTCTATGTAGGTTTGACACGATATGATCTCAAAATCCTTCCAATATAATCCTTATACCATTTGATACTCATTTCTTCCACTTTGCTAGGTCATGTGCATCAGTTGGTTTTAGGATGTCCTTGTCAATGAAATCCTTCAATCTATTGTCTTCCAAGACCGATTCCATCCGATCTCTCCAGGAAATGTAATTCGAGCTACCCTCAAAGGAATACTTGAGCCTCAAACCATAAAACACCATCCCAATCCTACTGTTATCTCTGGAGAAGACTTATTCCTCCTTCAAGTACAAACTTGTATTCTTCTCTTCTATAGTGATTTCAGCTCTGATACCATGTACAAAATCCACGTAAATTCAAACTTATAATTGTAATATTCTAAAACAATAGGCTCAAAAATACTCTACCAATTGCGGAAACCAATAAACGATCGCGAAATCACAAAGCATACAAAAGACAAAATTTCAACCACACATTACACAATGATTTCCTATGGAAATCCACGCTAAAAACCCCGCTATCCGTATATTACATTAGTCAAAAAATATGAGAAGATTATTTTCTCCAACTTGAGAAACCTTTGCATTATCTCTATTTGTCTCACTGCTTCCTAGAGAAGCCTAGGCCAATACTTAACTAATTTTTTGCCTGTGTGGATCCATATTTCCTTGCATCTTTTCCTTGGGTAATTAGCCCTTATTAACTAGGGAAATTCCCAATTGGAATTGCGCAATACATCTAGGGCCTTCCTATGACTGCATTCACCACCTGTACAATTTGGATGATTATACAACTCATAGTACACTACTCTTGAAATCCAATCTCAATTGGGTGTTTCTATGATCTGACATGCATGAGTTATTTATGGTTGATTTATCAATTATCTTATTGATCACTGCATGTGGTTCAAGTTCAAGTTCCAGACTTTGACCTCTCATTAGTTCCTCCATCACTTGGAACTAGTTAAACTGACTTTAACTTGGATAAACTGAGTTAATTAATTGCAATTCAAAATAAACTCAATCAGGGCTCCTATTTTGTAGGAGCCACTCTACATGACTAAAGTTAGACCCTCAAATCGAATTAAATGAACCAACTAAGTCAAAATAACTTAGTTAACTCGTACAAGTTGTCATGTGATGTGGAATTACAATTTTATTCTAATTTAATTCAAGGGAAAATTAAATTATAATCTTTCTTGGTGCCATTTTCAACATGGCAAGTTGATACAACAACTTGTTATGAACCTGATAATCCAATTATTCAACATGATTGCCTTAACTCGAAGTTGCATAAACATCTTTAAAATATTCATCTTGAGCATACTGTTCAATTTAACTTTCATGCATGATTGAGTTATGCTTAAGAATAAAAATTGCATTAACAATAGGCCTTGATAACATATTTGCAACTTTGTTGTGTATACCTTTCTTATACCTGATTACCAAATGAAATCATTGTAGGAGTCCTATCCACCTGAAATGTCTAGCTTGTTGTACCTTGGTTTGCGATTATAAATATTACAAAGGTTGATGGTCAGTATGAATAATCATTTCTTTACCCATCAAATAATGCTTTCCTTTCTTCACACTTTGTACCAAAGCATACAACTCTTTATCATAAGTTGTATAGTTAATTACTACATTGGTAAAGGTTTCAGAATGAGAACATATTGGCTTACCATGTTGCATCAAAACTGCTCCCATAGCATATTCACTTGCATTGGTTTGAATTTCAAATGGCTACTTAAGATATGGAAGTGATAGAATTGGTGTTGTACCAATTTTCTCTTTCAAAGTTTCGAAGGATTTTTGCTTCTTGCTTCCTCGCTGAAAGACCTGTTTCACACTTGTAAAATCATGTAATGGTGCTGGAATAAATGAGAAGTTAGTGATAACTTTTCTCCAATATTGGGTTTCTCCCAAAAATATTATAACTTCTATTGCATTGTTGGGTTTAGGACAATTCACAGTAACATCAAATTTTAAGGGATCAATATTCAATTCACCCCTTCCTATAATATGACCCAAATAAACCAAATATTTTTTCCCAAATTCACATTTAGACATATTAAAATATAAATTTTCCTTTTTAAATACATCTAGAACTTGTTTCACATTCTTGGCATGCTCTTCAATAGTCTTACTGAAAATCAGAATATCATCTAAGTATACTATGACAAAATCATCAAGGAATGGTCACAATACATCATTCATAACTCTCATGAATGTGGTAGGTGCATTGCAAAGCCCAAACGACATAAATAACCATTCAAACAAACCGTGTTTCATCTTGAAAGAAATTTTCCAAATCTTCAACAATCCTTATCTGATGATAACCACTTCTCAAATCTAACTTAGTAAAATAAACAACTTCCTTTAACTAATCTAAGAAATCATCAATGGGAAAAAGAGGATAGCGATTCTTTACTGTGATCTTGTTCAAAGCTCATAAATACACACACGTACGCCATGTACCATCTTTCTTTGGAACCAAAACAATATGAAACCTACAAGGAGATGTACTAGGCTTGATGACCCCTTTGTCAAGAAGCTATTGAATTTTCTTCTTGATCTATGCATTCTCCAAAACTGACATTCTATACATGCCAATATTTGGAAGTGGTGCATCTTTCTGCAAATGAATCTCATTTTGGATTCCTCTTTTTGGAGGTAACCCTTTAGTTTCCTGAAACATCTTTTTATAAATGTTAAAAAATTCAACCAATTCATGCTTGAGTTTAGAATAATCGCATCCTGTGGAAGCTTCAAATTCAAAAATATCTTTATCTTTAATCATCAACAACACAAAATTCTTACTAGCATTTACTAGCCTTTTCATCTGACCAACACTAACAATTGATAAGTTCATCTTATTGCGATGTGATCTAACAATATAATCAAATACATCTTCAAAAAGATGATATTTGTTCTCCTGATGATAGAACATGGCTTTTCGGTCACATAAGAATGGACTCCCTAAAACAATTCCACAAATATCAAGTGGTTCAACATCAAGCTCTACCTCATCTATAAAATTAGCAGTGATGAAAAATTTGAGTTTACATTTTCATGTCGCTTGTAATTTGGCATCATCACATACCCAACCCAAAGGGTAAGGTTTACCATAAGGTGTAGTTTCTAAATTAAGTTTCTTGAAAATTGATATAGAGATGAGATTGACTTGGGATCCACTATAAAATAATGCATCAACCTTTGTATGTTTTTTAATGACCCTGATATGGAAAAGATCACTTATTTATTTCACATTTTGAGATTCGTCTTGAAAATGTCAACAAGAAATCTTGAAAATGGAACCAAGAAAAATTATAATTTAATTTTCACTTGAATTAAATTAGAATAAAATTGTAATTCCACATCTCATGAGAGCTTGTATGAGTTAACTAAGTTAGTTTGACTTAGTTGGTTTAGTTAATTCGAGTTGAGGGTCTAACTTGAGTCATGTAGAGTGGTCCCTACTTTTTAGGAGCAATGTTTGAGTTTATTTTGAGTTGTAATTAATTAGTTCAATTTATCTAAGTTAAATCCAGTTTAACTAGTTCCAACTATTGGAGGAACTAGTGAGAGGTCTAGTAGTAAGTTGTGCACTCTATGATCAATTCGATAACTTATAAATCAACAATAAATAAATCATGCATGTCATATCAGAGAAAGACCCAATTGAGATTGGAATTCAAAGGAAGTGTACTATCAGTTGTATAATCATCCAAATTGTATAGGTGGTGCATGTAATCAAAGGAAGGCCCTAGATGTATTGCAAAATTCATAATATGAATTTTCCTAATTAATAGGGGCTAATTACCCAAGGAAAAAATGCAAGGAAATAGGGATCCAGGCAAGAATAAAATTGGTTAAGTTTTTGCCTAGGCTTGTCTAGGAAGTAGTGAGACATATATATATATATATATATATATATATATATATATATATATATATATATATATATATATATATATATATATATATATATATATATATATATATATATATATATATATATATATATATATATATATATATATAAATAAGTAGAATTTCGTGTTGAAAACGAACAATATCTTCTGTTATTTCGACTAATGCATATATGTATAGCGTGCTTAGAACAAGTAGTTTCCCCTGGAAATCATTATGTAATGTGTGATTGAAATTATTTCTCTTTTATGATTTGTGATTTCGCGATCGTAATTGGTTTCCACAATTGGTAGAGTATATTCAAGTCTATTGTTTTAGTATATTACAATTAGCAGTTTGAATCTAAGTGGATTTTATACATGGTATCAGAACTAAAATCAATATAGTAGAGAAGAATATGAGTTTGTACTTGCAGGAGGAACAATTTTTTTGCATATTTATTCTCCAGAGCTAGCAGCAGGATCAAGATTGCATTCAATGGTCCGAGGCTTGAGTAAGCCCTTAAGGGTAGCTCGAAATTCATTTCCTGGAGAGATTGGATGGAAGAAGTATTAGAAGACAACGAAATGAAGGATTTCATTGAAAAGGATATCCCAAAACCAACTAATGCACAAGACCTAGCAGAGTGGAAGAAATCAATAGCAAAGGCTAGAATGATTTTAATGGAAGGAGTTCGAGATCATATCATCTAGAAATTCCATGGAAAGGAATCCATATGCAATGTGGAAGGCCTTAACATATTTTTTTCAGAACATCAATGACCACAGGAAGCTGGCACTAAAGGAAAAAATTAGGAATATCAAGATGGAAAAGGGATTTATAATACCAAAGTACTTGACCAATTTTACCCAATGTCAGGATGAGCTTGCAAGTGTTAGTGTTACATTTTCTGAAGATGATCTGGTGATCCTATCACTTCCAGGCCTTTCTAGGAGCTGGCACAACTAATAGGATTCGGTAAATGGGAGGGAGAGGCTACGAGAGTGGGAGAGATTGTGGTCCGACTTGGTGCGCGAAGAGATTCAACGAAACACCAGAGATGGGACCTCATCCAAAGAAGCAGAAGAGTATTTTGCATTAATAAACAAATAAAATAAATCCAAGGGAAATAATTACCAAGGAGAAGAGTTCAAGAATAAGGAATTGTCCAACATCAAACCTTTTCACTGTCACGAGTTCGGTATTATGCCATGAAATGTGCACAGAAGAAGGCAAACAAGAAGGAGCCTACAGTAGCAGCAACATGTGAAGCACTTGCTTCACAATTCGAGTTGTATTTTATCCTCATCACATGCATGGTGTCATCGGTGATGGGTAGTGTGTGTTACCTAGATAGTGGAGCCTCATTCCATATGACAAGAAAAAAAATTTCTTCAACGACCCGGAGGAGGAGGACCTCTAGATGCACACTGAGATGGGAGACAATGGAAGGTATATTGTGACCGATATCAGGACAGTTACTTTTCAGAGGGAGTCTAGTTCTCCTCTCACATTAAAAGATGTCATGTATGGTTCGGGGTTGAAGAATAATATTATTTCTGTCATGGTACTGGAAGACCGTGGCTACGATGTGATATTTAACAAAGGCAAGGTTTTCCTTAGACACATCGCCACGGGATAGATGAAGCAAATCAATGTGCGAGACAAGAACCTGTATGCACTTGATGTAGAAGATGCATGCAAAGCCATGAGGAGAAAGGGAAAGGCTAGATACTTGGTGGTTGAGAGGGAGCATGTTATACCTATCAACATGCAACCTCATAAGAAGCCTCAAAAAGTTGTGGAGCAGCCATAATTAGAGAAGAAAAAAGGAGATAGGGTGGAACAATCCACTCAAGAAGAGACCTCTAGTAGGGGGGAATTTCAAGCCAAGTGAGCATAGGGAGCACATGCAACCGTACCTCCATGAGAGAGTTGGGGCGATGTGAAGCAATAGTCCCAAGAGTGCAGAAATTTGGGTAGGGTCCATTGAGATGTTTTTTTTTTTCTCACGGATCATTACCTTGCTACTAGGGCCCACCTGATGTATTAGCAGGATGGATCATTGGCAGTTGAAATAGTAAGATGCCAGGGTGATAGATGCAGAGAATAACAACAATAAGATACTAGGGAGCACATTGAAGAGTTGGAAACAGTGTAGATGGCACAATGCAGAGTCATCAACATTGCAAAATTTCTAGTAGAAAATGTAGTAGCCAGTAGTAGTCGAGACTGGGGTGACAGATGCATTATACTGGTCACAGTTGATTCAATTTGTTTTTTTGGATGTTTCAGTAGCAACAACACCAGTGAGAAGTGTTGCATGCAGAACATTCCAAAGGTACTAGATCGGGATATATGTGAATCCATTTCTTGTTGAGAGGGAGTGTTGAAAATGTATTCAAGTAATTCATTTAGAATAAAATTGTAATTCCACATCTCATGACAACTTATACGAGTTAACTGAGATAGTTTGACTTAGTTGGTTCTGTTAGTGGTAGTATTTTCATACTTCCACTAGGGATCAAAACACATTTTGCATGTGCATCTTAGGTGTCCCATTCTAAAGAAATTTTCAATCATTCCATTAAGTCACAACATAAAATTGTTCCACTGGTGGTTTTCCTTGTCAAGTATCCCATTTTCCTTCACAGGCATATGCCTGCTGACCCTCTTCCATGTCTTCATCATGCTGAAATCAAGTATTCTCTCATTTAATTTTTAGTCAAAATCACTCGTTGAGTTAGTATCTTTCATTTCTCATTATGTCACTAGTGTTTCATTAGGTCAAATCATTGCATTGTCTTATTTTCAATAAAGGGCAGCAGAAGGTGTGAAGGTGACCCAGAATAAGCTCATGATTTGCTTCAGTAAGTTCAAATGTAATAAGTATTCAGTCTCCCAAAGGATTCCAACTCAGAAATCTACACGCCAATAGATCAAATGTCAACGAGAGTTTTCTTTTCCCAAGGGCGCCCAATTCATCATTGTTCACAAGCATTAAACCCTAATTTCCTCTCCCACTGAGCTAGGGTTTGCTATGAAAAGAGGCATATGAGTAGAGGAGCCACAAGGGAGGTCATTTTAGTAATTATGAGGCCATTTCAACTCATAATATCATGTCTCCATCATTTTTAAAGAAATCATTCCAAGAGTCAAGTCATTTTCCACTCATTGGGTCAGTTTAATTCAAACTATGTTTCTGACCCAAAAGGATGAATTTGACAAATGTGAGAGAGGGTGTTGTCCATACTAGGTAAATGAAGAAAAAAATCCTTCCATTTTTGCACATGTGTCATGGTTTTTGAGAAATTTCAAAAATATAGGTGCCACGGGAGAGCTGTTGCACTTCTGGAGTGACCTTGGGAAAATCAAAGTTTCTCATACCTAGAGTGTCCGAATGACTTTATTTATGAGTCAAATGATAACTAGACAGATATAGCTTTCCAATTAGCTATCATGAGCTCAATTTGGAGTTAAGGAAGGCCTCCAAAAGTTACCTGCACCAACACTCGGCATTTTTGCACCCTCATTTAGCACGTTTTGACCAGTCTTGGGAAAATCAACTTTTGACAGGTAAAATAAACTCCAATAAAAAAAAAAGGTATATTTGGAACAGAGACAGAATAATATTTCCAAATAGCTATCCTGGGCCCAATTTTGACATTAGGAAGGCCTCCAAATGTGGTATGCAAAAAGGCGCTGCGTTTTTGCACCTTGGCACTGCATTTTTGTCCCGGCGCTGCGCTAATGCCTAGTTCACTCTCTAAAGCTTCTAAACTCAGCCAAATTGCCTCAAATATTGAGCAAATATTCTCAACACCTTTGACAAGTAAGTAACATGAAAATTTCACCTCCTTGCAGTTTTTAAGAGGAATTTCATGGTGTTTTTGGTTTCTATTTGAATTTGGAAGTTGGTTTAGCTACAAACCCTATATTCATTATTTGTTCCAAAAATTGGCACCCATAAACCTAACATTCTCTTCCTACATCACTAAAAACCCTATTCCTTCAATACAACACCATATCCCTTTCCCTAAATCCCTTTTCCCCTAAACCCTAAGTCCTAAGCATCTCAATTTCCTAGGCAACCCTATTAACCCTGTAATAAAATTCTAATTCAAAATACCTTAAAAATTTGATCCCATATCACCTCCATAAGTTAAATAAACCCTTCCCCCATCTCCCTAATTTTCCTATCCCCACTCTCATTTCCTCATCCCTAGGGTTTACACCATGGAAGTGGAAAGAGACACCATGGGGCAGGAAAGAGACATTATGGAGGAGGGTATAAACATAGAAGAAGAGAGGAGAAGACAACACAAAGGACCCAAACCACCAGGAAGAAACCAAGAAAAATAGGTCTCAAGGAGGCATTGGAGAAGGAGAAGCTAGATGCAAAAAACCTAACTTTTGAAGGACAAACTCAAGGAAACCCTAATTTGTCAAAGGGAGAAGGGTAAATTGGAAATACTTGTTGATATATCCATGATAGCATAACACACCTTATTTTGCATCTCTAAAGCAATTTTGAGGAAATTTGGAGAAAATTTGAGAAATTAAAAAAAATCTTTGAAGGCACATTTTCCAGAAATGTCCTTTTTTGGACACCTTTTTGCAGAGAATATTGTGGACAATAAGAGAAGCATATTAGGAAAATGGAGGAGGTTTGTGTTCAAAACATGCCAAAGACAAAAAACCTCTCTCTATTCTACAAAAAACCTCATGTTTAGAGATATAATTGATCCATTTCGAAGGCTTAGTTTTGAAGAAAACTCAGAAATTTTGGCACACGGAAAATCTGCCAAAAATGCAGTGACCTTGGCGCTGCGCTTTTTATTGGAGCCTCCAATGGATAAATGGCTACCAAAATTATGTTAATAATGTTTAAGACATTAAATCTACAAGTTTCAGAAAATTTCGAGGAGCACTAGTCCCTCAAAAGTGCAAAAAACCACCAAATTTTCATGTTTCTGCCTCCTTTTTGACCTTAGCACTACGCTTTTACTAGTATTGGGAGATTCATTTTTTGATAGGTAAAATGAGAATAATTTTATAAACTGGATAAATATTTGGAAACTAGACTCAGATAGCTTTCCAATGAGCTATCATGGAGCTGATTTGGACACCGGGAAGGCCTACAAAAGTTGCTTTCAAAAGAGGCTATTTTTTCTGTCATGGCACTGCGCTTTTGCCAGGAAAATTGTATTTTCATCATCTTCAACAAAATTTTGACTTTTTGAATTTCTATATTGGGAAATGAGAAATTAATGATGTAAAAGGTCAAGATAAATGTAAATGTCATGTTTTAATTGTTATCTAGGGTAGATACATTAGATAAGTCCTATAGAGGTCAAATGAATCAATTTCCTCTCTTTTAGAGGCAAATTGTTGAGTTTTCCTAGTCTTCAGATTCTTGTTTGGGAGTAGGTGAAATTGATCCCTATCTCATGGATTCAACTCCCTGAGGCTAGGAAGAGTGGTTTTGAGGTCTATATGATGTATTTTCTTAGTCATTTTAATGGTTGGATTCACTTGGAGCTTTGGCATCTCAAGAGACTTATTTTTGTATCAGTTTGGCCTGGACATTAATGATAAATTTGCAGCTATTTCTTTGGGATCAATGTGGTATGCAATGTTTGACATAGTTTCTTATTTTTTATCATTTTTATGAATGTATTGTGAGTTCATAAACCATTTTCACGTCTATGATATGCTCAAATTCAAGTTGAAAGGTAGAATTCATGTTTTCATGCTCTGTTTGGGGAATTTTGCAGAATTTGTTTATTTTCTTCAGTTTAGGGAGAATTCATTTCATATGCTCTTCCTAACTCCTCACTGGCCTATTCACCTCACCATAATCATCCTTTAAATGTCAAAACCTTCTACCTACCTTGCCCCTTAGAACACCCTGCGAATTTTGACCTAATTTCCTTGCCCTAGATGTTTGACTCCTCCTGATCCAGCAAAAACCTACAAAATCAAAATAAAAAACCCTAAGCTACTATACCTAGCTAAATAGATTCTTTCCTCAGTAATTTTTACTGTGATCCATAAGGAGAGAGCCCTCTCCTGGCCTAGGGCTAGTTACTTGACTAAGTGTGGTTTGAGGTTACCTCAAATTTCCTTTCTCAGCCTGAGGTTCAATCCGAGTGATAACATTTTGGCGACCATACTGGGGAAGTGATAAGATCAGATCTTCCCTGGGAAAGAACGACAAAGATCTAGATCTAATATTGATGGTGAAAAACAGTTGGACACATATGAAGGCTGAACCATTCACTTGGTGACTCCATTCACTGAAAGATCCAAAAAATCAACACCTCATGGTGACTCCACTGCATGAAGATCAGTAGCTTCAAGATTTTTCAAGATGGAAACTGTTGCAAGAAGGTATGCTCCCATGAGCTGGGATCACATTCCAGGTTTCCCAAGTAAAATTCCTAAGGTAGATTGGAAAAGGAATTTTCCTATGTTCAAAAATGTGAAAGGTAATTATGCTGCTCTTCATCTGGTGAGATTTCACATGCATGTGCGTAGATTAAATATTGATTTTCCTGAAGATTGCTTGATGAAGATATTCATGGCCATTCTGGAAGATGAAGCTCGGTCTTGGTATGAAAGTTTGCCGCCTGCTTGTATTTACTGTTGAAAGGATTTTCATACCATATTCTTTGAAAGGTATAAATAATCTTGTCCATCCTTAATATTAGTTCAGAATTGCTGTAAACATGTTGATAGTTTTATTGAAAATATTGATAATTTTTATGGAGATGATGAGATCATGGAAGCCCTATATGAAAATCTATTTCAGCAACATAAAGAAATATTAGAGGATACTTATCAAGATTCTCAGGAAATTTTGCAGCAGGTTGAAGATCTTTGTACAATTGAAAATGATGGAAGACGAGGTCTTATTTCAGATCTGATTGCAACAAAAGATGATATGCAGGCAAATCAAGTTCTAATTTCAGATTATGGTGAAATCAAGCTAGCTGATCGAGATCTAGATTCATATTATAATGATGAAGAGTATGTTGTTCCGGAACCCATGAGGGAGAGATCTATTGTAGAGATCACCTCGAAAGAACAAAACAAATTTATTGACCCAAGTGTTCTCATCCCATCAGAGAAAAATCTTCAGAAAGAGGTAATCCAGTCCCTTTTTGAAAAACAAGATGAGATATTTGTTCAATTAAGTGAAAAATCTTCTTTGGATAACTCTACAATAAATGATAGAAATGTCAGTTTTTAGGTTTATGAACAATCTGAAGTTTTCCCTCTTATGACTGATGAGTGTGATGAGAAACATGACAATCTGGTTACCATGTCATATGAAGATGATCAAAAATGTATTCAAATTGTAGAGGACCGGGGAATTGAGGATTATCATTTAGATTTTTCTTCTCATGTTTCATGTTTAGAATTTTTATTTCAAGAAGAAATTTGCTCACCTACTCGTTCAAAAGTTTTTGACGACCAGGAACACACTCTTGCTAAGGTACATTATGAAGAGAGATTAGAATCAAGAGAAAAAAGGTACCTTGTTTTTTCTAGATCAGCAAGAGGTAAATTTTCATGTTTTTCAGGATCTTGTGGAAAATCTATTGCAGTCAGTAGTGAAGGTAATTATTGCAGTATTTAGTGATGATGGAGATCATTGTCAACTATGTTTTTGGTTGCCCAATTGTAAATATTTATTATTGTCCAGAGAATCCGATTGGGAGAATCAATTAAGGAGGTATTTGCTTGATTGGTTACACTGGCATTTTGATACTGCCTGATTTTACATATGCTTTCAAAAAGACAGGTGGTTTTCATCATGATTTGAAGCCCTCAAGTCTCGGTGATGTAATTCCATTAGTAAGTAGGGCAAGTTCAATTTTTAAGTCTTGTTTCAGTCAATCTTGAGTTAGTTTAGTTTATTGAGTCAAGTTTCTTTCAGTATTCAGTTAGTCTTTAGCTTTTTACTCCATGCCCAATGGATAGGCACTTGGTCTACAGTGTTCTTGGCACCTCCAGGGAGCTACCATCCCCAGCTGGAGCCAATGTTAGTGTCAATATTTGCATACTTCCACCAGGGATCAAAACACATTTTGCATGTGCATTTTAGGTGTCCCATTCTAAATAAATTTTCAATCATTCCATTAGGTCATGATATACAATTATTCCATTGGTGGTTGTCCTTGTCAAGTGTCCCATTTTCCTTCACAAGCATATGCCTGCTGACGCTCTTCCATGTATTCATGATGTTGAAAAAAAGTCTGCTCTCATTTAAATTTTAATCAAATCACTTGTTGAGTCAGTATCTTTCATTTATCATTAGGTCACTAGGGTTTCAATAGGTCAAATCATTGCATTGTATCATTTTCAATAAAGGGAAGCAGAAGGTGTGAAGGTGACCCATAATAAGCTCATGATTTTCTTAGGTCAGCTCAAATGCAATAAGTATTCAGTCTCCCAAATGCTTCCAACTTATAAATCTACATGCCAACACATCAAATGTCAAAGGGAGTTGTATTTTCCCAAGGGTGCCCAATTCATCATTATTCACAAGCACTAAACCCTAATTTCCTCTCCCACTGAGCTAGGGTTTACTATGAAAAAGAGGCATATGAGAAGAGGAGCCAAAAGAGAGGTTATTTTAGTAATTATGAGGCCATTACAACTCATAAGATCATGTCTCCATCATTTTTAAAGAAATCATTCCATTAGTCAAGTCATTTGCCACTCATAGGGCCAGTTTGCTTCAAACTATGTTTTTGACCAAAAAAAGATGAATTTGACAAAAGTGAGAGAGGTTTTTTTTCCATCATAGGTAAAGGAAGAAAAACCTCCTTCCATTTTTACAAAGGTGTCATTTTTTTTTAGAAATGTCAAAAATACAGGTGCCGCGGGAGAGTTGTTGCACTTCTGGAGTGACCTTGGGAAAATCAATTTTTCTCATAGCTAGAATTTCCAAATAAATTTCCTGATGAGTCAAATGATTACAGAGAGATATTTCCAACGAGCTATCATGATCTCAATTTGGAGTTAAGGAAGGCCTCCAAAAGTTTCCTGCACCAGCACTATGAATTTTTGCACCCTCATTCAGCACGTTTTGACCAGTCTTAGGAAAATCAACTCCAATAAGAAAAAAAAGGTATATTTGGAAATTAGACAGAATAATATTTCCAACGAGCTATCCTGGGCCCAATTTGGACACCGGGAAGGCCTCCAAATGTGGTCTGCAAAAATGCGCTGCGTTTTTGTCCCGGCACTGCGCCAATGTTTGGGTGCTGCGCTAATGCCCAGTTCACTCTCTAAAGCTTCGAAACTCAGCCAAATTTCCTCAAATATTCAGAAAATATTCTCAACACCTTTTACAAGTAAGTAACATGAAAATTTCACCTCCTTTAATTTTTTAAGAGGAATTTCATGGTGTTTTTGGTTTCTATGTGATTTGGAAGTTGGTTTAGCTACAAACCCTAGATTCATTCTTTGTTCCAAAACTTGGAACCCATAAACCTCACATTCTATTCCTACATCACTAAAAACCCTATTCCTTCCCTACAACACCATATCCATTTCCCTAAATCTATTTTCCCCTAAGCCCTAAGTCCTAGGCATCTCAATTTCCTAGGCAACCGTATCAACCTTGTAATAAAATTATAATTCCAAATCCCTTAAAAATTTTGATCCACTGTCACCTCCCTAAGTTCAATAAACCCTTCCCCCATCTCCCTAATTTTCCTATCCCCACTCCCTAGACCTATCCCCACTCCCATTTCCTCATCCCTAGGGTTTAAACCATGGAAGAGGAAAGAGACACCATGGGGCAGGAAAGAGACATTATGGAGGAGGAGATAAACATAGAAGAAGAGAGGAGAAGAAAACACAAAGGAACTAAACCACCAGGAAGAAACCAAGAACAATAGGTCTCAAGAAGGCATTGGAGAAGGAGAAGCTTGAGGCAAAAAACCTAACTTTTGAAGGACAAACTCAAGGAAACCCTAATTTGTCAAAGGGAGAAGGGTAAATTGGAACTACTTGTTGATATATCCATGATAGCATAACACACCTTATTTTACATCTCTGGAGAAATTTTGAGGAAATTTGGAGAAAATTTGATAAATTTAAAAAAATCTTTGAAGGCACATTTTCCATAAATGTCCTGTTTTGGACACCTTTTTGCAGAGAATATTGTGGAAAATAAGAGAAGCATATTAGGAAATTGGAGGAGATTTGTGTTCAAAACATGCCAAAGAAAAAAAACTCTCTCTATTTTGTAAAACACCTCATAGTTAGAGATATATTGATCCACGTCTGAGGCCTAGTTTTGAAGAAAACTAAAAATTTTTAGCACACGTAAAATCTGCCAAAAATGCAACGCCCTTGATGCTGCGCTTTTACTTGGAGCCTCAAATGGAAAAATGGCCACCACCATCATGTTAATAATGATGAAGACATGAACCCTAGCAATTTTCAGAAAATTTGGAGGAGAGTTGGTCCCTCAAAAGTGCAAAAAACCACCAAATTTTCATGTTTCTGCCTCCTTTTTGACCTTGGCGCTGCGCTTTTACTAGTCTTGGAAGATTCACTTTTTGATAGAATAAATGAGATTAATTTTGGAAACTAGAGACATAGTTGGAAACTAGACTCAGAGATATTTCCAATTAGCTATCATGGAGCTGATTTGGACACCGGGAAGGTCTCCAAAAGTTTCTTGCAAAATAGGCTATTTTTTCTGTCATGGCGCTGCGCTTTTGCCAGGAAAATTGTATTTTCATCATCTTTAGCAAAATTTTGACTTTTTGACTTTCTATCTTGGGAAATGCAAAATTACTGATGTGAAAGGTCAAGATAAATGTAAATGTCATGTTTTTATTTTTATCTAGGGTAGATACATCAGATAAGTCCTCTAGAGGTCAAATGAATCAGTTTCCTCTCTTTTAGAGGAAAATTGTTGAGTTTTCCTAGTCTTTAGATTCTTGTTTGGGAGTAGGTGAAACTGATCCCTACCTCATGTATTCAACTACCTGAGGTTAGGAAGAGTGGTTTTGAGGTCTATATGATGTATTTTCTCAGTCATTATATTGGTTGGATTCATTTGGAGCTTTGGCATCTCAAGAGACATATTTTTGTATCAATTTGGCCTGGAGATTAATGATAAATTTGTAGCTATTTCTTTCGGATCCATGTGGTATGAAATGTTTGACATAGTTTCTTCTTTGTGATCATTTTTATGAATGTATTGTGAGTTCATAAACCATTTTCACGTCTATGATATGCTTAAATTCAAGTTGAAAGGTAGAATTCATGTTTTCATGCTCTGTTTTGGGGAATTTTGTAGAATTTTTTTATTTTCTTCAGTTTAGGGAGAATTCATCTCATATGTTCTTCCTAAATCCTCACCGATCTATTCACATCACCATAATAATCCTTTAAATGTCAAAACCTTATACCTACCTTGCCCCTTAGAACACCCTACGAATTTTGACCTATTTTCCTTGCCCTAGCTGTTTGACTCCTCCTGATCCAGCAAAACCCTACACAATCAAAATAAAAAACCCTTAGCTACTATACCTAGCCTAATATCTTCTTTCCTCAGTCATTTTGACTGTGATCCATACGGAGAGAGCCCTCTCCTGGCCTAGTAGGGCTAGATACTTGGCTAAGCGTGGTTTGAGGTACCTTGGAATTGCCTTTCTCAGCTTGAGGTTCAACCCGAGTAATAACATGTTCATTTAATTTGAGTTGAGGTTCTAAATTGAGTCATGTAGAGTGGTTCTTATTTTTTAGGAGCCCTGGTTGAGTTTATTTTGAGTTTTAATTAATTAATTCAGTTTATTTGAGTTTAAGTCAGTTTAAATATTTTAAACTATTGGAGGAACTAGTGAGAGGTATAGTAGTGAATTGTGCACTCTATAATAAATTAGATAACTGATAAATCAAACATAAATAGCTGATGCATTTCAAATCAGAGAAATACCCCGTTGATATTGGAGTTCAAGGGCAATGTATTATCACTTGTATAATCAACCAAATTGTACAGGTGCTGCATGAAGTTAAAGGAATTCCCTAGATGTATTGCAAAATTAATATTGGGAATTTACCTAATTAATAGGGGCTAATTAGCCAAGGAAACAACACAAGGAAATAAGGATTCAAGAAAGCATAAAATTTGTTAAGTATTGGCCTAGGATTGTCTAGGAAGCAGTGAGACAGATAGAGAAAGTGTAGTGATTTCTTAGGTTGGAGAAAAGAATTTTGATCTTCTCATATTTTCTGACGAATGAAATATACAAATAACGAGGTTTTTAGCTGAGGCGTTCCCTAGGAAATCATTGTGTAATGTGTGATTGAAATTATTTCTCTTTTATGCTTTTTGATTTCGCGATCGTAATTGGTTTCCGCAATTGGTAGAGTATATTCAAGTCTATTGTTTTAGCATATTACAATTATAAGTTTAAATCTATGTGGATTTTCTACAATTCAATAGGCTTACAAGAAGAACTAGTACTTGCATTAGAAGCTATAAGTTTCATTCCCATGGCTGTGATTTTGGTTTCATCACCTGAATAAAATATTAGATCTTGTTGAGTTGTAGCAACACTATTTTGTTTCCCCTTGTTATTAAACGTCTCTGGTCTCAATTTTGTATGTAATTTCCAACAATGGTCTTCATCATGGCCATCTTTTGAACAATGTTTATAGGTAAGTTTCTCTCCCTCTTTATTGACAATAGAATTCTTTTTTCCTTTGCCTTTAAACTTCCAATTTTGTTTGTCTCCAATTTAAAAAGGTTTCTTGTTGGTCTCTTGAGGAACAATCTTGCCTCTTGATTCTAAATGAGTTACTTGAATACATAATTCATCTAGATTGGTGGGATTAAACCTAAGTATAGTATGTCTCACAACTATGTAATCCACCTATATATTTAAGGAGAGTATCTTGTGAACTCAAATCAACACCCAAGATTAACACTCTTCGTCTAAATTCTTGTGTGTAAGTTTAGACACTCTAACCTTTAACTTGTCTAAAATTTTGCCAATCCATAATTTATTTTTTCATTTAAGCTAATGGATAAAATTGAATTCTTAATGCAACAATAAAATAATTCCAAGAAGATATAGTTTTACCACTTTTCTTCAAATCTTCTTGAGTTATGGCCTCCCACTAGATGAGGGTTGCACCTTCCAAGCGAAGAGAAGCAAGTTGTATCTTTGTGACATCATCATAAATATTTTGAATCCTACAATAGACTTCAATTTGATGAACCCAATTATCCAACTTTTCAACATTTACTTCCTCATTGTACATAGGAAATTCAAACTTGAGATCAAGCTTAATCAAAGGAGAATTAACATGTCCTTTTGGAGATAGAGGAGGAGTAGGTCTATGGGATGAAGGAGGTGAAGAAGGAGGTGAGTATGGATGTGTAAATGGAGGTTCAGGAGGAGGTGGAGGTGGAGGCTTGCTCCCATCACCACCATTATCTTTTGGTTGATTAAAACTTTCTCCTTTCAACCCTGTTGTCTTCTCTAAAACAATTTCACCATCTCATTCATATCATAGAAAGCCTTTCTAAAAGCCCTCTCATCCCTAGTCATCAACTCTGGTCCTTGTCCTTTTTCATGTGACATGACTTGTGGATTTTGGTTCTTCAAGCACTCCTTCTCCTCTTCTTAATTTAGAGCTTGTCATAATTTAAGAAAACACTTGCAAAATATGTCAAACCTTCACAAAAACTATGCTATGATACCAAACTGATTTGAAATTAAAATTGAGGGTTTCATATAAATTTTTCAAGCTAGTTTATGTCTTTTTGGAAATGGGCTGTGATTGAAAAAGCACACAAACTAAGTTATTTTTTGCAAATTTTAACAGTTAAAAATGGACAATAAGCAGCATCACAACACAACAAATTGATGACTAAGTTCACCCCTGCTAGGCTACATCTCTGGGTCTAGCTTACAATGGTGTCCATTTATATTATATGCTCAAATGTCAAATTACATCAACATAAAATGATAAAATTAAAAAACTAATACTTCCATTGCGTCAAAAATGCCCAAAAATCCCTATGAAGGCTCTTCTTGGGCCCAAAAGTTTGAAAAATGGATAAGTTAGGCCTCTTTCTCCATTTTGCCTACAAAACACTCCACAAAATGTCCCATGCTGTAAATATGGTAACAAAATGGGTCGTTGATGGACTGGTAAGGTACATAATTTTCTACTCGAAGTTCTCTGGTTCAACCCATGAATCCCACTATGTCAGGTGCATTTTGTTGAAACTTTAATGAATTTTCAAAAATGGGTCGAGCCCCCTCCGCCATTGTCTCTACCCTCCTGTCGATAATATGGCAACACAAATGACCATGGGGCACAATACATAGGCAACATGCCTCTCAACCCCACTCTTGGTCACCCATTGGTTAATAAGACTGTGGCATGGGGCGTGGGCAGGGTTCCACACACCTCGCCCTTCTACCAACTCCGTCGGTGGTCATGTTCAATAACAAAACCATGGGATGGGGCATGGACAGGGTGCCACATGCCCCACCCCTCCCAAATCTCACCGTTGGTCACAGGTATGCCATAACCCACCGAGCTGAACCTCCCCCGAACCACCAAAACCATAAAATTTAAATATGTATACCACCTACGTTTAACAATGAACATCGATGGTGCGTTGGTAGGGTGATTTGTTAGTTAGTGGGCGGTCAGTGTTTTGAATCCTTCAGAGTGTTGGTTGGTCGACCCTAACCAATTTTGGCCTCATATGGAGTGCCACATGTCACTCAGTGATTGGTGCAAATTAAATCACCTCAACCAATAAGAGCACACCATTTTATTACTAGGCCACGTGTCATGTCTTGATTGGCTCTGTACTGCTTGGTCATCCCACTAATGTCAGAACCACGCCAACGTATGAACTTCCAGGTGGAATCCATACACTGCCAAGTCAACCCTACAAGTTAACCTTTTTTATTGTTTGCAAAAAACTTACGAATGCAATAACTTCCTCACATGATGTCAGATTAAGGCGGTTCAAGCATCGTTGGAATCAGAAACGACGAGATCTACAATTTGGTACCAGTTTTGGGATATTTTTTAACTTTCATTTTTGAGCATATTTTTGATCCCCTGGATCACCTATAAAGGATAATTTTTCACGTATAGAAGCACAAGTTGTAGATATAAACTGTAATGTGAATCTCCTCATGGTGGCCCTGACTAATAATATTGAGATATTTAGAGAATATGTGGGTTTTAATGCAAAGGTTCTATAAGAGGGGAGATTAGGAGATAAAAAAGAAATAGAGTAGGATTTGAAGAAAGAACTCAGAAAAGATCCACCTAGTTCAGGTGCCATGAACCATCCATAATCCTTGTTGAAAATGGAAGCAAAGGTCGATGTCAAGTTTTATCAAGGTGATATCGAAACTTTGAAGTTAAATCACCGGTTGCAACAATTTGAAGTTTATTTTAGTGTTCATCATATATAGGAAGAATAAAAGATTTCATTTTCTTGGCTGAAATTAGAGGGCTATGCCATGACCTAGTGGGAAATCTACATGGATACCTTGAAGTTAGAGGAAGATCCTCCAATGATTAAGTGGGAGGACTTTAAAATCCTCATAAATTCACAATTTTACCCTCTCAGGTATTTAGAGGACCATTGGATCTGGTGGAACTACTTCAGGAAGAAGTCGGGGTAGAGTGTATAGGAGTATAATCTAGAATTTGTAAGTATGGAAATAAAGTTGGGTATCTCCTCAAAGAACCCAAATTTACTCCTAAAGTATTTGGAGGGTATACAAAACCATCTACAAAAGTAAGTTATGATGTTCAAGCTTAGATCAATGGATGAGTCTTTGTGTACATGAATGATACCTAGAGAATATAGGTCTGAAGAAAGAGAAATCAAGTGGATCAAAGCAGAAGGAGCACTAGGATGCTTCTAAGGAGGGAAGAAGAAGTGGAAAGTGGGAAAAGATAAAAATACAGTGGCCGCAACACACCAATGCAAATATCCATGCAACTATTGCAACCATTGTAACATTGACGGTCATACAAAGGAGAAGTGTTGGAAGTTACATCCAAAGCTTAACTTGAAGAATAAAAATAAAAATAACGATAAGAATAATCTCAGGGTCATTGATTCGAGAAACCATGTTGAAAGTAGCTGGGATGTGGATGAGATGATTGTTTGTACATTAATAGAAGAGGAGGTGAATCAAAATATCCTTCAATAATGGGAAGAGAAAAAAAATATTAGGTTCTTCCATATAAAGATACAGGTTAAAAATACCAAGATTCATGCTATGTTTGACTGAGGATCACAAGCGAATCTCATTTCAGCAAAGTCGGTCCACAAATTGGGATTAGAAGTTCGTAATAATCTAAGCCCATATCCATTAGGTTGGGTAAATAAAGATGTAGAAAAATAGGTAACTAAACAATGGAAAATTATATTTGTTATTAGTGATTATTTTAATGATGAAATAGAACTACATGTAGTTCCCCTTGATGTATCTAGGGTGGTGTTTGGATGTCCTTATATGTACATCCACGATGTAATATTCATGTAGAGAGCTAATAAATACTACCTCATCAAGGATGGGAAGTTGTTTACCATCAACATACACAAAGGCAAGTCAAAATTTCATTGATAAGTGCTAACCAAGCCAAGAAACTCATCAATTCTAGAAACAATTTTTTTTTTAATGTTTTCAGTTTATAAAAGAGTCAGTAAAAAAAAACGCATCTCTGAAGGTGTGTACTAAGAAAAAAAAAGCAACTGGAAGAGTTTCTATAAACATACAATGATGTGTTATAGGACCCTAAAGGTCTACCACCCAAGAGGGAACTGGAGCATGAGATCTAGCTATTATTAGACTCCCTATTGCCAAACTTTGGGTTGTACAGGTAGTCTGTTATAGAAGAAAGTATGTTACCATTCTAAAGTATTTCATAGGGAATTTATTAATTATCATACCTATGAAAAGGCACTCTATGCCCCGGTGCAAGGTGTGAAGAAGTGGAAACACTATTTTATGGGAAAGGAGAGAGAAATTCACACATATCACCAACCACTATAGTACATGTAAGCCCATAGTAAGCTACAACAAACCATGCATTACAAGTGGATGTGTTTCTACAATAGTTTCATTTAGTGATTAAGAATGGAAACACAAATAAGTTAGCTGACATGCTTTCAATTCCACCCAAATCAAATATCATAGCTTTGGGAACTCTTATGAACATGGATCCATTCACCCATGATGCATACATAGGGGCATATTCAGAGGATGAGGGCTTCAGGGAGGTGTTTCAACAATTGCAGAGCCAAAGTCATGCGTACGACTTTTTTTCCATATATGATCAAAGTAACTAGGATGGATAGGGATAGAGCACACAAAGAGGATTTGTGCACTATATTTCCCCATATACCACAAGCCTTACTTCTTTATACTTGAATCCATTTTCTATTCAGAGGAAGAGAGCAGGGTGATCTCACCTTCCAGCTAGGTTTTCTTTTGAAAGGGTTTCCCAGGATATATCTTGTTTCAATTGTGGTTCATGAGTTTTTATTTTGTTGTACACTATTTTATACATGATTATAATTTGCAAGCATACATAATAAATAGTAATAATTTGCAAGCATACATAATACATAATAAATAGTAATGGAATATCCACAACAATTTATGAATCAATTTTCTTATTGCGTAGTATTTCTAGTGCAAGAGGTTTTATGGAAGGTTCATGTCTTTTATCTTAAAGGCCTTGAATCATTCCATAGTGGAGGTGCATGGTGGATCTTAGTAGTGTTGAGGGTTCTAAAAAACCAACATCTTAGTTTCTCATTAAGTGATGGCTATGCAAAGCACTCTACACAACCTATGAACTACCCCTTTGGATCTAGTGTGAAATACTCTTTTGGATTTTGGTTGTGCAGAGGTTTCTGAAAAATAATTCTCCATAGTTATATTCAAATCTTCAGATAATTTTACATGAAGCATGGTCTATACCATCCCTTCTACCCATTAATTCTTGGGAAAGAATTTCCATGGATTTTATGAGAGGTTTACTAACAACCGAGAAGAGACATGAATAATTGTTTGTGTTAGTTGATATGTTCAACAAGATGTGCATCCCATGATTTGTAAAAATACCATAAATGGAAATAAGCTACACTTTTTTTTTCTTTGAATGGGTCTGGGTGCAATTTGGGATACCAAGGAGCATCATTTCAGATAGAGACACCCAATTTCTTAGTGCATTTTGGACTACATTGTGGGAGAAGATGGACATGAATTTGAATAATTCAACATCATTCCATCCACATACAAAAGTATCCAATATGACATTGGTGCATATTTGGAGCACTTATGATAAAAATACATCCAAAGACATGGGATGACAATCTAATCCATATACAACATGCTTATAACAAAGTAGTCCACACTTCTACTAGTAAATCCGATTTTTTTGAAGCTTGGTTTGGATATCTTCCAACTTCAGCCTTGGATGTTATATATGGGTAGCAAGGAGGAGAGAGGGAGGAACTCACAAGAGATGCAATAAGAGAAGAAAAAATGTGTTTAAATATTAGGAAAATCCATTTTCAAGTATAGGAGATGTTGAAAAAGTCAAAAGAAAAAGAAAATGTTAGGCATGCTCAAAATTGTTTAGAGGAGCCATTTAGAGTGAGGGATAGAGTATCAATGTAGTTGAACAAGAAAAGACTACAGCTTCTTGGTAAGAAAATCAAGGCTTTGTGCTATGGTCCTTTCATGCTATTGGAAAAGGTGGGAGATAATTCTTGCATAGTCATTCCTACCCCATAATCGCAAATTTACTTAGTAGTGCATGTGGAGAATCTCAAACTCTATCATCCTTCCACATTGGATGAAGAGGATTTTGTTGAAATAAAAACTTCTAGGCAAAGAAAAATGATACTCTAGGGAGAAGCTAGAGGAAAATTTTCCTCACCTCATTCAATAAATATTTTTGGGACCAAAAATCTCCCTAAATGGGAGGTATGATCTATATTGGATCATTATATTTGCATCATCTATCTTGATGCTTTTAGAGTAGAAAATTTTGAGGAATTAACTTGCAAGGTCATATTTAATAGTGGGTTCAATTTGGAGAATTAGGTTATGAAATACGATAGATCCATTTTAGAGGAATTAAATGATGTTTTTTTTGGGTCTAAAAACTTGTGCTTACATGATACCCTCTAATATTATTCTACACTCATATATCTTTCCATCAGTACAATAATCAAGTCAATCAGAGCTCATATGCAAAATCTATGCCTCTTGCAAGTTGACCTACCATGTTGACCTCCATGGTACAACTAGATGTAGCATCACCCATTACTCATGCATATGGGATAGCCACATGTGGAATTTAAATAAGAATCTATAAGGTCCATAATTTTGACTCTAATTGAGGGTTGAGGGAGTCAAATTTTACCCCTAGTTGACTATTAGATTATGTTAAATACCTGGCGACTAGGAGGAGTAGGGGTTCCATTCTATGCTATTGTATTTTGTTCCATATTTGAGTAGAGTAAATGGGAGTGGGATATTATAGAGAAAAATAGATGGGGCTAAGATTTTGTAGTAGCCTTGAAGGCTATAGGTCTCAGTAACTCCCTAGAGAGTACCTCTTTATTTGTACTTACACATTTTCCATATCAAAGAAAAGAGAGCAGGGCAACCTCACCTTCTAGATGGGTTTTCTCTTGTATAGATTTCATAGAGAAAAAATTATTTCTATTATGGATGGTGTGTGTAATTATTTCTATTCTATATTTCTCACATTTCAACTAGTTTTTTAAATCATAAAAAAACAAATGAAGAATTTGAGATCTAGAGGGAATTGACATTCACAATAAATATTTCAGTAATTTTATCAGATATGTTGTAATTAATTTTTCTAGTGGAATATCCATAGTAGTTTACAAATCAAAAAAAGATCCAAATACAACAATAAAAAAAAAATTCCATAGCCTCTTATTCTCTGTATATTTATTCTCAATAAAAAAACTCTAATTACTTGTGGTCCCATCATTAATAGGCACCAACTGTCCACTTGACCTTACAAAGTGGACCATTTTATAAAAATAACTATCCACTACTATATAATAAGGATTAATACATCATTTGAATAACTATATGTAGCCTAAAGTAGGGAGGTCAAGGTAGGACCCTACTTGTGATTAGGTTTGGAAAGTGATCTGACCATAGTGGGGCTACTTGAAAAATTTTGTCCCACACTTTCTATCTACTTTGAACAAGTTTATGATTGTAAAAATAGAGGATTTTGTGTCATTAATTTATAATGATCAAAGCCTTTGAAGGTGCTTTTGTGCATTTGAAGGTTGAAAGTTTAGTTCACCTATTGATTGCATGATTCCAAAATGTAGGAGAAATTTGGGAAACTAGGAATTGAAAAAATATAAAAAAATCATGTAAAAAATGTGCAAACTAATATTTCATTGAGTTTAATTTCAAGGTCATGCTAAAATACATCTATCAGTTGAGATTCATCCCTCAATTTTTGTAGGAATCATCCAAATACCAAACTAGATATTTTACTAGTACACCAATGTATTTTGGTTATTATTATAGGTACAAATATTAATTTTTATCTTACTTTATGGTGAGAGTTGAAAATTCTAACCCACCTTCATTCAAATGACCCAAAAGATAACTTGTCTCATAGGAAATGTTAATTGGAATATACTAGGTAGGAAAGAAAAGGAAAATCTAAGTTCATCAAAGGAATTTACTCATTCATATCATTGGCATGAATACTATTATTATCAAGGAAGAGATGGTCATCCTCTTGACCCTCATCATCGGATGTATCATTAATGTCATATAATGTCCAAAATTCTTTTGTCATATAATCGATTTTCTCAGTAAGGGATATATCAATGTCATTGATAACGCTAAATGTTTTATTTATGGAAGGAATGTTAAGACCGAAAATATTATCATGAATATTATTTGTGATATCTTTCGCACACTAAATTATTGAAGGGGATGATGCTTCTTTGAGAAAATTAGGCTTGGAATTATTGGATACTACATCTTCATGACATAATAGTTTAGATTTGATGTTGCTCAAAATATAAGATGATTTTTTTTCCCAATTGAAAGCTTGAGGGAAAGGTTGGTAATCATAAGGAAATTTGTAACCAAGAGTGAGACTATCAAAAGTTTCATCTTGAATACCATTTAAAAATTGAGGTGACCTTTCATTACAAATTCCAATTTAAGAAATGGACATATCGACTTACTAATGTTGCGGGATAGGAAAATCTGCATGAAAACATGAATTTATTTTGACACTTTGATATTTTTCCTCGTGTTGATGAGTAAAAATGACTTTCCAATAGTAAGGGGATCTCCCCGGTATAAAATCCAAACTAGAATCTACATCGTTTGTGGTAGGGATCCCATCCGGTATGTGGTCCCGGTTTCCATTATACTGGTAAGAGATGTGCCTTTTCTCGGATGGAGAGGGGATTCGCAATCATGAGAATGTACGACTACTGGACAAAGCAAAGTCAATGGTTGATGGATACCCTACAAATGAAACACCACGAATAAAAAATCAAAATTTAAAGCATGGAACTCATGAGGAGTGTTGTTAGCAAAACTTCATTAAGGCCATACTCATACAGAGACCCACTTGAACATAAGCGAAACAATTCACTATGATCAAGTGTCCTTAAATTATCTAAGCATATTTTAGAAGGGATTTAGGCACATATCAATAAGCTAGGTCATTAACATAGCCCTACATTAAACCATCAAACATCATCCACATATCAAAGGAGCTCAAACACATAAATAATGCATGAACAGAAATATAGATCAATCAATTACAGAAAGTATCAAACATTCAAAAGAACTATATTCATGGTGTCAATACATGAAAGCCTCCATCAGATCCAATAGTGAGATCCAAAATATTCCTTTGTATTCATTCCCAGAACATACATTCAATGCTATAAAATTCTCTCCTTCTCTCCTTTAGAAGTCAAAAAAAGGTCCTTATATTCTCTTCCGAGGGAGTGCACATATAACAAAAATGACTTTTGGGCTACCTGTCCCTTCGTCTCCCTAATTGTTGGGATGACCCGTGACTTGGGAGCAACTGTGACCTGCGACCTGCTGGCTCTTGCGACCCATGACTTGATTGCATCTGAGACTTGCTTTTCTAGTTAATTTCATGGGAGAAGTTTAGTGATAGAGAGGGTTGGGGTTTCCACCTGCTGCTGCTCCTTGAGATAGGCATGCCAAGCTTGATATTCAACGGCTATAGGGGTGAGTTGAGGCACATCCTATCTGAGCCTATGCAAGAATTCAAGAGCGTCTAGAACTAGCTTATGCTTATTTAAATTGATCTGATTGGACAAAAAATCCAACTTGGCGTAGATTCTGACTGGATCGACGCCATATTGTGTGATGTTTTCCCAGGTAGCTGGGAGGTCCTTTGAGCTGGCTTCCTACCTGATCAGATCCAAAAATCATTGAATGTATTGCAATACTTCTTCTCACGCCTTTTGTTGGGTCAATGTACCCATGGAAGGTATGTGATGCACTTTTTCCATTGAGTCGATATTGCTGATGAGATGCTCGTATGTGGTCATTACCTTGTCTACATCTTTCACAAGCTTATCTCGAGATTGTAGCTTCATCAACATCTGTACCTTGTCATTCTAGGTGCGGATCCAATCCCTCTTTGTTAGAGTGGTAGGGGCCTGCAGGTATCTCTCAAACCATTGCAATATGTTGTCAAGCATTATAGAGACCTCTTTTAGCTGGGCATACTTCTTCCTTGTTTATGCTTGGACCCCTTCCAAGGGAGCGATTGTCTACCTCAACCTCATCATCTCCTCATAGAATTTCACCATGGTCCTTCCCATGATGTCCAATTTTCCTTAATGGCGTCTTTTAGTCCGCTGGCTTGGGTAAGTACAAGCTGTAGCATTTGATTTTCACTTTCCAAGGCTTTCTTTTCCTCTTCTACTTGAGTGGCCCTTTGCTCAGCTATACGGAGTCTGTTTTGCAGTTGTAGGATCTCTCTGCTCATTCTGCTAACGTTTTCTTCTGTAGTAGCTGTGAAAGTGATTCTAGCGGATGCTATCATTATAGGATTTTTCCAGGTGTCCAGGATTATGACCTTTTCAATGATCACTTCTAGAGGCTTGGTCGAGTTCCGGGCAAGACATTTTCTCCTCTCCTGCCTGATCTTGTGAGTGTATTGATCCTAATATAAACTCGTCAGATCCAATACATCATCCTCTTGTCCTCCTCAGAGACCAAGTTCTGAAAAAGGGGGGTGCCCGCCTGTTACGGGAGTTGCTGGGGGTATGTTGATAGGTGGAAAATCTGGTCATTTCCCAATCTATAAGGGTTGTGATCTGCTTTCCTCTGCTTCCTTGGCTGCCTCTTCCTACTATTTTTGGGCTTCCTCTTCCTTTCTTCTTTTCTCTGATTCTTCTCTGTCTTGTTCTTGTTTCAAATTTCCTTCTACTTCCCTTTTTTGTTCTTCTTCTTCTTTCTTCCTGCGTTTCTCCTTTGCTTTCTTCCTTCTCTATTCATCTATATGCTGATTTTTCCGTTGTTCTTCCTCCTGTTGTTTCTTTTGTTGTTCTTATTCCTGATGCCTTCGAATCTCTTCTTCTTTTTACTATGCCAGAGTGTATTAGGTTTTCTTAAACTCTTCTTCCCTTTTTTTTGCTCGACATTTTGTTGTTCCTTGGTATATTTATCTCCATTTTATTGTGGATTCTCAGGAGGTTTATCGCCCAAGGTGTTCTTGGGTTTCTTGGGATGAGAATTATATTCTCCTCCCATCAGTGTTTTCCACTTCATGGCGTCAACTCTATCTTGCAGGGTTTGATCATATTGAGACTGATCTCCTTGGTTTCCATCTAAGTCAAATTCCTCTTCAGGGGTTGCCTCCCTAAGTGTGTTATAGTAGTTCCTCACTTTATCCTCCAAGGCGGTCTTTGTGTGCTGATAGGTCCAGTTGAACGTAGCCTACCTGTAGTGTACAGGGATGATCCTTTCTAGGTCATAGGACCGGAAATCCAAGCTCACTAAATGGAAACCCATTATGTGTTCAGATTCCACCTCTACTTCCTTGAAGTCTTTGACTATGTAGGCACCAATGGTGAGTGGGAGGGTAGGCCATGGTTTCTTCTTACCCTTACTCAATGTTTTGGAGAAACTACTTGTCATCTGGTAGCATACTTCTTGTAACAACAACTTATCGGTAATGAATTTGGGCAGTGCATGAGGCTGCTTGAAAGATCCAAAAACCTTGATGAAGGTGCATTCTCTTGATGACAGTCTCCATGGCTCTTTTGGAGATGCAAGGTGGATCCTCCCTAAAGAGATGACGGTACATATCCATGATGAAATTTTCTAAGATCACATCGATATTTTTCTTATATTTGGAATCCAAGAAAATATTCAAATCCTTAGGAATCGGGCCTCCGGTCATTTCATTCCAGTTATGCGAGCAATTATTAAAATGACATCACAAGCATATTGCATCCAACAGGTAGGAAGGAATATAGAACTCTAAGGCTAATCCTTCTTTTGGCACCTGCATTGCTGATATGTTCGCCCTTAGAGCTAAGTTTAATAAATGGGCCCAGTTGAAGTGAATGTCATAGGTGGTGATTGCGTACATAAGAGGGACCCCTGCTCTGTTGAAGGTAGTGGCATCCATCCTGCCATACATCCAGCACATCATAGTCGCAACAAGCCTATACACTTTCCTTAGACCCTCGACCTTGTATTTTTTATCTTTCTTCCCCTTAAAATTTTCGGGATCTTCCCACCAGCTCCTCAGGGTGTCCTGTACCGACACATCATGTGTCACTATCCACCAAGCGTTGAAGGATTCTTCTTTACTAGGAAGAGAATAGTATACTTCTGTGTCCCTTGGGGAAATTTTGGTGAAGGATACTCCAGCGGAGTCTCATATGACCCAGTATTTTGAGTCTACCTTTTGGAGAATCCATTTGATCACTTCCGCAAACACAAATATTGGAGGGTGAACTGCCACATAGTGTAGTTTGGATCTCTTCACCTATATGTACACATGCCAATTTGCAAGGTTATTCGGGAATTCCTACTTTGTGAGCTCTTGGTTCAGATCATACCAAGACATCTTTGCATTTTTTCCAAAAACGCAGGGTGTGTCTCCATAGATAGGAGTTAGTGGTAGAGGCACGTCACTCTCTGGTGGATCATTTTCCGGGCTCTCGTGCCATCTGCGAACTGTTGGGGGCCCCATGTCGCTTGAGTCCGAGGAGATAGAGACACACTCAAGATCAACTTCAATGTCACCTAGCATGTTTAGAAAGCAATCCCACGATAAGACGGATGGCAGGGAGGCAACAGGATAATAGGGAAAATCACTTGGTTAAACCAACTAGCATCCTGGCCAGTCTAGGAGGCTGAGTGATTAGTAGGATAGGTTTCACTAGGGAGTTCTAGGTCGCTGCGACCTGTATTGGTCATAAAGGCTTCAGAGTGTATGGGATGCGACCTAGAGACCTAGTCACAGAGTCACAGAGTCACATTTATGTGCAAAACTTTGTGACTTTACGACTTGGTGACCCAATGACCAGGTCACGAGGTCGAGAGGTCACATTAGGGCTTTTCTGGGCGAAACGACCCAACATGACCTTCGTGAAACATGGAGAAAAATGCAATAAAAGGAGGGGAATCAGGGCTGATGAGATCATAGGAGGCTTGGGAATGGACACACAAGGTAACATAGGGTGGTCAGAAGGGCTAAAGTTGGTCAGGGCATGATGGGATGAGTAGGAGAGAAAAAGGAGTTTCAGAAGGAAATATTTCCTAAGGAGGGGGGCACTACTGATAGAAGCTTATGGTGTTTAATAGCCTAGCTAGGGGAGCATGGTTAGGTAGGGTCAGTAGTCAAATGAAACAAAAAATGAAGGAGTCTTCGACGACTTACCTGCAAGAAAACGCTCTCTGGTGGGTTTGTCAGATGCTTTATGAGCTTTGTCGTGCAGGTCGAATGAAACCTACGCAACCCTTGCATATATAAAGGGGTATCATGTGCGGGCCTTAATGGTAGTCGCAAGTTCGCATGTGAGGTAATTTGCGTACATTTGCGACCTTTAGACCTGGCGACCTGGGGGTCGGTGGGTCGCTAGGTCGCATGGTCACAAAGGTCAGCTTCTGAAACCTAGCAATCTAGCAACCTAGCGACCTTGCTTAGGTTGTAGGGTCGCTAAGTCGCAAAAAGTCGATGATTGGGGGGAGTGAAAATTTACGACTTTAACTAGAAGAAAAATAAATCACCTAAAGCTAGATTTTGATCTAATTTTACCTGTCTGAGGTGGACCCTTAAGGCCTAGGGTTGATGTTGGGTAATGAGCCCGTCCTCATGTAATCCATCAAAAGTAACATGGGATCTGAAATTTTAGAATGATGCCAAATTTCAGAGGGTGTTGTAGTGTCTACAAAAATTGGTGATTCACTGGTAGAACCCCCAATATCTTCTTGCACTTAATCACATGGGGGGTGAGGGGGGGATTAACAGGATCTTCCTTCCACTTTTGTGGGTTCCATTGGCCTCCTCGTTGGCCTTCGTGTGTTGAACTTTCTTGGTTGCACTACTCGAATCGTTGTTCACTGTGTTTTTTCTTTGGAGACCGGATGAAAGGGGTTAGAGTAACATCGTGGGCTTAAAGGGATTTGGTACAATTTATTTATCTCTTATGGTGCTTCGCTACCAGCGAGCCTGAAGGGCCTCGACAGAGTCACTGCCTAGGAGTCACGAACGTTTCTCCGCTACTAGCGAGCCCGAACAATACCCCGATGGAGTTGTAGCATTTCCTGTTTGCGCAGGAATCCTTTCTCAAACCTTACCCTTATTTTTTGTGCTTATAGCACTTATTTGTGTATGCTCAGGTCACTTATTTTTATGTAGTCAAAGAACTTATTTGTAGGTGGAAAATACTGCCTAGGCGAATGAGGGATCTTGACTTATGTTACTTGTAAGAGAGGTTGCTCCTGGCCTTTATTGAGAGACCTTTTAGGTTTTCCCGAATACCCTTTTTCCGTTCAATATTATCCCTTTCCCCTTTCGTCAAGTCACCATTCCATCAATAACTTTCAACAAAAATTTTCGAGTTGACGCGCGGGATCAGATACTTGCACTAGGGTCCTTTGAATCGATCGAGTTCCTTCCAAAAAGTGGTTTTCCAAGACACACTTAGGCCACATATGCTTCAGGGCTGACTCTTTGTAGGCATAGATTCAAGTGCAACTTGCCTATTGAGTAACTCTTGTGATGATCCTTAGAACTGAGTCATTGAAGGGTGAAATTATGGGACCTTGCTCGAGGCAAGCTATTTATTGAAAACAACCAAAACAAACAAATAAAAAATGAAAAATGTGATAAAGAAAATAAAATAATACTATTATATAGAGTGAGGAGACAACCCAAGGGCTGTCAGGTGAAGTAATGTTTAAGGTCGTGGCCGTTCATCGAGAGGAGCTCAATCCTCCCTGCTAAGGTCTGTAGTCTGTATGTGTATGGGCCAACATTTTCTTTGATATGAAATGGTCCCATCCAAAAGGCTTGGAATTTAGTATGATTTCCCATGTCCTCGTGAGCCTTGTCCCATTTGAGGACAAGATCGCCAACTTCAAACACCTTGTTCCCAACGAATTTTTTGTCGAACCATCGTTTGATTCTGCTTTGGTGAATGGCGAATTTTTCCCTAGCTTTTAGTCTTTATTCCTCTAGTTTCAATAGGGTATCTATGTGGGATTGCAAGGTAGGACATGGGGTGCCATGCGTTTCTTGGGATAACTGAAGGGCAGACAGGGAAATATTTTGGGGATGAGTGGCCTCTTTCACATAGACCAGGAAGAGAGGGTTTGGGTGTGACCCAATAAGACAAGAGGGTGTTTCTAAGGGTGTTGTGCTAGTTTCGTTTTTGGGATAACAATGTTTTCTTGATGATTCAAATTAGGTTCTTGTTGGTCAACTCAACTAGCCCATTTCCCTGCGGGTAGTAATTGGCGGAATGTTTTAAAACAATACCATTTTCAAAGCGAACTCATATAGCTTAAATGATGAAAAATATGTAGCATTATCAAAGATGAGAGAGTTTGGCACACTAAAACTGGTCATGATGTACTGATTAATGAAATTTATTACCTCCTCGTCATTGATCTGGCATAATGGTATCACCTCAACCCACCTCGTGAAATATCTGTGGCTATGAGAATATATTGGTGCTGCTTCGAGGAGTGTGGTAATATCTCTCCGATCACGTCCAAGCCCCATTTCTGGAATGGTTCTTCTACCGTGAAAGACTGTAGTGGATCAGATGGCCGGGACTCTCTACCAGCTAATTTTTGGCATGAGGGGAACTTTCGAGCATATGCATGAGCATATCTAAACATAGTGGGCAAAAACAAACCGGCCCGCATGACCTTGTGAGCTGTAGCATCTCCTACATAATGCCCGCCGTCTGAGCCATCATGTAGTTCCTTTAGGACTTGTTGGGCCTCGTCTAACTCCAAGTAACATATCAAGACACCATTTTGATGTTTACGGAATATCTTGCCTTGTAACATCTGATAGGATGCAGCTTTCAACCTTATGGATCGCTTCTGCTTGGCTGTCAAAGTTTTCTCCTAGGTACCATGGCTAAGATATTTCAGGAGATATGTGTACCATGATGGGGAGTCTTGTGGGAGCATTTTGTTAGTTTGGTACATCTCTATTTCATGTTCCCAACACTCCTCATCGTTGTTTCGTTGGTCGATAGATTCAACAACCATCTGACACAACCCTTTCCCCTTTAGTGTGTGAGAGTTCAAATTCTAGGCTATATTCCTAAAGGCATGCCATGCAGTTACCTCCCCGCTCACCTAGATCCTGCTATACAAATAATGGGTAGACTGCTAGGTGAGGGACAAACACTGTGACATGGTTATTCAGAATATATGGTCTAAAATTCTTGACTACCTTATATAATGCATACGCCTGTTTGTCGATGTCTAGATAGTTCAACTCGGCACGTTGCAAACCTATGCTCATGAAAGATATGGGCCGTTCATTGTGGTTGAAATCCTTCTGGGTAAGGATAGCCACAAGTGATGAGTCCAAGGAAAAAGTGTACAAGATAAAGCCTTTGCTGAAATCTAGGATGTATAGGGCTGGTGCTTCCGTGATGGATTTCTTAATATTGTCGAATGCCTCCTTCTTAGGATGATTCCATTTAAAAATTGTGTTCCTCTTGATCATTTTTTGTAGAGGTTTCACAATTCGTGCAAAGTCCGATATGAATTTTTGAAGAAAGTTGATTTTCCCGAGAAAAGACTGCATGGATTTCTTACTACTTGGGGAAGAAATTTGCGCAATATACTTTACGTGGTTTGGGTCAACCACTATGCCATCCTTGGTTATAATGTGGCCCAACAATTTTCCTTCTAAGACCACGAAAATACTTTTCTTGGGATTTAACGAGATTCTATACTTTTGGCACCTCTCAAAGATCTACTTCAGGTGGTGTAGGTGGTCATACCTATGTTTTGAGAACACAGTGACATCATCTAGGTAGACCACCATGCCCTGTCCCTTTAGCCCTCGGAAAGCGATGTCCATGGCTCTTTGGAAAGTTTCTCCGGTATTGATTAAACCGAAAGGCATGCGCCTGAATGTGAATGTTCCCCACTTCGTTCTGAATGTTGTCTTCAAACGATTTGGCTGGACCACTAGTACCTGGTTGTATCCTGAAAAACCATCCAGCAATGAGAACATCTCTGAGCCCGATACAATTTGAAGAATTTTCTCCATGGGGGGAGCAGGGTCGTTGTCCTTATCGGAAGACCGATTTAGATTTCAAAAGTCTACACATAAGTGGATTTCACCGGAGTTCTTGTGGACGGGGACCAAATTTTATACCCATGTCGAATGCCGGACCTTGAATATGATGCAAGGGTCGAGGAGCTTCTTAATTTCTTTCTGAATCATTGGCTCCAAGGTTGGATGCACTTTCCTTAGCTTCTGTTGAAATGGTTTGACACCTTCCTTCATCGGTATCACATGTTGGATAATCCGCGTGTCATAAATTCGTAGCTCGTCGTATGTCCAAGTGAAAATATCTTGGTACTTCTCAAATAAATCAATAAAATACTACTACTCTTAGGGGGTGCACTTGGTACCAATATTAATGAAATTCAGATCATTTTCTATTCCGAGGTTCACTTAGTCATGTGATAAAGTGGAGCTTTGCAATTTTGTATTAGGAGGCCCCCGGAAGCGGTTTTTCAAATCAAATAATTTCTTGAGTGAGACAACCCCTTTGGTTATTTGGTTTCCCTTGTGTTCTTCCCTCTCCTTTTGTAAAGCCAATTCATGCTCTTCCTCTTCGATAACTGCATCCTTGAATACGTCCGTATTCGACATGAAATCTAGCACCTGTTGATCATCATTGAAAACACAGAAATTAACCACATTATCCGGCACCGTAGGCTTATACACAATCTCAATAGAGAAACCATCCCTTAATGGGGTTAACCTAGTGGCATCGTTTTCCAAAGTATCAGTTTCCATGTTATGCATCCTAAGTACCGACTTAATATCAAAAGCATCGAAAGCAGAAATCAAACACCATACCTCTCGTTGATACCCTTTCAAATGCAAAGATAGGCAGTGGATGGTGTTGCGTACTTGTCGGGTGATGATTTCAGAATAAAAAATTACCTTCAAGCAGCTAAATTTGAGGTCGTTTTCTTTCTTGAGGCCTAGGATCAGTGCTTCGTACTTAACGGTATTGCTAGTGCACTAGAATTCCAGCCTACAAGAGATCAAAAACTTGTTCTTCTAGGGGTCTATCAGGACACAATTGGCATCGGCTCCGTCATGAGTCTTGGAACTGTCATAATACAGGGTCCAAATTTCATTCTTGGGAGTTTCTAGGTTGCATGTGTTCACAGATAGTGTGCCCAAAACAGAGGCATTGGGTGGACCCTCCAACACGACGGGATGGGAGGTAGGTCAAGGGAGTAATTCCAATTGGGAGTTCGGAGAGATCGGGGATTGGATGGCCTGGTAGCACCCAAATGAAACCTCTAAGAAGCACATTCCTAGATATTCTTGCACAAAACTAACATGTTCATTGGTTGCCTCTAGGTCAATGAATGTGTGCTTCATATATGGATCATTGTCGACTCGAATTTGGTTGTTCCTCCCTTTTTATGGGAGCCACAAATGGGACTAGTTTGTGGCGAAGTAACCTTGTAGCTTGCCTGACCAATCTCAGCTTAGTAGCAAACCATAGACATCAAGGATGTCTACGACAACTATGTCGATGCAAATATGGAATCAGGAGTCTGAGGAGAGCCGTATTAGGACGTTAACTCGCCCACGACAAGAACTTGAGACCTATCTAGCTAAATGATCCTGGCATCGGTTTTCTTGGGACAAATATTCAGATTTTTACACTCAGACAAGGGAATGACATTGGTAGACACGCCAGAGTTGACGAGGAAGTTATGGACATTGAAATTAAAAATTTCAAATGACAGGAGGAATGGGGGCATAAATCCTCGCGAATTGGCATTCACAACATTGACAACGGGCTGGAGGATCATCGAGGCCTAGGAGGGCGTGGAGCTATTGGCTCTTGACGCAAGGTAGGCCTACTTGTTGAGGACAAGTTAATGAAAGCTTTTAGAATCAAATCATGTTGGTTGGCTATTCGGGAAAGTTCATTGAGTGATATATTGGCCCACGTTTTCTTCATGCCTTCGATAATATTATACCCAGGCTCTGGGTGTGAGGGTGTTTCCATGGGCGTGTTGGGAAAATTTGGGGATGGTCCAGCCTTAGGAGTGCCTTGGGTGGGAGTGGGGCTGGTCTTCTTGGAAGTCGGAGTTGAGGTCTGGTTTTCTTTACTCGAGGGCAAGATTTTCCTCAAAATTGCTTTCCTCTTTTCTTCAAAAGTGTGATCGGCTACTAGCCCTTTTCTCCTCAAGCTGTAGGTCTTGGGAGGCTTGGATTGGGGGTTGTCAACCATATTAATTTCTTCCATGGATTGAGGTTCTTCTTTGTAGATCACCTCAAAGGTCAGAACTGTCAATCCTAGGTTTTCATCCAGAGGAAAAAATTCTTCTTCAACTGGGTTAGCTTCTTCATCCAGCTCTCCTACCATATGGTCCTCCAATAGTTGATTCAATACTGTAGTCATGCTATTGATCCATTGGGGACAGGTCCTCTCCGAGTGGGAAGCTTGGTGGAAAGAGCATAAGTTATCTTTTCCAATCTCTTCTACGTTGAAGTTCACGTTGGGATTAGGTGGAGGATGATTTGGTGTTCTATTGTTCTTCCTAAAGCAAGGATTTTGGGGTTTTCTACCTGAGGCAAGATCACTATTTTTCCTTTTCAAATCAAAAAATTCGTTTGTTAAGAGATTTATGGATTTAGTGATGCTTTTGAAATCAAAGGGCTCTTTATCCTTGTCCCGAAATTTACTAGCCGAGGGTTGTGCCTTTTTCCCGACAGATTTTGGATCATCCCAGTTGTCATGATCTAGAGTCCCTATGGAAAGCATATCTTTCTCAATTGTGAGAGTTGTGGTGAAATTATTGGCCAAGGTGGCTCGGTCTTTGCGTTTAACAAACAGGGCCCTTGTGTAATAGTCTATAGTGGTATAATAATCAAGGACCATGTTCGGGGAAATCTTGTTCAATATGGTTGCGAAATTCTGATTGGAATATTTGACCTTCTCCTTCTTTTGGCACTTCAAGGTGCTCAACTCCATTGTCGAGATGGAAGCGACATACAATGAGTGATACCAAGTAGTGGAATTTTTTTCTAGGGTGTGCAGAAAGATCTAGCATGCTACGTCATCATACTGCGCCCTCATCATTTGTAGGGTGAGGTAGAAGTTGCTAATGTGATCTTCGACTAATTTCCACTTTTCGAGATCAAACTTGGGCAGGTGTTTCTTCGGGTGTTGGGGCATGTCATGAAGCGGGCCTTAGACACCTAAAGGGGATTATGCCATCTAGGCCAAGGGTTGCACCTGCCTTTCCCTATGCAAAGGTGGAATTATGATGTGCTCATTTTCATTTTCAGAATTTCTCCTCACGCTAGACTTGGAGGCTTCGCCCTCATGTTGAGAGTGCATGTCTTGATTTTGGGAACCCTTGGATTTTCAATATTCCTATAATTTATTAAATTTGTGAAGCCACCGAAGTTTCCATTGAAAATAAATGTCTATCAGTTTCGGTTTTGATGGAGGTGGTGAGTATTGTCTTTGTTTCGACCATTTCCCCAAACTCTATTTCCACAACCTCTTCCGGCCCCTTCCCTTGGTGGGTCATTTGGTTGGGTATGATCATTTAAAGGAGGATTGACCTGGGGCCTGATGTCCTGTTGGGGAATGATGGGGACTTTAGTAGCGATGGTTTCAGGGCCTCCTCCATCAACCCCTCGGGGGCTGTCAGGGCCTTCAACTGAGAGCCGGTCAATTGCATCCACGTATTCTTCAAGCATCAAGATTATGAGTTGAGGTACAGAGTTGACTAGGACACCTTGGTAGGTGTGATGCGTCTCGAGGGTTTGCGGGTTGGATATGGAAACAATAGCGGGGAGGCTTTAGAGGCCTTTGACGAGATCATGGGCCAGTGGATGCAAAGCCCTCAGATAGTCTGTCATGACCTCGTAGAATGGGGGGTCCTCCTCATGAGAAGTATCTTCAAGGGGTGGAGGACCGGTATTACCAAACCTGATATCTACCCATTCTGGGGCTGGGCCTGTGAACGAGTTTTGAAGGGTTTACGAAGGGATGTTACTAGCTTGGTTGGAGTTTTCCATCAGGCCCTCCTTCTAGCGCCAATTATTTTGACGAGTAAAAATGACTTTCCAATAGTAAGGGGATATCTTAGGTATAAAATCCCAACTAGACTCTACACCGTTTGTGGTAGGGATCCCATCTGGTATATGGGCCCAGTTGCCATTATACTAGTAAGAGATATGCCTTTTCTTATATGGAGAGGTGATTTGCAATCATGATAATTTACGATTGTTGGACGAAGCAAAGTCAATGGTTGATGGATACCTTGCAAATGAAAAACCACAAATAGCAAAGCAAAATTTAAAGCATGGAACTCATGACGAGTGTTGTTAGAAAAACTTCATTAAGGCCATACTCATACAGAGACCCACTTGAACATAAGAGAAATAATTCACTATGATCAAGTGTCCTTCAATTATCCAAGCATATTTTAGAAGAGATTTGGGTGCATATCAACAAGCTAGGTCATTAACATATCCCTACATTAAACCATCATACATCATCCACATATCAAAGGAGCTTAAAAAAATAAATAATGCATGAACATAAATATAGAATAGTCCGTTACGGAAGGTATAATACATTCAAAAGAACTATACTCAAGGCATCAATACATGAAAGCCTCCATCAGATCCAATAGTGAGATCCAAAACATTCCTTTGTATTCATTCCCGAAACATACATTCAATGCTATACAATTCTTTCTCTCTATCCTTTATAAGTCCAAAAAAGGTCCTTACAATCTCTCCCGAGGGAATACATATAGAACAAAAATGAATTTTGGGATACCCTATCCCTTCGTCTCCTTGACTGTTGGGATGACCTGTGACTTGGGAGCAACTGCGACCTGCGACCTGAGTAGGGTTGCGACCTGCGACATGCTAGCTCTTGCGACCCGCGACTTGAATGCATCTATGACCTACTTGTCCAGTTAATTTCATGGGAGAAGTTTAGTGATAGAGAGGGTTGGGGTTTCCACCTGATGCTACTCCTTGAGATAGGCCTACTAGGCTTGATATTCAGTGGTTATCGGGGCGAGTTGAGGCATGTCCTCTTTGTTCTTGTGCAAGCATTCAAGAGCGTCTGGAACTAGTGTACGCTTCTTTGAATTGATATGATTGGACAATGAAGCCAAATTGGTGTATATTCTGACTGACTCAATGACATACTATGTGATGTTTTCCTTGGTAGCTAGGAGTTCCTTTGAGCCAGCTGCCTTCCTGATTGGATCCAGAAACGACTCAATATCTTGCAACACTTCTTCTCGCTCCTTTTGTTGGGTCAATGTACCGATGGAAGGTATGTGATGCACTTCTGCCATCAAGTTGATACTACTAATGAGATGCTCGTATGCGGTCATTACCTTGTATGCATCTTTCGTGAGCTTATCTCGGGATTGTAGCTTCATCCGCATCTGTACCTTGTCATTCTGGGTGCGTATCCAATCCCTCTTCGGCAGAGTGGCAGGGGGGCCTGCCGGTATCTCTCAGACCATTCCAATACATTGTCAAGCGCTGTAGAGGCCTCTTTTAGCTGGGAAGAATTCTTCTTTATTTCTGCTTGGACCCCTGCCAAGGGAGCAACTATCTGCCTCAACCTCATCATATCCTCATAGACTTGCACCATGGTCCTGCCCATGATGTCCAATTCTCCTTGAATGATGGCTTGTAGTCCTTCGACCTGGATAAGTGCAAGCTATAGCATATTATTTTTGGTTTCCAAGGCTTTCTTTTCCTCTTCTGCTTGAGTGGCCCTTTGCTTAGCTATATAGAGCCTGTTTTGTAGTTGTAGGATCTCTTTGCTCATACTGATGACGTTTTCTTCTGTAGCAGCTGTGAAATAAATTCCAATGGATGCTATCATTATAGGATTTGTCCGGCTGTCCAGGACTATGTCCTTTTCAGTGGTCATTGCCAGAGGCTCGTCCGGGTTCTGGGCAAGACATTTTAACCTCTCTTGCCTAATATTGTGAGTGTACTGATCGTAAGATAGCCTCATCAGATCCAGTACATCGTTTTCTTGTTCTCCTGAGAGACCAAGTTTCGAAAAAGGGAAGTGCCTGCTTGCTACGGGAGTTGCTGGGGGTATGTCGATAGGTGGAAGATCTACTCATTTCCTGATCTATAAGGGTTGTGACCCACTTCCCTCTACTTCCTTGGTTGCCTCTTCCTATTGTTTTTGGGCTTCCACTTCCTATCTTCTTTTCTATACTTCTTCTCTATCTTGTTCCTATTTCAACTTGCCTTCTGCTTCCCTTTTCTGTTGTTATTCTTCTTTGGATTTAGATTCTTCTTCTTCTTCTTTATTCCTGCGTGTATCCTCTGCTTGCTTCCTTTTATGTTTATCTCTCTGCTTATTTTTATGATGTTCTTCCTCCTGCTGTTTCTTTCACTGCTTTTCTTCCTAATAGCCTCGACTCTCTTCTGCTTTTTGTTGTGCCAGAGTGTCTTGGGTTTTCTTAAGCTATTCTTCCCTTTTTTTCTCGAAATTTCACTATTTCTCGGTCTCTTTCTCTCCCTTTTCTTGTGGATTCTCAGGAGGCTTATCGCCTGAGGTTCTATTGGGTTTCTTGGGTTGAGAAGTAGATGCTCCTCCCGTTAGTGTTTTCTGCTTCATGGCATCATCTCTATCATGCAGGGTTTGATCATCTTGAGACTGATCTCCATGGTTCCCATATAAGTCAGATTCAGGGGCTGCCTCTCTGAGTGTGTTATACCAGTTCCTCACATCATCCTCCAAGGTGGAATTTGTGTGCTGATAGGTCTAGTTAAACTTAGCCTGCTTGCAGTGCACAATGATGATCCTTTCTGGGTCATAGGACCAGAAATCGAAGCTCACAAAATGGAAACCCCTGGTGTGTCCAACTTTCGCCTCTTCTTCCTTGAAATATTTGACTATGTAAGCACCAATGGTGAGTGGGAGGGTAGGCCATGGTTTCTTCTTACCCTTACTCAGTGTTTTTCAGAAACCACTCATCATCTGGTAGCATACTTCTTGTAATAACAGCTTATCAGTAACGAATTTGGTAGTGCATGAGGCTGTTTGAAAGATCTAAAAACCCGGATGAAGGTGCCTTCTCGGATGGGAAACCAATGGGCTACCTTGATGACAATCTCCATGGGTCTTCTGGACATGCAAGGCGGATCCTTCCCATATATATAACTGTATATCACCATGATGAAATTTTCTGAGATCACATCGATATCTTTCTTATATTTTGAATCCCAAAAAATATTCAAATCCTTATGAATTGGGCCTCTGGTCATTGCATTCCAGTTATGTGACTAATTATCAAAATGGAATCGCGAGAATACTACATATAACAGGTAGAAATCCATATATAACTTTGATGCTAATCCTTCATCTGACACCTGCACTTCTGATATGTTCGCCCTCAGAGCTTAGATTAATAAATGGGCCCAGTTGAAGTGAGTGTCGTAGGTGGTGACTATGTACATAAGAGGGACCCATGCTTCGTTGAAGGTAGTGGTGTCCATCCTGCCATACATCTGGAACATCATGGCCATGATGAGTCTATACACTTTCCTCAGACCCTCTGTCTTGTATTCTTGATCTTTCTCCTCCTTAAAATTTTCAAGATCTTCCCACCATCTCCTCAGGGTGTCTTGTACCAGGATGTCATGTGTCACTATCCACTGGGCGTTGAAGGATTCTTCTTTACTAGGAAGGAAATAGTATACTTTGGCATCCCCTAGGGAAAGGGTGGTGAAGGATAGTCCAACAGAATCTCGTATCACCCAGTATTTTGAGCCTACCTTTTGGAGGATCCATTCGATCACTTCTGCACATGGTAAGATTAGAGGGTGAGCATCCATGTACTACAATTTGGATCTCTTCACCTATATGTACACCTGTAAGTCTGTAAGGTACTCTAAGAATTCCTACTTTGTGAACTCTTGGTATAGATCATACCAAGACATATTTGCATTTTTTCCAAAAATGCAAGTTGTGTCTCCGTAGATAGGAGTCAGTGGTGGATGCACGTCACTCTTTGGTGGATCAATTTTAGGGCTCTTGTGCCATCTGCGAACTGTTGAGGGCCCCATATTACATGAGGCTAAGGAGATAGAGACACACTCAAGCTCAAATTCAATGTAACCTGGCATGTTCAAAAAAAAATCCCATGATAAGATGGACGACATGGAGGCAACATGGTAATAGGGAAAATCACCTGGTTAAACCAACTAGTGTCCTGACCGGTCTGGGAGGCTGAGTGATCAGCAGGATATGTTTCACCAAGGATTTACAGTTTCCTGCAACCTGTATTGGTCGCAAAGTCTTTAGAGTGTATGGGATGTGACCTAGTGACCTAGTCGCAGAGTCACATTTGCGTGGAAGAAAAAACCTTTGTGAGTTTGTGACTTGGTGACCCAACAACCAGGTCATGAGGTCGCATTAGGGATTTTATTGGAAAAACAGGCTGACACAACCTTCATGAAACATGGAGAAAAACGTAAGAAAAGGAGGGGAATCAATGTTGAGGAGATCATAGGAGGCTTGGGAATGGATGCACAAGGTAATAGAGGGTGGTAAGGAGGGCCAAATTTGGTATGGGCATGATGGGATGAGTAGGAGAGAAGAAGGAGTTTCAGAAGGAAATATGTCCTAAGGAGGGGGGAACTATTGATACAATCTTATGGTGTTTAATAGCATAGCTAGGGGATCAGGGTTAGGTAGGGTCAGTAGTCAAATGAAACAACAAATGCAGGAGGCTTTGACGACTTACCTGGAAGAAAAACACTTTCCAGCTGGTCTGTTAGATGCTTTGTGAGCTCCGTCATGCAAGTAGAATGCAACCTATGCGACCCTTGTATATATAAAGGGGTCGCATGTGCAGGCCTTAATGGAAATCACAAGGTTGCATGGGAGGTAATTTGTGTACATTTGCGACCTTGCGATCTGACGAATTGTGGGGTCGCTGGGTCGCTAGGTCGCATGGTCACAAAGATCAACTTCTGAAATGGTTTTTGACCTAGCGATCTAGCGACCTGGTGACCTTGCCTAGGTCGTAGGGTCGCTAAGTCACGAAAGGTCGAATATTGGGGGGAGTGCAACTTTACGACTTTACTTACAAGAAAAATCAATCACCTAAAGCTAGATTTTGATCTGAGGTTACCTATCTGGGGTGGAACCTTAAGGCCTAGGGTTGATGTTGGGTAATGAGCCCGTACTCATGTATGCCATCAGAAGCAATAGGGGCTTTGAAATTTCAGAATGATGCCAAATTTCAGAGGGTGTTGTAGTAACTACAACACCTTGCTAAATTTCCACTAAATGGAATATCACCAGAAATATTGTTTGGCTCTATGTCTTGAATTTTTACATTCTCAACACTAGTAACAAATTTATCACTCTTATCTTCAAAAATTTACTCTCCTAACCAGTGTGGGAGACACATCACTATTGGAGAAGTGAGAAGGCATGATTATAGACTCTATTGAAATGTCATCAAATATGTTGCATGAAGGTAGAAGGGAAGACTATTAATGTTATTCAATAAGCACTTGTGATTCTTGTAATGCACCCTCACGACTTTTGGAAAATTCATATAAAAGGGCATGGGCAATCAAAATATATTTACAGAAGGAAACTGTGCCTATGATATTTTCTATGGAAAGAGAGAAAGCAAGATGAATTTCATATTCTTCATAATACAATTCTACAAGAGTGTATGTGTGAATGGGAGGGGGAAATGTTTCAATTTTAGTTAAATATTCATTATTATTTTCTTCAACTAATATGTAAATAGATACGTTTCCCAATTAGGGATAGCTTTTGGATACCTCAAATATTTTATGCATTGAGGAACCTTCCAATTTTATCTTAAAAAACGAGAGGGGCATCATAAGGAATTAATAACTCTAAATATATCAAATAGAACCTACATTTTAAGGGGTTTTTTCATTCATGATAAAAAGAACACCAACTAGGTTTTGAAAATGAGGATTTAAATTTGCATATTGATTCATATTTAGGGGTAGTGAAGGTAGACATTGGAGTTGTCAAATCCAAATGTCTTTGTAATGATAAAATTTTCACATTATGATTATCATGATAAAATAAATTAGTCTAAAACTGAGGAGTCTTTCCAGGTTCATGAAAATATGATTATAACCATCACTATCATGGTAATAATTCCCCCCATGGTTTTTAACTATTCGTTCATATTATTGAGAAGTTTGAGCAAAAATTAATACTTGTGTTTTTAAATCTAGGCTCCCTAGTAATTATATGCTCACCAAATGTGATGAGCAAGGAAATTTTGTCCTTATTATGTCCATATTGTTCCCTAAAGAGTGTTTCCAAATATTCCCATTGGTTTGTGGAGAACACTTGCATGGTACAAAACTACCAAGAATCTTCTCCCTCAAACATTTTAACAAAAAAATTAATAACTACAACCTCATGAAGTAAGGTGATGATAGGAAAAACAATAAAGAATCATTGGATATGATCCCTAGCTTTAACAAGTCTCTCACCATTGAAATGCAACATCAACATATGGTCAATATTAGGTAATCATGAAAATATTACCAAAATTAAAGGGCAAGCGATATTTCCATGGACAAAGCATGATGTCTAAATTTTTAAAGAATGAAAAAAAGTGGCGCAGAGATACTCTTCTCAATATTATTAAACAGTTAAATAATGTTACACATGAAACATCAATAATAAATGATTGTAGTGAGACTCAACTAAAACTCAACTTAAGTGGATTGAACTCAAATTAATTGGACTAAACTCAATTAAATATGACGCTTGGATGGACGGTTATGAAACCTACCAGGTGGTTGGAATTAGACTCTCCAACACCTCCCCTTAATTAAAAACACGTAAAAATTTAAACTAAGATTCTTGTTGGTCTAAGTCTCAACTAGGCTTACAATTTAAAAAAAATTACATAGTCAAATTTCCTTTTCTTCCATATCCTATATTCTCTAAATTGCTCCAACTTTGTATTTTCACTGTAGGTTTCAAAATTTAGTTTCTTTTTTGGTTGGTGTAGGCCTTCCATTGTCTTAGGTTTTCCATGCATATCATCTATGTCTTCATTTTTTTTTTGTATGTGGACTGCTGCCACTTGTCATCTTTTGTTGTGTGATATTCATTATCAATTTGTTGTAACATAAGATGAGAATACAATTTTGTCTCTTCAAAACTCCAATACCTCAAAATATTGATGTTTTCATCATGCATATTGTCTTCAACATTCATTTCTGTAGCTTCTATGCACACTTTATTAAGGAATGGTGTTGTAAGCCATGCTTCTAGAAACTTTAAATATTATTCATAATCATCCTATTTACCTACACACTACAAATAAATGGTAGGTTCAAAAACATCTGCATAATCATATTGATTTTTTCTTTTTTCTCTTCAATGAGAGCTTTCTCTTCTTGCATTTATTTCTCTTTCTCTGTCGCTTCCACTTCTTTATGAACCTCATTTACTTCAAAGATGTTTTCTTCCACTAGGTTTTTAGACCCAAGTGGGCTTCTCTCACCAAATAATAGTTTATCAATAAGATGATTTTTTTTGCATCACATGAAACCATTCATCATCACCCAACTAGTCTTCACCAAATTGAACATCAACAAATTGAATTTTTGGATTCACTGTAACATTGGTTGCTTCAAAAGCAACTTCATTATCATCAACAAACATTGTTGCCAGATTCACCAAATATTCATCCACTTGTGGCTGTGCATAGTGAAATTCACGATCATCTGTGTGATCTTTCTCTACAATTGGTAACAAACCATCATCATCATCGTCCACTTTGAAGTGGGATTCACCAAAATCTTCATCTTGCAGTAGATCTACTACTATAGATCCACTTTCATTATCAACTTGAATTCTCCCCCTTACACAAAAATTACTTTCAAGGGTATCCAAGTATTCCTTGGATGTCTTTGCATCTATAATTAGGGGAATAATTTTGTCATTTACACATTCCTTTATGCATTTTAATGCGAAGGCGTTCTTTTTCCTTTTCACTTCCAAATATTTAAAAAAATATTCGTGCATCTCTTGTTTTTTCTTCGACTTTATTATCCTTTTATATTTTCCCATTTTTTGAGTGTTGACTAACTGTAGTGCAATATAGAAAATTGACTTGCAGACATAGCAATTGTCTGCAATTGCGTCTCTATGGTGGCTTCTCTATTAAGTTGGCTTCATTAAAAATATTTTGAATTATCGCTTAACTATAACACATTTTCAGTTGGAATATCGCTTTAAAAAATTATTCTACGTGTCGTCCTTCGATACATTCGATACAATGGTTTCACCTTCAAGACTTAAAAGAAACACTTTTGACCTTACAGTTCGGTCATAGCATTTTTCGACAGAGGAATGTTGCACTGAAATGTAGAAATTAAAATTTCGTAACTTTTTGTTGTTCAATGCACTTGGTCTTTCTGGATGGGTGTGACAGTGATTTGAATATGGGAAAACTATTTTTGCAGTGCTAGCTCCCTCATCAGTATAAAAATAAATGTGTTTAGGATCGTATCAAATTAGCCAGTTATGTGAGGGTTTGTGTTAAGTTTAGTGTTTTTTTAATGAGAAATTCATGAGTTAATTAGCTGTTAAAAACACATGTAAAACAAGTAAATTGTAGAGAAATAATATAGAGCAAACACATTACGCAATAGCTGAGAATGAATTTCACCCCTCCTGGGCTACATCTGCATGGACTTGCTTCAATGGCTTGGACCTCTTTGGATTAATGGTAAATTCTATGATTACATGAACCTACATTGCTCCAATGAATTTGCAACCTGCTCCATTGGATTCAGAAGACCCAAAAACCTCAAAATAGACTCTTCTAGCTCTGCAAATGGTCTTCAGGTGATCTAGACATGGCCTTCCCTCCTGGTGACCCTAGGCTTCTTTAATCTTCAAAGTGAAAAAAACATACATAACTACTCCTCTACCTCTGAAACCCACACCAACATTCTCAGAGCATCCAAATCATCTAGGATTGACTATTTCTAAGCTAATTTGGTCTAATAATGCTTCAGCTATGGTTTCCTCAATTTTGGCCTAAGAAACCCCTCCAAATCTGGAGAAACTCCAGTTAACTCCAATAATTCTGGAGTTGGCACCGAATTTGGTGGCCTCCAAAAAATTAATCCAAGATTAAAGGTTAGATTAGTTAAGGTTAATTGGGAGGTTAGGCGCATTAAGCACGTTTTAACATAATCCAAAATAGTGTTGGATTAACGCATTTTTAAATGGGGTTTAGTGCTTAGTTAAGCACATTTAACAGTTTTAATTCCCGCCATTTAGCATAAGCCTTCAACATAGGTTATATGCACTAGTATTGTGGTAAGGGCTGGCCCTTCTTGCCTCTACCTAAACCTTTATTAAACTTCAAATAAATACTCGTTCCATAGTATGTTAAGTCTGGTCGTATAGCATAGTTGGTGTTGCGTGTGTGTAGTGTGGGGGAGTTCACGGGATCGAGCCCGACCTCTGCCTTAAAATTTTGCCACACTAATTTATAATGCAATTTCGACTTATACATAGTAAAAAATTCAACCTTGGAGGGGCACGTGGCGGCCTCCAATCTAGTGACGTGTCGACCCCCAATTGGTTCAACCAAAACCAATAAAATTGCCAAGTGCCCAGAAATTCGGACAAACCACAAATTAACACTTAGCATAGTGTCATTGGGAAAAATGAAGGAATATTCACAGAATATTATTTTTCGCTGACTAGGCTACCATGCCAGCATTTTGTCCCTTTTTGCAAAATTTTTAGCGGTTTAGGAAAATGAAAACATGCTCTATCTTCCTCATACTGAGTCAGTTTTCAATGAAACAAATTGCACCGGATTCCTGGCGACGAGACTTATCCGGTCATTCTCATTTGGAGGGATTCTGAGCACTTTGAATTTTTAGAAATTTTTTTCCCCCAATTCAATTTCTGATCACTGCTTCCCACTGATAGGCTTTTGTACCCATAAAATCTGGTTATCTAATGAGAGCCAAATACTCTTCCTTTTCCAAAGTTCTATCAACTTGATTCTACTTGGAAAAATATCCATGACAACCACTTGGGTTCACTGACATGCCTTGCCTTGCAAATGGCTTGGCACTTCAACCAATGTTCTCCTTTTTCCGCTGATCCAATCCAACACTTGCTGGCTTCTTGCTGACTGATTGAACACATTGTTGTAACAAAGTGATCCCTCTGTGCTTGGAAAACTGACTTATGGCCTTCCCACTGAGAATCACATTCCTCTTTTGCACACACATGCATTTGATGCAAGATTTTCCTTGGAAACCACTTTTCAAAATTAAGTCCATTTGAGTGAACTACAATAATGAGTTCCAATATCAATAACACAAGAAAATAAATGACCATTATTTTGACCTCCACGGTTCTAAATTCCATATCTAGAAGAATGCATTCGCCGTCTCTTTTGCTTCTTGGCGTCAACACATAAAATGGTCTACAATGGCTGAAAAATTTTGGCATCTTTTCCCTCTTTCCGCTTCTTGATTCCATCATCCTCCAATTTGAAATTTTGCTCATGCCATGATTTGAGAATGAAGGCTAAACATGAGCCTCTCGCTCAAGAGTGGACCTTCAAAAATCCTACGACATCTTGTCACAAGAAAACCATTTACTAGAAAAACACATCATGCAAGAAACATAACTTGATGACCTCTTGCTTTTTCTCCTTCAAAGAAACAAATCTCACATCATGTGAACATTGCCATGTAATCTTACATCTTGGTGTACAAACTCATCGACCAAACACAAGTCAACAAAACATGCCTCTTCAAACAACTGACTCTCAAGTCAAACAAAAGCATGTACAAATTTCCATCTTTGCTGCATCTAAGTGAGTCAACTTAAATTTACTTTTCCAACATCTTTCTTCATGCAATATGCAACATACTTTCAAGAGAAATAAATGCATTCAATTCACAAAGAAATGCATCAATAAGGAAAAATTTTCATCTGTCATCAAAAGAAATGTAAGGCCTTAATTGGTTAAGAAATCTAACAATCTCTTTCCAAACCATTTCAATGGCGCTTATTTCAGCTACACTTTATCATGTGTATCATCGTGACCCACATCAATTATGGAATCCTCTTATCCATTCTTATCAAGATCTCTCTCCACCTTCTTCAAATGTTGTGGATGACTTGTTGGATACAAAGTCCAACACTTGTCTACAAGATGAACCTGCTTATGGCAATGAGCGCAAAATAATTGCATCTTCTTTTCAACATGGTTTGTATTATCCCATGGACCTTTGGATTTTTGTCTCATTTGTTTTGAAAGTTTTGTGTGTATGGCTATATTCTTCCAACACCTCAAAGAAATATGGTTATTCAAACCACAAAAGGAACATGTAAATTTTCTCCAAATATTATGTTAGTATTTTCCATGTTTATCATAATTAAAAAAAAACTTGATTAAAGGTAGATTTATACCTTGCAAATTCACCTTTGTCACCTTCTTGAGGAGGTGAATTTGATGAGGTAGTGGCTCTCTTCAGAATACCAACAATGGCTTCAAAGACTTTAGAGCTTTCAAAATCCTCTTGTCTGCCATTCCCATTAGTTGCATTCTTATGAGCATATTCTTGCAAAGTGGGTTTAAAATATTTGCATTCATAATGAACACAAACTTCAAAAGATTGAGTTAATGAACATGTAATGAAAGTCCTTCTTGGAACACCTTCATGTGCTTCCTTGGCTTTGGAGCATTCTCCATCATGTTTTCCATAACCAAGACCCAAATACCTAGGCATTTCCTCAACAACAATTGGCTCAACTATGCCTTGTGCATGTTTGCCTAACCCTTTACCTTCATATCCCATATTCATAAATAATTTGTACCCTATTCCTCTAGCGTGTCTTTCAAAAGCACCAAAACATTAATTTTGAGAAGAAATAGAAGATAAAATTGAATTACATACCTCTTTTTCACTCACATACTTGGCTAAGGTTTCCTTTGTAATATGGAGCTGAGTCTCAATCTCATGCATATTTTCAAGAAGCTCTTGCTTCTCCTCCTTCATGGAAATCAACTACTCTTGAAGTATAGTAATCTCCTTACTGTATTCAACCAAATATTGCACCATCTCATTCATGATGAATATCTTCTGCAACATCTCTTTATCAAAGAGTCTTGCTAAGGAAGATTGATTAGAAATAGTGTGTGATGAAGTGGCCATCGCACTTGTAATGCATAAAAAGCTTCTTTGATGTGATTTGTGAGATGAGTCTTTAATCTTGAACTTCTCCTTACACACCTAAACTTGCACACAATTAAATTTTCCTTGCACAAATGAAAAACCAATATCTAATTTTCTAGATAACCTTGGAAAACCATCTCAGGGCTAAATGAGCTAAACTATGCTCTGATACCGACTTGATCTAAATATGAGAAAACTAGTTTTTTTGTGCTAGATCCCTCATCAGTATAAAATAAATGTGTTTAGGATCGTCTCAAATTAGCCAGTTATGTGAGGGTTTGTGTCAAGTTTAGTGTTTTTTTACGAGAAATTCATGAGTTAATTAGCTATTAAAAAATCATGTACAACAAGTAAATTGTAGCGAAATAATACACAACAAACACATTACACAGTAGCTAATAGCGGTGTTCACCCCTCCTGGGCTACATCTCCATGGAACTGCTTCAATGGCTTGGCCCTCTTTGGATTAATGGTAAATTATCTAATTACATGCACCGATAGTGCTTCAATGGCTTTGAAACTTTCTCCATTGGATTTAGAAGACCCAAAAACCTCAAAATAGACTCTTTTGGCTTTGCAAATGGTCTTCAGGTGATCTAGACATGGCCTTCCCTCCTGGTGGCCCTGAGCTTCTTTAATATTCAAAGTGAAAAAAAACACTTACATAAGTGCTTCTCTACCTCTGCAACCTACACCATCATTCTCAGGGCATCCAAATCATCTACGATTGTCTCTTTCTGAGCCTAATTTGGTCGAATAGTTCTCTAGCTATGGTATCCTCAATTTTGGCCTAGGAAACCCCTCCAAATTTAGAGAAAATTCAGTTAAATCCACTAACTATGGAGCTGGTGCCGAATTTGGCGGCCTCCTCCAAATTAATCCGCGATTAAAGGTCAGATTAATTAAGGTTAAGCGAGAGGTTAAGCGCATTAAGCAAGTTTTAACATAATCCGAATTAGTGTTGGATTAACGAATTTTAAATGGGGTTTAATGCTTAGTTAAGCACATTTGACAATTTTAATTCCTGCCATTTAGCATAAGCCTTTGCCATAGGTTATATGCGCTGGTATTGTGGTAAGGTCTAGCCCTTCTTGCCTCCACCCAAAACTTTTTTAAACTTCAAATAAGTATTCGTTCCATAGTATGTTAAGTATGACTGTATAACATAGTTGGTGATGCATGTGCGTAGTGTGGGGGAGGTCACGGGGTCGAGCTCGACCTATGCCCTAAAATTTTTCCACAACGTATATAATACAATTTCGACTTATACATATTAAAAAATTCAACCTTGGGGGGGCACTGTTACATTGAAATTTGTCACCATGACGTTTTAGTACTCCCTTAGAAGTCTACAACATCAAAGTTCCTTAAATCAAGCCTTGAGATTGAGAGAAAAGCTCATAAAAGTCTTAAAAACACTTGTACTACACTTTCTCTTAACATTGCCTATGGTGCCGCACCTATTTTTTCTAAAACATGCGGAGCTAAACACACTTTTTCTTCATTAAGGGTGCAGACCCCTGTAAAAGGTAAAATAAAGGCGGAAAGTAACATTTAGAATCCCAACAGTCAAATCTGGAAACTTCTAGAAGAAATTATCTGGTCGGAGGTTCGCTCCTATCATGTATGTTCATTCCTCCATTATGGGAGCCTACCCCTTGGTTTATGGAGCTCAATCCCTTTAAAAGAGCATTCTATCCCCTCTTATGAGGAGCTGTAACCTCCTCTCTTTTCTTATAAATTGAAGCCATAACTTCAAAAGGGGTTAGACTTTGAGAATTTTTGAGGAGAAATGCTGTAGAAACTCAGGCTCTCTTAACTGATCACTATGTGGGAATGATTACACACCCATGTGCATTTTATCTGAGAGAGTGCAAAGCTTGTCAGAGTAAAGGAAATGCCTGTTCCGGACCCCAGGAAGGCCTGTACGACATCAAGGTGGACATGGTTGTAAGGCTCTTTCTTCATCAAAGATAATATGAATGAATCCCATTTTCTCAATGAGTTCTTTAAGTAAGTAGCTTGTTTATCATGTTTTATCAATGATTTATTTAATTAATTAGCTTTTTTCTCGAATTCCTTGATCATCTTGATAGATATATGATTTTTGAATTAGTTTATACTATGCAGGTGCTATTTATTTTTTCCATATTTGTGATTGCAGATCTTTGAAGATGACTCTTTCAAGCAACTGGAAAGAAGATCATTACGAAAAGCGCTGGACTACAGGTAGGTCTTCAAAACCCCTGTTGTAGCTAATTCTGAATTGATTATTATCTAGAGAAAATAGTTTTTATTTGTCTATTTGTTGCTAGTTGTTCGTAGGACACTTGGGAGGTCTGTCTTGTCAGCAAAAATGACTTAGCCATCCAAAAAAATGGCGACTCCACTGGGGAATGGATCTTGAACTTTGATTTCTTTTATTATGTGAATTTATTTTTTCTGATTTTGATTGGTTTATACTGGCTTGGGTAGTTTATCTCTGTAGAATCCCTACGAAATGTTTTAGAGTTTTTAATTTTTCTCTTAGTTTTCTGGTATCCGCACTTTTCTTTTAGAAACAGTGGAGGCATCTCCGCTCTTTTCTAGTATAAACAGTGCGGGACCGCACCTGTTTACACTGAAACCTACCGACCCTATGAAAATTTTTAGAAAACCTTAAAATTCTCTTTTCTGGATTAGTTTGTTAGATTTTAAGTGTATACCCAGCATTTTATTTTCTTTCAGAAAGCTTTGGTTGAGAGTTTGCTTCAACATTTTTAAGTTTTAAATGATTTTTTGAAAAATCTGCATGTTATAGTGATTTTTGCTTTGTCTTTATCCCACTTAAAGATTAGAAGCTTTGGTATACCTTTAGATCACTGGTATTTCCTTGCTTTCTTGCTGAGTTTGATTTCATAGCAGAAATTGTTTTATGAGATTTAGATCCTATTGTCTCATTTGCAAATCTTTAAAATTTTTTTGTTGATAAGTTTGGAATTTCACTTAAAAAACATAATTGGATGTTTTTTGAGTTCTTGCTGATCCAAGCAAAGAATTTCTTAGTTAGATAACAAGATAAGCAAAACATCCTCAAAATATTTAAAGTTTGAATTCAGATTTAGTCTTTAGAATTTTTAGATCTCAAAATTAGTAATTTTTTTTAGTTTTGAGTGTTATTTCTAGAATTTGTAGTGTTCTTTTGGAGAAAAATTTTGTGTGTAGTTTCGATGTTGAATGATAAAGGGATTTATTTTGAGAAATTGATCATTTTGAGTTCTCATGAAATTAGATTTCTTTTCATTTATTCTTGTTTGAAGGAAAGAATTGTTTTAAAAGATTGCATTTCTCAACTCTTTCTTTTAGATAGAATTCATTGAAAGGAAAAGAATTTTTTCTCATAATAGATGCATTTTTAGTGTGTTTTGGGTCGGGTCACTACATATCATCAGTTTCACTTTCGCACCTATTATCCTAAGAAACATCCTATTAAAATCATCACTTAAATTAAAATCAATCTAGTAATTTTTATATTTATAGGGCTCTCTTCCACCAACAATAGCTTAGGCTAGTGTCTTGGGGTAGGGAGTAATTAACTCTCGAAGACAATTAAAACAAACAAGTAGTCGATCTTGCGGTAGGAAAAATCCAATAGTCACTCGTATGCTCTGGGAAGATCCTCTTAAAGGAGTCAAGCACGAGGTCATATCTGAACCAGTAGGATAATCAATTCTATCTCATTGGGAATGAGAGCAGATGTGTGCGTATTAACAACGGTAAACCTCATATAGACCATTGCTGAGGAGCCTGGGGTCACTTGTTGGTATACCTTGGATTATGTCAAGGAGCCTTCAAGGGGATTGAGCTTTGTTACTCTGCCCTTGCGCGTATGTCGGATCATAGACTGTTCCCCCAGGTATATTAGTTCCTGTTGGTAACCTTAGTGGCCATAATCTTTACGTTTTTTTCCTAAGGTGACGGTGGAGGAAATATCCCACTGTACCTGGAGCAGACGTCGAATATACTCACTTGGACTCTCCGGAGGGTTATCTTCACTCGAGATGGTTTAAGTGGAGAAAATTGAACCGATTTGTTTCATTAAGCAGGTTTTTGGGGTAACTGTTCCAACCGCCATTTCTACATTAAAATACTACGATGTTGGATTTCATCACCAACTAGTGTTTTTAGTGTGGGAATTTACTGTTTGTGTGTGGTTTGATCTCCTAGATTTTTAGGCATGTGATTCATTTGTTTGTTTCCTTAGCGACTCTAGGAGTTTTCATTGAAATTTTCTTTGATTGCGTGTGATTAATAATTTTTAATCGTGGCTAAATTACTAAGAAAATCGCGTAGACTCCAGGGAAAACCCAATGAGTATACGCCAAGCCAACTTGAAGGACTAAAAGCTCTGGTACCACCTAGTATCAGTAGTATTAGATCAACAGAACAAGGAGAATCATCCATAATCCCTCATCCTGATTATAATAAATCACAAACAACAGAATATATTCAAGAGAAAATTTCAATTTCCGAAGCTACTGGTATTATTTCTCCCACTAGTGAATTAGCTGAAGAACCTGAAATTTCTGAGCCCGACACTGAACCTGCTGTGTTGGAACCATCTTCAGGATTTGTTACTCCAACTTCTAGTGATCCTGGTTCACCTAGTGTAAGACATCACATTACTGAAAACCTTCCTTCTGACCTCATATGTATTGAAGAACTTGTTGGTCCAGACGAAGACGTAGTTCTTCTCGAAACCCAAGAAAATTTAAATCTTAGGGAGCGTGAATCAATATTCTACAGTCCTTTTAGAACTCACGCTTGGTATTTATCATTGACTGATTTTTTACAAAATGCAGGTCTTACTTATTCACCACCCCGAATTCCCTTTTACCCTACACTAAGAGGTTATCATCCTTCATCAGCTATGTCGGGTGAGTCATCTATGTTTTCTCAATCTCCGGAAACATTTTTATATGGTGGTCCATCTGTTCCTTCGGGATACCAGTCGCTGTCTGGTACTTTCCCGGGGGCAGCTCCTCAACCAATTGAACAAGTGTTATCATCAGGTAAAAATGGAGTAAACACTAAAACGTTGAACACAGAACATATTTTTATGATGTCTGGCAATATTCGAAACCCTCAACCTCAAGGAAGTTAGTTACCACCTAGGGGGCAACCTCAAGGAAGTCAGTTACTGGTTGGGGGGAAATCTCAAGGAAGTCAGTTACCGCTTGGGGGGCAACCTCAAGGTAGTCAATTATTTCCCGGAGGGAAACCTCAGGGTAATTTTTTACCAGGTCAAATTGTAGGACAATATTACCTGCCTGGGGAACAACCTCAAGGAAAATACATATCTCAAGGTCAATATCAACCTCAGGGACAATACATACCCCAAGGTCAATATAACCCCAGAGTCAGTTTATTTCTTAGGGTCAACCCCAGAGTCAGTTTATTCATCAGGGTCAATATCAACCCCAGATTCAGTACATGCCTCAAGGTTATCAACCTCAAGGTCAGTACCCAACCCAAGGTTTCCAACTTCCTTCCAGTCAACCATTATTACAAGGAACTAGAACTTTACCAATTAATTATCAAACTTACGTTCAACCAGGTTACGGTCCTTCATATGCACAACCTTCTATGGGTCAATACCCTGGAATGAATATGGTGTGGGATTCATCTCAAATTCAACAAAATTTTCAACCCAATGTGCAGTTACCTAATCAACCTGGACAACCAATAGTTTCTAGTCCAACCCAACAACCTATCTAGCCTACCATTCAAGTCTCTGCACCTAGTTGTGTTCAACAGTTTGGGCCTAGTACACCTAGAACTCTGCCTCAAAATTATGCTGCTGTTTCAACTTCTGTTCAACCTACCACACCTATTTCTGGAGTATCTGCAGCTCCTGTTTATTCTATCCCTGCATCAGTGCAAATTCCTCAAGTATCTGTGCCACAGTCAGGATCTACAATTCAGACTATGACCCAGATGCCTACAGGACAAGCTGGTATGAGTACGGTTGTCACTAGTAAACCATAATTTACTTATCAACCATACCAGAGACAGTATTAATTTGGACAGGCTACACAAAATCCAGTATATCAGTATCAGCTGTACCCTGGGTATACTTATCAAATACCTCAACAACCCTAGTATGGTCCGGTTAATCCTGGTTATCCAGGAGGTTTCATGATTCCCAATGTGCATCCAATTCCAGGATATCCAGGATGTCCTCCTCCTGGAACTGGTTTTATCACATAAGGTTTTCAATACCCTAGCCATCGGTTACCATTTATAGCAACTTTAGATTTACCTGATCTATCGCGCCTTACGAACGATCCTATCTTTTATCTTTCGTATTGGCCGCCGATGCCTAACAAGTTGCCAAGTGATATTCCAAAGTTTGAGGGTAAGTCAAGAGAGGACCCATCTAATCATGTTATGACTTATCACCTCTGGTGTGCATCAAATTCACTAATCGACGATTTGATTCAGTTACGTCTTTTTTAGAGAACTCTCATTGGTCTAGTTGCCAAATGGTACATTGAGTTACCACACAACCCTTTAATAATTTTAATTCACTAGCTACTACTTTCTTAACCCATTTTCAGTTGCCTGTCAGATATGACAATGGCACAGAATTGCTGACTTCATTAAAACAATCTACATCTACGTACATATCCGATCACATTCATGAATGGAGACGTAGGAGGCGTTTAGTGAAGGTCTTTATTCCTGATCAAATTTTGGCTAAATGGTTTATTAAATCGTTATTGCCCAAAATTACTGAAGATGTGGCCAAAGGAGGCGTCGTTATAGAAGAGAAAGTCATTGCTCAAGCTCAGTACCTTGACCTTGTATATACACAGTCATGTACTCTGTATGATAAAATCCCCGATTTACCAAGACCTGGTCAATTAAATACAAATCCTTCCAGCTCTCATGCCGCTGATGGTGTAATTGGTTTTGTTAGCACTGGTAAAAGTAAGAAGAAATCTTCCAAGACGACTTCTCCTATTATCACTTTACCCGATTCACCGAAAGGATATTCTTCCGTTGAAACTTTCACCGATATTCATGTTGTAGAATCATCTACATCCAAACCTAAAAATGGTGGCAAGAAGAAAGGTAAGAATAACAACAAAAAATATTCAAAAGATAAAAACAATAAAACTGAACCAAGTGATGAAAAACGAAAACCTCGTTATCCTTGTCTGATTTGAGATTAGGATCATTTTACAAAAGAGTGCTCACATAGAGCCGAGGTATCGAAATTCATTAAGGGTTCGACCATACCTACTGTCTTGAAGGCTCCTTTTCCTGCTAAAGATAGTAACATGATTGGATCTTCCTCAAATGCGCTGGAGAATATCTTCATGGTTGCGATGCGATCACAAGGTTATGGTAGTAAAAATCCTGGTAAAGAAGCATAAATTTATAATTTAGCATCAAATACATCTCCCTCAGTTTCTGATCCTCTCTAGATAGAGAAAAAAAATCCTGACTTAGTAATCAAACCACCTGCTAAAGGTGTACTTCGTAAATCAGCTTTCAATCCACATGTGAGAGCTACTCAGAATTACAATATTGTTAAAGACTTAGCGATTTCCCCGTTAGCAATGTCAGCTTTGGAAGTGCTGCAATCATGCCAAACCCAAAGAAAATTACTATTATCAGTTTTAGGAGCCGTATAACTCCAGGATTAGAACCTCACGATCTTCGATTTAGAGAATTTTACACCCTGCCTACCCCATCAAATGGCTTTTCAAATTCCGGTAATAGTAAAAAACAAACGTATCTTTCGTACTATTGTTGATGAAAGGGCTTCTACGTGTATTATGTCGTTAAAATGTTGGAAATCACTTGGTTCTCCGAAAATTAACCAATCGCCGACTATCCTCAAAGATTTTGATGGAAGAGGTTTTCAGCCGTATGGTATTTTACAGGATCTACCAATAGAGGTCGAAGGAAAAACCATTAATCTGGATGTGGAAGTGGTTGATGCCCCTCTGGATTACAATCTTCTCCTGGGTCACAGTTATTCTTATGCCATGAATGCTATTGTATCATCGGTCTTTCATCTCATCATGTTTCCACATAAAGGAAAGATCCTTAAAATAGATCAGCTCTCATATTATTCATCCGACCCAACCTCTACTGATAGTATCTAGCATATCGGAAAATCGACTATCCCTTATAAGGATGTCAGAGTAGGTTTGCTTAAAGATTCGGCTTTACTGGGAACTTTTTCCCTGCCTGCTCCCAATGTACCACCTCCTATTGCTAACATCAATATTATTACATCAAGTACTATTTCCTTTGATGATCCTTGGATAGTACCTTCAAAATCAGAACTGGACTCTTTTGATGGCGCGATTCCTTTGAGTCCTTTTGAGTTAACATATCAGGCAATACAATCATTTTCTAATACTCCTTCAACTGAATCTGATCCAGTGAATGTGATCAATGAGGAGTCACTTTCAATATCGAGCTTAGATTCAACATCAATTCCAGATTTTGGTCAACAAGTATTTCATACTGATGAACATATTCGTGAATTCTTGTCTGTCGATGAATTACCATGGGAAGATCTTCATCATAGTTCTTTATTTTTACCTGATCTCGATCATTTTGAGAATGATTTTTCCTTCATTTTTACTACTGATTACGTCAAAGAACCTCAGAATCCTCTCTCATCTTCTGATTCTGAATTGAATTTAGAAAAAATCTCTACAACGGTTCCCATTGACATTTCAGTAAAACCTGGAATTTTTGAAAACATTCATATAGGTGCTTCTTGTACAACTGATGAAATCCAAGCGTATAAAGCCCTATTTCAATAATTCCACGAAATTTTTTCTTGGTCATATGAAGAAATTCCAGGAATCAATCCGTCGATTTTTGTTGATGAAATTAAGACATACTCGGATGCTAAACCCATTAGACAGAAATTACGTCAGATACATCCGCGAAAATATGCCGCTATTAAAGCAGAAGTTGAAAAATTACTTCGTGCAGGCTTTATTTATCTGATTCCGTTAACGGATTGGGTATCTAATATCGTTCTTGTCAATAAAAAACAAGGAACAATACGAGTATGTATCGATTATAGGGATATAAATTGAGCTTGTCCAAAAGAAAATTATCCAACCCCTTATATCAATCAAATTATTGACGATTGTGCTGGAAGTGATATGTTTTCGTTCATGGATGGATTATCTGGGTACAATAAAATCAACATACTCCCTTCAGATCAACCTAAAACAACTTTCATTTGTCCATGGGGGACTTTTTCTTATCACAAATTACCTTTTGGACTTAAAAATGTTGGCGCCACTTTTCAAAGGGAAATTTCTTATGCATTTCATGACATTAAACACATTGTGCAACCCTACCTCGATGATTTTCCTACTCATTCCTCGCACAGATCAGATCACAACATTCATTTACGAGCCATTTTTATATGATATAGGCATTATAAGATTCGTCTGAATCCTCACAAATGTGTTTTTTGTGTACAATCTGGACGATTGTTGGGATTTATTGTCTCAAAGGAAGGCATTCGTGTCGATCCATCGAAGGTTGAGGCTATCATCAATTTACCTCCTCCTTCTACTCTTCCCCAACTCTAAAGTTTGCAAGGGAAAGAAATTTTTTTACGTTGATTCATTCCTAACTACGCCGAGTTAACGAAGGGTTTTACCAGGTTGTTAAAACAGAATATTCCTTTCTTTTGGGACGAGATCGCTGATCCATATTTTGATGCTATTAAAAATGTGTTCACCCATGCACCATTACTGCATCCTCCACTAGGATTATTTTTTGTACCTCGCCACTTCTGATTCCACGATAGGAATGGTTCTAGTTCAGGAAAATGAATTCCATGGTGAACATGTGATTTACTATCTTAGTCGCAATTTGCATCCGACTGAAATCAAATATTCACATGTGGAGAAATTGGCCTTGGCAGCCGTTCAAGATGTCCAACGTTTTTGTCATTACATACTTTTATGCAAAACAACAGTGATTTCTGATTGTAACCCTATGATGTATATTTTGACCAAACAATTGCTAGGGGGAAAATACTCCAAATGGATTGTTATCCTACAGGAGTTTGACTTGGAATTTGAAAAATCCAAATCAAATAAATCATTGATATTTGCTGAACTTATGTGTGATTTCCCATGTACTGATACAAAAACTGTGGCAGACAACCAATCGCGGAAGAATCCTTGTTTCTTATTAGTACCATTGATCCTTGGTATGGAGATATCACCGTTTATCTTCAAACCCAATCTTTTCGGCCTGAAATTTCACGGTCACAACGACGTAAAATCCATTTCCAATCTCAACAATATCATATTGTTGGCAAAACACTATACCGTCGTGGTGCGGACTCCGTTTTTCGACATTGTCTCACTCATGAAGAAGCCGAAAATGTTTTAAATGACTGTTACTCTGGAGCATGTGGCAGTCATATGTCTGGGTATGCCACAGCCCAAAAGATATTGCATGCTGGTTATTTTTGGTCGTCCTTATTTAAAGATTGTATTTATGCGGTCCGAAATTGCCATAATTGTCAAATCTTCAATTGAAAGATGCGTGCACCACTCAATTCTCTTCACCCTATAATTGCTGTCGGTCCTTTTGCAAAATGGGGCATTGACTTCATTACATGTAACCCTCACTCAGCCAAGGGGCATGGGTATATTATTCTCGCAGTAGATTATTTTACCAAATGGGCCGAGGCGATGCCTACATTTGTGGTAGATGGAAAAACTACAGCTACTTTCATGTTTAATCATGTGATTACTCATTTCAGTGTACCCCAAGTGATAATTACTGACCATGGGATCCATTTTCGAAACATCATGATGACCGAGCTAACTGACCAACTTAGCCTGCGCCATGACAGTTCTACACCATATTTTCCGCAGGCTAATGGTCTGGTTGAAGTGATTAATAAATTTTTAGTCACCATGATCAAACGAATCATTGGAATTCATAAATTGAATTGGCATACCATGCCCTTTTCAGCGCTTTGGGCATATCAGACCTCAGCAAAAACATCAACAGGTTTTACCCCTTTTCAACTGCTTTACAGTTTAGAAGCAGTATTATCGATTGAATGCGAGTTACCATCACTCCAACTAGCCATAGAGTTACTACCAGCCACCTCTGAGGAGGAAAAACGCTTTTGGACTTAGCTCAATTAGATGAGAATCGGCGCACCGCTGCATTAGCTACCAAGGCTCATGCAAAATGAATGAAAGCTCAATATGATAGAAGTGTTACACGTCGTATTTTTTCAGAAGGAGACCTAGTTTTGGTATATGACCAAGCTAACGATAAGCTAGGGGCTGGTAAATTCGAACCCATGTGGCATGGTCCTTATATTGTCAAGCGACAACTTGCAAAAGGGGCCTATGAATTGATTGATTTTGATAGGGTCTCTTTAGGCAAACCCAGAAATGGGTTTTATCTGAAGAGATATTACGCTTGATTCTTGTGTGGATATCTTTTCCGTATATTAGTTATTTTCTAGCTGGTGTGCTGTAGATTAGAAACGTGTGCCTAGCTTAAGTGTGCTTTTACTACTATTCCTGCTTATCTGGATTACTCTTGATATTGCAGATGTCGACGTCTTTTCAAATATACATTGCTTTTGCTGATGGCGCTTGTCGTAGTACATGGAACATTTCTTCTGCAGCCTGGGTGGGTTATTCGCCCACTGACGAGTTAGTATCTATTCATGGGGTAAGCCTCGGTCAAACGACGAACAATATTTCAGAATATAGTGCAGTTATTGAGTTATTATCTGAATCCATTTCATTTGGAATTCGGAGTTTGATTGTTAGGTTAGATTTTGAACTCGTTGTATTACAATTAAATCGAGTGTATGCAATTAGAAACCCAGTGTTGTTAAGATTATTTTTGAAATTTCGTCTCTTGGAAAGAGAATTTGATTATATTGAGTATCAACACATTCCAAGAAATTTAAACACATTAGCAGATGCAATAGCTTCTAGTGTTATAAATAGACATTTGCAATAATGAAAAGCAGTAAATCAACATTCGATAACATGTTGGACAAGTAACTGGAAATAGTAATATATAATAGCATAGGATAGTGTTTCAAAAAATAGTACATCATCCTTAATCATAGGTTCAAAACACCTTATGATCGGGAAAAAAGTGATACAAAAAATGATATGAGTCTATACAGTCGATTATCCACTATCCGTGGTAATGATCATGATAATATACTACAGCTCGTGCCACCCTGCTCAGGAATCTCCTGAAAGGTCCAGGAACTCCAATGACATATCTCTGCAAGTGAAGTGGAATGTCATCTAAGGTAGTCTCTGGGATGTCCATAGTCAGTCACTCCAGATGGTGTTCCAAATTAGTAAGTATCTTTGCTGTCTGATCCTGTGGTGGTGGTACTACTGCAGCTGCATCCCTTTGCCTCCTCTCGAAGGGACGAAGAGTGACTGGTAGACAAGGACCCACATCTGCATTTGAAATTTTTGTTATCAATTTTGGATGATTTAAAAAAAAAAATAAAAATTATAATTTAGAACATGTAAAAATGATTTTTTACCTGACTCATCCCACTGAGCTCCTAGAGGAAGTGGTATATCCTGATCACCGTGGTAATCTATCCCGGCATAAGGGAAGTATTCTATCACAAAGAGTTGGTGTTCTAACCAACGGAAGTAGGCTGGGGGAAATCGAACAATCTCTCCACCCTCGCTGTGACGGGCCATCAAAGCAACCCATCGGACAATATGAGGCTCTCAGAATCTACCAGGATCAACTGGAATATGTTGCAGGGCCATTAGAGGAATCCTCTCTAGGGAAAAAGTAACCACAATTGATCCATATCCAAAGTTATTCAACTTCCCATTCTTTGCCCTAGTTAGTTGGCCTTTGATATTTGCCAACACTGCCTCGCACCAGTTGAATATGGTGCCTTGGAAACAGTCCACTGAAATCCACATTTGAGATCCAGTAGCAACATGCAAAGCTGCACTTCCACATAACTTGGTTACGGTAAATGCAACTACTTTCAACTCAGGATGGATGATGGTTTTGATATCAATCCGTTTGTCTTTAGGATTGGCCTCATCATTGCAGAACTCTAGTTGTAGGCTAGCGACAGACTGGCCACCTGGCCTAGCCCCAAATAGAGAAAGTGGTTCGCCTCTTTTAGACAAACCAGTCAGAAAGTATATGTCCTCCAACTCGATTTCGAGCCAGTTGCCTCCAATCACAGAACACTAGTCCTGTACATCCCACTTGTTTACCAACCAAGTGAGTAGATCTACTTGGGCTCTCATGTCGCTGGTAGCCCAAAATTTAAGTAACCCGCAAGCTCTCAAAACTTGTAATGTAGGTGGATGAATCATTGCAGCTTCATCCACCTCCTCGTGTTCACATTCCCACCAGATAAGCATTGTAAATATCCTACAATGAACAAAATGAAAGATTAGAATCATTTTAAAAAGAAAATTTTGGGTAAATTATGGAGAAAATGTGTTTTTTAAATTCTTCACGGCGCCCCGCACTTTTTGTTTAGAGATAGTGCGTATCTATGCACGGGCTCTGTACTAAAAGTGCGGGACCATGACATTTTTCTTTGTAAGAAAATATCGGGGTCCGCAGGTACCCTGTGTCTTACTTGCAGACCCCCGAGAGCGGAATTTTGAACCTATTTCTTCCCCAAAAATGAATTTTAAAACCTAAATTAAGGAAATGAACAGATTAAAAGCAAGGAAAAGAGAATGTGGATTACCTGGAGTAGACGATTTTCAATTTGAACGGTCGGTTTGTCCGGAATCTTCTCTGGAGTGTTTTTTGCCAAAAGCTCTCAAATTTTCACTCTGAACTCAAATGGTAAAAATGAATTTGGAAAAATCCTTTTTATAAGTATTTTCGAATAAATGAAATTTAATTTTGTTTATTTTTCACTTTAAAGAGATGGTTTTTCAAAATATTTTTATTTTATTAAAAGAAGGTACGTTTAATTTTTTGAGTTTTTGTGCAGAATAATGGATTTTTCGGGTGAAATGGTCATTTTTGACGAAGAGTATAATTTTATCACTTTTTCGGGCTCTTTAAAAATTTACGAAAAAGCGAAACCATGGAGTCCTCTTTTTATCCCTTTTAAGACTCTCTAAATATGAAAATATTGCCGAGTACTTAACTATTCAAACTCTTTAAAGGAAATGAATAGTCGTCCCTTCAGTATAAGTTTACCCCTTTTCTGGAATGAAACGGACAATTTATGAAAAAGGTATATGTTGACTAATCAGGGTCAATAGAGCTCTCTCCCGCATTATTTTATCCTTTTTCGGGCCTGAGAGACTAAAATTACGAAAAAGAACACCCATGGAGTTTTCTTAAGTTTTTTCTTCTGACTCCCTAAAAATGAAAAACACCGAGTTTATCCTATACTGGACTCGTTAAAAGTTAATAGTAAAGGAAATTTCAATTACAAATAGGAACGGACCACTCCTTCTTAGGGTTTTATTTTAAACTAAGTTGGTATCATCCGAAGGATGAGCTTATAAACAAGAAAATGTTATCCTCCTCAAACTTGTAAAAAATAAAGACGTACTTGCCAGAAATGGTGGGGGAAAAAGAGAGAAAACGAATCCAGTTGTTAAACTTTGTTTAAAATCAGTATACCACTCTTGAACATGACACTTTTGTCACACTTCTACCTAGGTTGGGAAAATCCTTTGCCTATTAGTTAATCGAACCACATTGAAGGTCCTCAGCCAGTTTCTGGGTATTAGCTTAGGGAAATTGTTACCAAACCATCTACAGTGTCATTATGTGTTCAAGAGGACAGTCAAACAAACCATTCATCTGCAAACATTTGTCTCCATTCGCGTTGACCATCCCTGAGTCAGCCCTTGCAAAAAAAAATAAAAAAATTCTTCAAAAAATTGATCTATGGTTTCGTGTCGTGAGCTTGCTTACGGCGGATCAATTTCTATCGATGACAACTCATCATTTAGGAATTTGATCTAGAATCTGTCAGTACCTTGGAATCTGCATGCCTTAATGGCAGGTTTCTCGCCTTCGACGACATGATGCATCATTGACCTTCGATCGAACGATTCCGTGAAATGTTCGACTTCAGATTACTTATTCACATTTCATGGATTGTACTGAGTACTTTGAGAGCCATTGTCATTATTGGTGGTTTCTCTCAAACTTGTTAACAATTCACATCATTGACTGGTAATCAAGTGGGTTCTACCATGTTTGACTTCAACACATTTAATCGCATGGATAGAATCGTACTAGTTCGGGAAACAGAAATCAAGACCCTAGATATAGTTTCCACCATCCAGGCTGTGAGGAGTTTTATTATTCATTATGTAGTAGGCTATTCATTACAGATGGCTGCATCCATGCTGTGTCTACACTATTGATGTAATATTAAAATCATTTCTGTATCAGAACAAGTTTAGTTAGTTTTTGATCTGAGTATGGGAATGCCTAACTCAGTGATGATATATATATATATATATATATATATATATATATATATATATATATATATTATATTTTTTGCATTGAATTTTTTTACAGGGTTCTGACTGGGGTGTCCACAGGCTAATCCTTGAAATGATAAAGCACATCACTCTTCGAATGCTCTCAGAATTCACACTTTAGGGGGCAATTTGTTACACTAAAATTTGTCACCATGACATTTTAGTACTCCCTTAGAAGTATACAACATCAAAGTTCCTAAAATCAAGCCTTGAAATTGAGAGAAAAGCTCATAAAAGTCTTAAAAACACTTGTACCACACTTTCTCTTAACATTGCTTGCGATGCCGCACCTATTTGTTCTAAAGCATGCAGAGCTAAACACACTTTTTCTTTATTAAGGGTGCAGACCCCTGTAAAAGGTAAAATAAAGGCGGAAAGTAACATTTAGAAGCCCAGCAGTCAAATTTGGAAACTTCTAGAAGCAATTATCCGGTCGAAGGTTCGCTCCTATCATGTATGTTCATTCCTCCATTATGGGAGCCTACCCCTTGGTTTATGGAGCTCAATCCCTTTAAAAGAGCATTCTATCCCCTCTTATGAGGAGCTATAACCTCCTCTCTTTTCCTATAAATTGAAGCCATAGTGCAGCTTCAAAAGGGGTTAGACTTTGAGAATTTTTGAGGAGAAATGCTGTAGAAACTCAAGCTCTCTTAACTGATCACTATGTGGGAATGATTATACACCCATGTGAATTTTATCTGAGAGAGTGAAAAGCTTTTCAGAGTAAAGGAAATGCCTGTTCTGGACCCCAGGAAGGCCTGTACGACATCAAGGTGGACACGGTTGTAAGGCTCTTTCTTCATCAAAGATAATACGAATGAATCCTGTTTTCTTAATGAGTTCTTTAATTAAGTAGCTTGTTTATCATGTTTTATCAATGAGTTATTTAATTAATTATCTTGTTTCTTGAATTCCTTGATCATTTTGATAGATATATGATTTGTGAATTAGTTTATACTATGCAGGTGCTATTGATTTTTTCCATGTTTGTGATTGCAGATCTTTGAAGACAACTCTTTCAAGCAATTGGAAAGAAGATCATTACGAACAACACTAGACTATAGGTAGGTCTTCAAAACCCCTGTTGTAGCTAATTATGAATCGAATATTATCTAGAGAAAATAGTTTTTTTTTTTGTCTGTTTATTACTAGCTGTCCGTTGGACACTTGGGAGGTTTGTCTTGTCAGCAAGAACGACTTATCCATCCAAAAAGAACGTGGCAGCCTTCGGTCTAGCCACCCGTCACTCCCAATTGGTTCAACCAAAACCAATAAAATTGCCATGTGCCTAGAAATTTGGACAAACCACAAATTGACACTTGGCATAGTGTCATTGGGCGAAATTAAGGAATATTCCAAGAATATTATTTTTTGATGACCAGGCTACCATGTCACCATTCTTTCCTTTTCTGCAAAAAATTTAGCTGTTTAGGAAAACAAACAAAATGCTCTATCTTCCTCATATGGAGCTGGTTTTCGATGAAAAAAATTGTGCCAGATTACTTGCAACGAGACCTATCCGGTTGTTCTAGTTCAGAGCGATTCTAAGCAATTTGAATTTTTAGCAATTTTTTTCCCCCAATTCAGTTTATGATCAGACAATCATTTTTTTTTTAATAAAAAACTTCTCTTGACCTTCTCTTTCAGCTGAGGAAACAATCTGATTCATCCTCTTGGCCCTTTAAAATTCTTTTACTTTCCTTCTTCGCAGAAGTCGCTTCACACAACTGGATTATTCAAACACCAAAGGCTTCTTCTCCTCAAATTATTGATTTTTTTTGCTCTTAACGAGTCTTATGCAGCCTCACTTCCTCTCTCTGCTTCTCTCAAGGAGTCCTATGCAGGATGATATCTGATACCTTGTTAAAGAATGAAAAAACATGGAGTAGAGATATGCTTCTCAATATTATCAAACATTTAAATAAGGTTACACAGGAGAAATGAGTAATAAATGACTACAATGAGACTCAACTAAAACTCAACCTAAATGGATTGATCTCAACTTAACTGGACTAAACTCAACTAACTATGACACTTGGATGGATGGTTATGACACCTAGTAGGTGATTGGAATTATATTCTCCAACATAAATGAGGAGGAAAGTCACCCATCGTGAGTTCCATCTCATGACAAAGTTTTCAACTATATGGATTGTGAAGTACTTGTACCAAAGGAAGATGTCACAAAGAAAAAAGTGAAATGATACAAGAAAATAATAAGGCATGAGAAATAAATCTCAATGGCATGTATGGATCATAAATTCAACAAAAATAAAAATGGAACCAACTATAACACCCACAAAACAAATTCAATGAAATAACTTCATGATCTTGACTTGTGTTTCTATGTTAAAAAAAATTGGTGGAAATGACTAGGATTTTTTTCCTGAAAAGAAAAAACCAAGGAGTTTGGGTTTTATCCTCATTATGAAGTTTGTAATATGTGAAAAGTAAAAAGATTTTCGAGTCCCCATAATAGAAGTGCTAGAAAATGAATGTGTTTCAAGAAAATTCCAATTGTTGAGACAAATATTACTTATTCAACAATTGATCTGGTTAGAATTTTTTTGGTAGCTTCGTATAAGGAAAGGAATATTTTCGTCTTGAATGGTATTTTTCTTGAGGTGGTAAAAGGGGGAGGAAAGAGAGGTGAGTGAGTTGTGTGCAATCTCTTTTAATACTACCTAGCTTGGGTATTGTCCTCCCTCGTCTTCTTGGAGGGTTGAAAACGCTAGGAAACAATGAGTGTGTGAAGTGGATGTGAGATACAATATTGGTACCATCTTATACCACCAAAATAATAATAGAAAACAATAATATTATTAAAACCTTGTAAGGTTGGAGAATTGAACTAAACTAGCTCTAGAGGTTCGTCAAAGTCTAGGAAAACTTAACTAATGAGTTTCCTATGTATTTATGCGCTAGATTTTAATGAAATTATTTGCTAACACGTATTTTCATAACTAAAATACAACTAAAAGCCTTATAAGGTTGGAGAATTGAACTAAACTAGCTCTACCGGTTCATCAGAGTCTAGGAAAACTTAACTAATGAGTTGCCTATGTAGTTATGCACTATATTTTAATCAAATTAGTTGCTAACACGTATTGTCATAACTAAAATAAGACTATAATTTTTAAATAAAAGAACAATATATGTGGACAAAAAGCTATTCTTACGAAAATGAGCTTGAAAATGAGTCTGAAATAGCTTAGAAAGTCCATTGAACAAGGAAAAATCAAATAGGGTCATATTTTCAAAATATGGAACTTAACATTGAATTATGAATATGTTGCTACAAAAATGAGAAGTTGAGTAAAAGGTTGGAAAATACTCCAAAAAATGAAAATTTACCAAAAATATCATCGTTATCATCAAAGAAAATTAAGAGTTGGGAATCAAGTTTCTAAAGGTGAAACTTTCAACATACCTTTTGTTTGTTTGTTCCAACCTACTTGCTAAGTGTTGGGTGGAATTATAGAAGGTTTATGCTTTATATATGCTACTTTTATAAAATATTATTTGAATTAGTAAGTAATCAAGGAAACTAGACTATTTTGAAGGCCCTCCCATTCAAGGCCACTCCTTTTATCTCATAACATTATATCGTTGTATGGTATAAAAAGAGTGAGCGAGTGCACATCACTTGTCAATAATAATGAGTGTCTTATGCAATTCAAATAGGGTTGGCCCCTTCTCATCACTAGTAATTTGTGGCTCTTAAAGTCACATGGATGGAAAATGATACCTACATAAAGGAAAAGACCCAAGACTCCCCTAAATGGAGTTTAGTTGTGATTATGAAAGTAGAGTATTATTCATATAAATACAAACTAAAAATTTTCAAAACCATCATATTATTAAATAATAATCCAACTCAACAAATTCTCTCTCAATTGGTACGAAGGAAATGAAGCTTGTGATGGGCCCCTAAGGGGGATTACTAGATTTGACTCCTAGGATTCTATATGTTGACATTAAAAATTTGAAATAAATACCAAGCTATCCATGTGGAAAGTTTATGTCTTGCTTTCACAAGCATGTCATTTTGTCAATAGAAAATTAAACTACACCCACCCCTACACACATAAGTAATATGTATGTATAAATAGGTTTTGTTATTGAAAATGAATGTTTTTTGGTCTGCATAATGGATCCCTACTTTGTTTTTTGTTATCTAATGTATTTTTATGTAATTTTTTTTGCTTTTATGTGATAGCAGCTTTAGGGGAAACAATATAAAAATGGAAGATTAAATCAAATATTTAAACTTAATAGTAGTGTTAGCTCACCCTCCCTACTAAACTTGACATCAACCGTAGTAGGTATGATGCCAGATAAACCAAACCATCACCCCAAAATAGGGTTATTTGATTTAGAAATAAAGTAAATGCAAGATAAATAACGAAAAAAATCTTACATAACAACAAAATATTATAAAAAACATGAGTTTTATCTTGGAAAACCCAAAAACAAGAAAAAAAAACTAATATATCTATTATTATGCTATGGCTTAATTGCATCCATGCCTTGAATTAAAAGTATCTAAGCCGACCAACATCCTGGTCTTTCCAAGTAAGCCCTTCTTTGCTCAATTGAAGAACATTACAATGGAGTATCTCCAAGCATTTTAAAGGCTTCATCACATGTAATCCATGGGCTCTAATACCATAGGCCACAAAAACCATGTTCTTAAAACCACCACTATGGATTTAACAATTTTGAATCTTTCATTGAATCAAGTTTACCTAAACATTCCCCCATTTAAATTTTTCTAAGGAAATTTTCATGCTCTCCTCCCCTATCACCTAGGTCTACTCCAAGACTTTACTATTAGGGGTATGCATGCGTAACTAGATCTTACATTCATATGTCCATATACATGTAAATTAAACAAGTTTATGTTTTCAAAATACATTTTTATTTTTTGTTATTATTGTCTGAGCACTTATTCCACCGTTGTCTCTCTTCCACACACCTTCTCACACCAAGTGCTCTCCTTGTTAGGTATCACACCCATGGATGTATTTCTCCATACTAGACCTCTACATACATTGTGTTGCCATTTGAAACCACCACTTATTTCTTTAGAACAAGGTCCCTTGGCTCTGATACCACTTTTAGAAATAAATAAGATGTGAGAGAAATAATGATAAAATTCATAAATAGCAACAATAACACATAAAACACACAATTTTTATCTTGGAAAACCAAAGACCATGAAAAACCAACTAATAGATATATTATTATCTTAGGGTTAAATGCAACCATGCCTTGAATTAAAATAAGCCAAGCCAAGAAACATCCCGGTTTGACCAAATGATCCCTCCACTCACCTTGGGAAAATTGCAATGAAGAATCTCCAAGCATCTTAAAGGCTTCATCGCGTGTAATCCATAGGTGCTAATACCATTGGCCACCAAAAGCATGTGCTTGAAACCACTGTTGGGATAAGGAATTACTGAGAGGGGGGGCGAGGGGGGAGGGTGAATCAATAATTGTGAGGTTAGTAAATGCTTGTGATTAATTTTAAAATTTCCTTTTTATTTCTACTAGTTATTTTTCAGTTCATTCATACTACAATATAAATGTGGAGTAAATAAAACCATTAATTATTGCACACAATTCTTCAATTGAGAAACACACACATATTGGCATATGTATTTTTAGGTGGAAAACCAAAGGGAGAAAACCACCAATATGTTTGTATTTATGATCTAAGTTAAGCACCCAATTAATTACATAAAGTTGTTTGTGACCACTCACTCATAGGAGGCCCCAACCCCCTTTAGATATAAATCCACCACTTTCTAAGAGGCACCGAACTCTTATGAATGTCGGCCACTACCTGCTCTAGCCATTGTTCTAGTTTTCATACGATTTTCAAACTGAAAACAGAGGCTAATACATATGCTAAGAAATATAAACCTGATCTACTGTTGTACCAACTTCTTCCCTTCAACTATGCAGCTTCATTTCTCAACAAACTTTAGTATCAGACCTATGCTCTACTGTAAACACAGTTGGCTCTTGGTGCTTGACTCTCTGCTCCTCACACTATTAGCATTCACACAACTATTGTATTCAAACCTTTCTCAAAGGTAACCATAATTTTTTTTCATCTACTATGAAAATCTCAATTCTATATCTGTTGTCCTTATACTATCTCTGTTGCTTAGTTCCTGATAACATGATTTAGCATGATACCACTTGTTTTTGTTCCATAGAAAATGAAAGGCCACTACAATTGCATTAAGAGAGACGGGTCATTTTGACTTCTACATACTTTATAATTCATCCCATAATATCCTACACACTTAACAAGTACCTCGATTGAATTCAACCCACACAAACAACTTGGACCTTCATTCTTCTTAAATGCCTACATATCACATAATTTACTTCAGGTATGTATCTTCTTCCTATTCTAATTAAAGCACACCACCAGAGCTCATAAACTCAATAATATGGTGTCCCTAAACCATCTTCCACATTAAATTTCTTGTGGCATGTAAGTGAGATCAAATGGAGGCTTGTTTCAACATTTTCCATTAATACAATGGTACCTACCCCTTTGTGCACATTTACTTCAGTTGTCGACCCATTCATCCTTTGTATATCGTGCCCTTGATTTTCCAACTCATTCATGACTGTGACAAAAAGAGCTACTGACTCATCCAAATTTCTAAACATATGTCACTACAAGAGTCAGATCCCAAAAACCCTGGTACCTGTAAATTTTATTTAAATACAATTTCACAAGATTTTTCGGGCTTCTGGGCACTATCCCACCTATCCTTAGCACTTTCCTTGGCACATTTCCTTTTGTTTTAGCCCAAGCCCCTTCAAATGCTTGCTCGTATTATTTTTCCTTATTCATGGATCGAATGCCCTTGGTCATGAAAACTCATGAAACTATCACAAAACCAAGTCCTGGGTGCGCCTTTTGACATTTGATAGAACACCAAATGTTATCAAAATTTATGTCTCACGTATTTGTTACTTTCCACATAATCCTAACACTTTATTCTTTTTCTTTAATTCCTTATAGGTTTTCTGGCCTTCCGGGGTTCCAGGTTTAGTTACTGCTACCCTAGGTTGATTCCATCCCATAACCCCTTTTTAAGTATAACTATGAACTTCTGGGTTGCCAAGATTCAGGGTTCTAGGCTTCCCACTACCCTGAATTACTGCAATCCCATAATACTTTTAAATAATCCTCTGACTTTCTAGGCTTTCTGGGGTTCGAGGCACTAGTATTAAGGACTTCAAGGTCCTTACTTTGACTGATCATAACCTTTGATACATAGGCCCATTTGCATAATTCCACGTATCGTTGGAAATATATTTCCAGGCACTTTCCAACTATGCCACTTTCGGGAGAAATTGAGATAATCTCTTAAGACACAATATCCCCTAAAGTATGGGACTCCCCAACCATCATAGTCATCTTTTTAGGTCTTCTCCACTAAGCCTACTACTATGATTATTCTCTACAAAACACTGGAGGAACCACGCGACTCACCCTGAACGACATGCTCATCAATTCCAACATATGTTGTCTCTATCCTTAATGCTATTCTGGTTGACATCAGTGCCAAAATACTAGGTGCCACCAACCATTCAGGCAATGCCAATTGTCCAACAATATCCCCCTTTGGCATTGATGGAAAAAAAATAATCTCCCCCTGAAACCAAGCACGGTTTTCTTCATCGTTATTCTTCTCCTTGGCACTTTTAATGTTATCCTCCTTTGGCATCAATGGAAAATGATCCTTCTGAAGTCTCCCCTTGATACACTAAAACCTACTCTTCAATTGATCCTTCAAGTTGAGTAGTTGTCAATAATCATTGTAATTGAGTTATTTTGGGGGAGGAGTCACAAATCCCATCTATTTCTAGAGATACTCAAAGGGATATCTTGCAAGTGGCTTAGTAAATATGTCTACAATCTATTCTTTAGTGGCCACATATTCAAGTTGAACAACATTAGCAACAACCTATTCTCTTAAGAAGTGAAACTTGATAGGAATGTGCTTGGTATTTGAGTGCATGAAATGATTCTTAGAGATGTTGATAACATTTGTGTTGTCACACATGATTGGAATTGGATCGTTCAACTCTACCTTAATGTCATTCAAGGTCTTCTTTGTCTAGAGAATTTATGAGCAAAAAGTGGCAACTACAATTTACTATGCTTCAACAATTGATATGGATTCTTGTTTCTTGCTAACTCGAGACACTAATCAGTTTACAAAAAACAATGTTACACCAGAGGTGCTCTTCCAGTCATCAATATTTCCTACCTAATCAACCTCAATGTATGAATTTAATATAACCTCTTTGCTCCTAGCATACCACAACCAATATTCTATTGTGCCTTGCATATATTTGAAGATTCTTTTGATAGTATTGACATGGTTTTCTCAGGGGAAGGCTTGAAATATGGCCACCAGGCATATTGATTGCATTATATATGGTCTAAATGTTTTGAGATATAACAAGCTTCCTATCATCGATCTGTAGACAATTTGATTAACCAACAATGTCACATCCTCTTTGCATAACTTACAACTTGTAACCATGGGGGTGCTAACCAGCTTGCAATATTCCAATCCAAATGACTTTAGAGTTTCCTGTAGGTATTTGTATTGGGAGATAAATACCCCATATTTTGATTGAAAAATTTGCAATCCTAAGAAAAAGGACTTTTCTCCTATCATGGGAATCTCAAACTCTATCTGCAGATTGTCTAAAAATTGATGTCCCAACTGCTCTAGATCACTGCCAAATATTATGTCGTCCACATACACTATCACAATGAGTAGGTGGTCATCTTTAGACTTTATATACAAATTTCTATCTACAATGCCCCTCTTAAAGCCTTGTTGCTAAATATATACCATGCTCTAGGGGCCTAGTTGAGTCCATATAATGATTTTTTAAATTTGCACACAAACCCTTCATTTTTGGTGAGTATGAACCCCTCTGGCTGCTCAATATAAACTTATTATTCCAAATATCCATTGATAAATTATGAATTCACATCCATATGATACAACTTGATGTTTTTTATGACTATAAAAAGCAAGAAACATTCTGATAGCTTCTAGTCCTTCTATAGGTGCAAAGGCTTCTTCAAAATCCACTCCCTCTCTTTGGGCATATCCTTTGTGTTGAAAAGTGTAACTAGGTTGGTCTTCATGTTGACTATGTAATTATGTATTTATATAAAGAATTTTTCAAAGATAATAAAATGTATTTTTGGTGTACTTACTTCATGGGTTTCATGAGCAATATTTTTATGTAGATAGACTTCTTCTTGATGTCTATTAGGTTGAATTAAGTGTCTCATACATGAAGGATATAGTCTAGGTATTCATTCTCCAAGGCCTTGTGGAAGACGCTCACAAACATCCCTCAATGAATTGATAAAAGACATGTTTTAAAGGTAGAAAAGAAGCACCTTATCAAAGTTGGAATAAACCTTATGTAGTCGGCCTAATTCACCATGAAGTACTCGGCCTAACTCTCAACTGTATAGTCTGTTTGTTTAAAGGGAGGTGCTCTCTCTCTCTCTATATATACATGTAATGCGGTCATTATTCAAGCAAGGAATGCAGGAATTTTCCTAAAAGATAGTGCGGATAAAGAACAACATATAATGCGGATATGGGACAACATATAATGCGGATATGGAACAACATGAAGTGCAGATAAGTGACAACATGAAGTGTGGATATACATATGAAATATATGTACAGGAAGGAGACTGCGGAAAAATAAAGTAAGGTACATATTGCGAAGGTACTAGTTACGGATAGACACAATAAGGTATAGGAGTGCGGATAGGTGCAACAAGATTGCTAAGTGGCATAAGAAGAAAACAATGCAGATATTTTATGAGTTTAAAGAGCAGACTTTAGTAGATTGGCTCAGTGTTAAGAGTGTGGATTTGTCTATGTTATCTAAGCTCCTATACAACTAAAGTAAGTTGCAGATATATCATTGTTAAGGGCAGCTGATTTGAAGAGAATGTGCTGAAGTTGAGACGATGATCATAAGGAGAAAGGTAGTACTAGTAAGGAAGGTAAATCTATGATTTACCTTCTTACAATTCAAGTAATTCAATTACAATCGTATGTAAGGAGAAGATCAAGATCTTTAGTACCGATGCAGAACTGAGCTAATTGGTGAAGAGAAGAATCAAGGTTAAAGAAGCTATGAAAAGGTCTTGAAAGCATATCTAGGTCAAGGGTCTGAGTCTAGGTCATGGTACTTGTCATCTGAAGATATATAAGAAGAATTATTTTGGGTTTTCCTCTCCAAGAAGGAGAGGTTTTGCCCTGGCTCTGGGAGCCTAACTTTTGTGTCTTGATCATTTTGATAATTGACTTGATGAAAGATTAACTAAGCTAAAAGAAGAGAAGAAATAAGTAACACAAGTAAGCTCACAAGTAATTATCAAGAAGAGAATTTGTATTAACCTACAACCTGTCAAATTCTCAACATGGTATCAGAGCTAAGGTGCCAGAAAGGGCATAGAGACACTCAAGGATCAGATTTCATGAAGGGTATCAAAGCAAGGATTTGATTAGAAGAAAGGTCAGTCTTCCACAGTGAAATAAATAAGGCAGTATTATGAAACCATCTTAAATGTGCCAGCAGATCATTGCTATCTCAAAGTATTTCCATCAAAATCTTCAAGGAAAGTTACCTATCATCCTTGATCTTTAAAGGAAGAAGTAGAATATCCTCATCAATCACCATTCAAAGGAAGGTTCAACCATCTTCTAGGTAATCAAGCTGATAGAATAATAAAATCATGTACTCAAGTAAGTATATCTATGACTTTATATGAATCTATTAAAATGTCTCCTTTGAAAATAAAGAAACAAACTATTTGAGGTTTCAAAATTTCCATAGAAGACAAGGGCAATCAAGTCATGCCAAATTCATTAAGGGAGATATAAGAGCCCATAGTATTCTTATAGGATCCACAAAAGACTCTATCATATCCTATGTACCAAATCTAAAATCATCAAAAAAGAGTATATAAGAATTTATTGGAGTTATTCTCTGTGAGTACTGCAGGAGAAGAAATCTCTCTGATCAACTGCAGGAACTAGGAGAAGACTACAATGATGCTAAATTCTCTATGAGAAGAATGGGGAAATATCACTTCACAATTATATGGGAAGATAGAAGTCACACCATTCCATGATTTATGGTCTCTATGTAAATAGAGGAAACAAGATTGAAAGCCAAAGTTGTTAGAGGATCAAAGGAATCAAGCCTTTGTAGTCACTTTGAGAAAGAAAGGAAGATTCAATAAGATTGGCCCTCAGAATAATATGAACAAAGCATGATTCTTTGAATGAGATGAACGTGGGTATTATAGAAATTGTCCTTAATCTGAAAGAGGACAAGAGAAATAGGAAATAAGCCCATGTCTTTGAAAAAGAACCTGATACAAAGAAATATAAGAAAGAATAAGCAAGGGATCTCTACTACGATTGAGATAATATTCTACTTTAAGTGATTTCTGTTGATTGTATGATGGGAGGCAATGTGGCATCCTGATCGAAGCATGGTAGGAGCTCCTGGTGAATCGGCTCGGGGAAAACCTCTTTGATAAAACATTACTAATAGAAAGTAGTCATCAAGAGAAAGGGTCATCATGGAAACATACTTATGGGATGTGCTGACATATTGATGAAACAAGCCAAGGAAATGAAGCTCTTCATTCTTGAGAAATTGCTACAATATGACTGAAGGGAAAAAGGTATGAGGTATGTATATATTTATATGTTGACATTGGATGTTGTGATGTCATGTCATATGGTTTCAGGTAATGGAATTTTGTACTTAGAAGTATGATCTATGGAGAAGTATCTCTCAATGCATAGATAGATGAAATCAACATAATATGTCCTCATGGAATATGAGGTGGTTGTATATGAATGAGAAACTAGAAAATTTGTATGTTCCTAGGAATCAAGAATGTGCAGAGAGGAAGAAATCATGAAATGAAACCATGTCAAAAGGCAGTTATCATCTGGAGGCCAAGAAGATGTGACTAGGAGATCTCCTGGAAATATATGTAGACTTTGACGAAAGTATGGTAAAGAAGAAGACCCTTGGAAAAACATATCATTAGGAGATGTGTCAATCTGTATGAAGGATGTCGATGCCTACAGAAAGATGTCATGATGAAAAATCATCATTGAGGTAACTTTTTTTTTAAAAGTTCATATTTATATGTTTATTTGGATGAATTTGTGCAGGGCTGCTAATCATGAGAAAGGATGCATGATCCTAGGAGATGATTCTAAGGAAAGCAGCATGTCATAACAATGGACTAGATAAGGAAGTTTGATGAATCACTTTCTGAAAACTGACATGACTCAGGATGAAAGTGATGGATGATCTGTGCCCTATGAAGCTAAAAGTTGAAGATTCCTCAATATCTAAATCCGTGACATCAAGTACAGGAATTATTCATGAGAAGATGGGTTTCTCACCATTGTTGCTGGAGGTCCCTAGTTAAGAGGGAGCCTAATGATAAGTTTCTTACTTGGAAGAAACTTGGTAATTCCTAAGAATGAGCTTAGGTACATTCCTTGTATAGGAATGAGTACATTCCCTTGTGGAATAGGTTCTCCCTGGTTGAGAGGGCGAGATAGACACATCATTCTGGTCTTCACTTGGGAAGACAGAATGGCGGATTGGCTAATCATCTGGCATTTGATACTCTTTGAGAATGTGTTAGGGCATTCAAGATAAGAGTAGTCGGGGACCGATATTCTTTGAGGGCTAGCTACTCTAGAGAAGAATAGTCCAAGAAGGTCATACTGTGGGAACACCCAGGTGGAGTATGTACCTTGGAGAGACAATGATGAAGGTGTCTATAAGTCATGTGTCTCGCCAGCATTGTAGCCCATTGTCTCATTGAGATATGGGGCTGTTAGTCAAGGCCTTTCACTAGGAAAATGTTGGTTGATATGATGCTATACAGATGCGAATACCAATCCGATTCTTCAGTTTGAAAGTAACCATGTACCTGTATGAGTACCTCCCTAGTTAAGAGGGAGTGTTGAAAAGTGTAACTAGGACAATCTTCATGTTGAATATGTAATTATGTATTTATATAAATAAGATGTCAAAGATAATAAAATGTATTTTTGGTGTACTTGCTTCATGGGTTTCATGAGCAATATTTTTATTTAGATATACTTATTCTTGATGTCTATTAGGTTGAATTAAGGGTCTCATACATGAAGGATCTAGTCTAGGTATTTATGCTCCAAGGCCTTGTGGAAGATGCTCACAAACAACCCTCAATGAATTGATAAAAGACAAGTTTGAAAGGCAAAAAAGAAGCACCTTATCAATGTTGGAATAAACCTTATGTAGTCGGCCTAATTCACCATGAATTAGTCGACCTAACTCTCAACTGTATAGTCGGTTTGTTTAAAGGGAGGTGCTCTATATATGTATACACATGTAATGCGGTCATTATTCAAGCAAGGAATGCAACCATTTTATTAAAAGACAGTGCAGATAAAGAACAACATATAATGTAGATATGGGACAACATATAATGTGGATATGGAACAACATGAAGTGTGGATAAGTGACAACATGAAGTATGGATATACATCTGAAACAGATGTACAGGAAGGAGACTGTAGAAAAATTTAGTAAGGTACATATTGTGAAGGTACCAATTATGGATAAACACAATAAGGTATAGGGGTGTGGATAGGTGCAGCAAGATTTCTAAGTGGTACAAGAAGAAAAAAATGAAATGCGGATATTTTCTGAGTTTAAAGAGCAGACTTCAGTAGATTGGTTCAATGTTAAGGGTGTGGATTTTTCTATGTTATCTAAGCTCCTATACAACTTAAGTAAGTTGCAGATATATCATTGTTAAGGGAAGATGATTTTAAAAGAGAATGTTCTGAAGTTGAGACGATGATCATAAGGAGAAAGATAGTAATAGTAAGCAAGGTAAATCTTTGATTTACCTTCCTACAATTCAAGTAATTCAATTACAATCATATGTAAGGAGAAGATCAAGATCTCCAGTATCGATGCAGAACTGAGCAAATTGGTCAAGAGAAGAATGAAGGTTGAAGAAGCTATGACAAGGTCTTGAAGGCATATCTAGGTCAAGGGTTTGAGTCTAGGTCATGGTACTTGTCATCTAAAGATCTATAAGAATAATTCTTTTGGGTTTTCCTCTCCAAGAAGGAGAGGTTTTTCCCTGGCTCTAGAAGCCTAACTTTTGTGTCTTGAGCATTTTGATAATTGAATTGATGAAAGATTAAAAGCTAATAGAAGAGAATACATAAGTAACACAATTAAGATCACAAGTAATGATCAAGAAGAGAATTTGTATTAACCTACAGCCCACCAAATTCTCAACACTTTGTAGACTAAGCGAGCCTTGTTCCTAACCGCTTGACCTTCCTTATTTAGCTTATTTTTGAAGAACCATTTTGTGCCTATGGAATTTTTCTCTTTGGGTCTTGGAACAAGCTCCCAAGGGTCATTCTTGTTGATTTGATCCAACTCTTTATTCATTGTATTTATCCAGGAATTATCCTCGCTTTCCTACCTAAGATTCTTGGGCTCAATATGAGATAACAGAGCTAGGTTAGCACAACTTGGGATACCAAGAAACCTTATCCTAGTTTGAAACCCAAGTATTTGATCACCAATAATTTGACTATATGGATGTTGTTTCTATACATACCTGATCCGTAAACTATCATGGATATTCAAATGTGTAGTTCTTCACAACATATCAGATAATAATATATTAAAATACTAATTTTTTACACTATTATTTTTTTAATTTTTTTTTAGATTTGTAGATTTAACTATAATTAGTGCATGCATGCGAATGGAAATTATGCATAAAAGTAGAGAACAAAAAAATAATATCACACACACACACACACATAAGACACAAGATATTCTCTTTGGGAAACCCTTTCGGGAGAAAACCTAGCTAGAGGGTGAGGCCGCTTCTCTCTCTTTCTCTGTCTGGAAATATGGCTAGAGGTACAAAGAAGTAATGCCTGTGGTCCATGGGTTGCTACAGTGCATAGATCATCCCTGTGTGCTCTACCTCATATCTCTCTTAGCTATCTTTTCTTAGTTATGGAAAAAAATGGTCTCAAAATAATGGAATGCCTCTTCCTCCTAGTGACCCAGTTATAACAGAACCCGGTAGCCTACTAGCGGTTAGTTTTCACTACACCAATTCTTAACTACAGTTAAAATATTGAATCTTCTAGCACATTTTACATCATAATCACGTTTCTATCCCCTTTTCCATGAATAGTGGGGGCTGACATGACATCCTCCCAAACTATAGGTGTGAAAACATGAAGGTTGACTTTTGAGTGGCATAACTTTTGCATACAAACTCTGATTGACGTGCTTCTTGCACCATTAGAAATATCTCTGTCTATAGAACAACATTAAATGGAGCCACACAAAAGCAACACATTTTTACGCACAAAACACATCACTTTGTGCCTCAAAACGCTCTGAGAAGGTTTCAGACCCTGTTTTTCCAAACTGGGTCTCGCCGGTAAAAAGGGTCTCGTGAGCTGATTCCTCCACTTTTTCCACTCCAAATGCATCAAGATGGATGAAAAAAATATAATGATCCAATTCGAATCAATACCTTGAGAGAGTTTTGGGACTTGATTTTGTACTTGTTTCTTCATCTTCATCATCTACCTCTATTTTTGCTTGATCTGAGAGTCTGGAGGTTGAACTTTCTTCTCCGCATGAGTTCTCATATCCATAGGAAGACTTGGTTTTTGGAATTATTTCATCCACAAATATATCAATGAAGTCCTCAACTCTCTTTGTTCTTTTTTTGTAGGATTTGTATCCTTTACTTCAAGTTGATTACACAAGAAATATACTCTCATCAGCACGAGAATCAATTTTTCCAGGATTTTTATCATTATTTTTTATAAAACATTTTATCGCAAGTACCTTTTAGTGTTTTACAGGTGCAGGTATTCCCTTCCACAACTTGTAGGGATTTTTATCACCATTAGGCCTGAGTTGTGTTCTGTTTGATAGGTACACTGCTGCTTATCCCCAAAAGGTGTGAGGTACATATGCTTCATCTGTCATAACTCTGGCCATATCTTGGATTGTTCTATTTTTTCTCTCAGGTACGCCATTTTTTTGTGGATTTCTTGCCACAAAATACTGCCTCCTTATGCCACGATCTTCCAAAAGTTCTTCAAACTCTCTTGAAGTGTATTCTCCTCCTATGTTTGATCTTAAGAATTTGATATTTAGGTATTTCTCATTCTCTACTTGAGCTTTAAATGTATTAAAATGTTTAAGTGCTTCTGATTTCTCTTTTAAGAGCATGCTCCATGTGGATCTGGTAAAATAATCAATAAGAAACATAAAAAACCTCTCTCCTATTGGGATTTTTGTTCTAGTTGGGCTACAAGTATATGTGTGAATCAACCCCAGTGGTCTAGATGAAGAAAAATCCTTTGTCTTGAAACGAGTCTTGTTTTTCTTACCAAATTGAAAAGAATTGCAGATTGAATTATCAAGCCTTGATAGTATTGGAAATCCTCTCACAACTCCTATCTTGCTAACTTTTTTGAGATTTTCAAAATTCATATGACCAAGTCTCCTATGCTATAACCAGGTTTAATTGGTCTTGCTCAAATAACAACTTGCTCTGGAGTCATCAAATACATATACATTATTGTGAGTTCTGACTTCCTTTCTTACCAACTTTCCATTCTTTTCACATCATATCTCATAATATTTGAATCTAAAGGTCACATTATAACCATTATCACACATATGTCTCACACTAATCAAGTTGTGCTTGAGACTCTCTACATACAATACATTTTGAGCTTTAGTATTTTCATTAAGACTGACTATGCCCTTACCCTTAATTTTTGTTGGAGCATTGTTTTCAAAAGTGAAATTGCTCTCCTTGTCCTTTTATTTTAGAGACAAGAACTTACTTTTATCCCTAGTAATACACTTGGAACAACCACTGTCTACATACCATCTATTTTCTTGATCATGTGTTGATATAGCACTTCCACATTCCATGTTATTTCTAGTCTTATGTTTCTAATTCTTCTTATTCTTTTGAAAACATAGACGTCAAGCATTTTGGGATTTAGATGATTACTCAAATATTCTTCTGCATTCACTTGCCTTGTTCCCAAAATGATTACATTTTAAGCACTCAACATCATCCATCGGGGGAGAGTAGGGATCTATATTTCTAGGAGGAGAGTTTTGAAATCTATAATTCTCATACTTATTGTATCTGAAATTTTCATCTCTTTCAACTTTGACCCTTCTACAATCAATAGCTTTATGTCTAAAGATATGAAATTTATAATAATGAACATTAAATAAATTAGAGTACCTAAGGTTGGAAAGTTCATGATTTTTTACAAAAGGTACCTCTGTTGTCTTGCTAATTGACTCATTCCCCATTAGTATGACTCCTTTGAGAAGTTGGAATTATTATCCCAGTGATGGGCTCCTCTCTTGCTTGCCTACCTTTCTATCTTCAATGATTCTTTATTGATGCACATTTGCAAAACTCCAAGGTTCCTCAAACCTTGCATACTTGAAGTTCACCTTCGTCATAGAATATTCCTGTGCTATAGAATATCCCATACCTGTTTTGTTTTTTGGAGACCTTTGAATGTTCAGAATATGGTCTAGATTTCTTGTCCCTTCTACAAACTTGTCATTTACACCCTTCTTGGTCTCCAGTCCCTCAAGATCCATCCTCAGAGATACAAATTCTACCTCGAGACTGTGATAATTTTCTTCCCATTCATGGATTAAATCATTAATAAATTATTCTAATTTGAATTTCAGGGATACAACTTATTCTTTGCATGTCTCTGAGATCATATCCTTCTTTACTTTGAACAAATCCTACTTTAGATGCTTGTTCTCTTCTTCTAGTTTCTCACATGTTTTGTGTTTTTCTTCTAGTTGAAGAGAAAATTTGTCTTTACTTTTAATGGCTTCTTTAATTTTTTATTATTGATAAAAAAGTCCTCATTGTCTAAATTATACATGCCTTGTTCAACATGCTGCAAATATTATTTTAGTTGGCCGTTTTGTTTTGTTTTGTTTTTGTTTTTGTTTTGTTTGTTTGTATGTTTTTTTTGACCTTCTTTAACTCATTAAGAGAACTAATGAGTTCTCCTTCAAAATACACTACTACTTTTTCTTCTTCTTCTTCAAAGTCTGTAATATTTTATTTCTTGGAGTCTGATCCAAATGCCATGAGTAACCACTCATTTGACTCATCCTCTTAGGAGTTTTCTCTATATGACTCTGGTGCCAAGCAATCCTCTTTTGATTGGAACCCATTCTTCTTAGAGAACATTTTATTTTGATGTTTTTTAGCTTTTTCTATGAATTTCTGATCATCTTCCTTTTCTGTCCTTTATTTGTAAGGGAACTTGGACTAGGTCACCTTGTCTCTACTTGATTTTTTCATTGAAATTTGAAATTTTCTATTGAACTGTAACTAATATAAATTATACTATGGGATATGCGATGAATATTTTAGCCCCCATTTTGTATTTAAATTTTCCTCATCTAGATGAGTTGAATGATTAGCCAATAACACATGAAAACACTCTATCAATTGGAACCTCACTGCTTCCTTTTGATTTCTGAGCATGCGCCTTGCTAAGTTTTTATCCTTGGGGGTTGTAAAGTATTGCATATCCCTAATAATTATTGTTGAGTATCATATATTAACCAAATCCTAATCCTTATTAAGTCTCAAGTCTGAAGGCCTTGACAAAGTTCTAATGTCTCATATTGATTATTAGTAGTTTCCTAATCCCCAGTCAATTTTAGTTTCATGATTTATTTTCGAATTGAAGATGATCAACTCCCACCCTTTCCAAACATGTTTTGTGTGCCATTATTAGCCAAATAGGGCATTAATGTTAACAACATTATCTGCTAACTATGTGGGACTAGTTTTGACAGATACAAACTATCATATAGGGCTAATTTTATGCAGTTCATATATTTTTATAGAAGAAGATGATTTTTCATCGTGATTTTATTAGCTGGAATAGGCATCTTATTTGAGGCTATTTAAGCCTATTTTGTGTATCTACTTTGGCAATATTGGACTCTGGAGTGCCTTGCATCACGGTTTAATGCTATTTTATTTCAGGAAATTTTCTGGTGGCAAACCTATGACTTTTCACAAGTTGAATCAATGTTTTTTTATTGTGGAACCATGGTCTTAGAACTTGTATGTTCCTGATTTTTCAATAGCTATATTAAGATTTTGGCTGGTGGCATCATAGATTTTTTTTGTGACCAAGGAATTGGGGCTTCTGACCACCTTATTTTGCGGCTGATCTGAAGATTTTTTGTTAGTAGCATTTCTCTTTGGCTGGGGAACTATAGTTTTTGGATCATCTATCTTCTAGGTTTTAAAACCTTTCTTTAGATAAATTTTTCCTTAGATCTTTCAACAAATCTTTTGAAGACTTTATGAAGGCTTCCGCTATGTTGTTCCTCTACATTTTTCTTGGACCTAATATAATCATTTTACAGTGAAAATATGATGGTGTATTTTGAATATTGGGCCTTACTTGTTCCGTGTTGTGATAATATCATTATTAACCTCACCATATTTTCATTTTTTATGTTCTAGGAGTAGGTGGTTTTACAATGGATGAATTGATTTTATTGTGATGGGAGGCATGATTCTTGACTCATTTGGACATATGTGAGCCTATGACCACTTCTTTTGAGGGGTAACTAAATTCTTCCTACCCCTATAGGTTCAGAGGATCCATCCCCACCAGTTTTTGATAGATATTTATTCCATGAAGAAGTCTCAACCCATTACATTGTATTATGTTTTTCCACATTATGACGCTCTTTTTGGTTTCCAGCTCTATTTTCAAGGAAAACTTGAGCCACTCCTTTTACTTTTATTCAATCAACATTTTTTAGTGGATCTTTCTTCCTTACTTCTACTCAAGATCACCTTTGTTAGGTTGTGAAATGTTGGTGTACGCAATTTTGGGAGGGTTTATACGACATACTCATTACATGGCCTATGGCCATGCTTACCATTAGGGGATAAATTTGTTATGCAATGCTCACTCTTTGAGGCCTCCTATTCATATTAAGGGAATGTTGTGCATAAAACCAACTTGATTTTGAGATAAGTCACTTTTTTGTGATGGCCATGACCAACCTATATCAAGATACATATTCACATAAACTCACTCTTAGTATTTGGGTTCTCTAGCTACTCACATTGAATTATGACTATGATAAAACCATCCAACCTCCTGGTAAACAAACTTTTGAAATTTCAATGATCGAATGTGTCTCACAAGCCTTCCACCAACAACAATTAAGCAATACAATTGTAATGGTGTCACAAGGGGGGATGTAGCTTCCAAAGCTACAATAATGGGTGCCCAGAAACTGGCATATTTACGAATATTATGTGGAGGCTTATAGAATCTATCCATGATACTTGAAAAAAATAGATAAAAATCAAGCAAGCATCACCCATTTACAATTGTTGCAATATATCCCAATATGAGCACTAGAGCATCTTTCTCGTTGAAAGACAGTAAGTGTAAAAGAGGAACACATTTTATGAGATTATGTTGACCATATTCCACATCCTGAAGACTCTTTTCACCATGGAAGGTATATGGAAACAAAATGGAGTGGTGACTGTCACCAACTACAGATGACTCACCGATTATAGACCTAAGAGTTGACCTCTGAATCTCATCCCTGCTAATATATTTTGAATTATCCAAATGTATTTTGAGTTGAATAGGATCATTTGATTGTTGGTATTTTGATTGATCATTGATGCACCTTCTGCAGATGTATAAACTATGAATATGCACCAAAAGGGTTCAAGATGAGTTGAGAGTGTAGACCTGAATATCACAGTTCTCAGATTCATTAATAGATTTTCATGGGGAACCAAGAATGATCATGTAAGTAAAGTTGTCACCAAAGCTTAAAACTTAAAACTAGTGACAAGAGAAATTTAGAATAGCCATTTTACAAATTTCATGGTCACACATGTTAAAATCACTGGCAAAAGGTGGGAATAACTCATTTAGTTACTATATTGTTGATCTATTCTCTATTTAGAAAGGTGAAAAAATTAATGCAATGTAAAATTTAACCCTTTCAATAATGGTACCATGCTTAACCATAGAAATCATATCAAAATTTATTACAGTGGTCAGAGGATAAGAAACAATAACTATTTTTCTATCTATCATAATTCTGTTGGGAGCTTCTTGAATCATTTGTTCAGACTCTATATCCAAGGCACTTGTATCTTCATCAAGGAGAATAATTTAGGATCTTTTAAAATATCCCTTACAATTGCAATCCTTTGTTTTTGGGCTCTAGATAATTGGGTGCCATGCTACCCTACCATTATATCAAAGCCCTAGAAATAAAAACTATAATTTTCAACATCTGAAATATCCATTTGCAAATAATTACACAATGAGTAAAGTTAGAAATAATCAAGATCTATATAAAGAAAACAAAACATGCGGCTTCTTGCTTATAATTTTTTCTACATTAGAAAGTTCAACAACAACATGTATTTACTCTAGCATAGCTCCATATTTACTATACTCAATAGTATATTTAATAGTGCATGCAAAGAGGACAGGTTCTTGGCTTACAAGTCTAATTTTTTTTCTTATCCATTGAAGTTGAAACTGCTTGATATTGAAAGTGTTTGTAGGCACTTCACCAGCTTGTGGATCATAAAATCTCTCTATAAGACTTATAACTGATGACTTTCCACTTCCACTCTCTCCAGCTAAAGCTAAAGTGGTGCCTCTCAGTATTCTCAGTGAGAACCCAGAAAATATTTCAACATTAGGTCGCGCTGAATACCTGAAGTATACATCTTAAATTCAATATCACCATGAATATCCTTGAAGACCAAGCCATTTGTATGATAGAGATCAATCTCCGGCTTCCCATTAATTGTCTTAAACATTTTGTAAGCTGCAATTTGTCCTACTTCAAATGAATTTAAAAATTTTGTAAGCCCCATGGTAGATTTTAGTAAGACATCATTTGGAAACGACCCATGTGGATGGAATTAATGATTTTTTAGGCTTGGTAATGTGATTTAAAGGGCTCTTCCTACTAGATGTCATGTTTCAACTACATGAAATGTTTGAGTGAGATGTTATTACCAATCCCTTCCATATATGGTACACTATAAAGTAAGATTAGGATGGTATCACATATGCTTCTTAAAGGATGAGATTTTAGAATTTATAACCCCTTTTTTTTAGGGACTTATGGGGCTTTTGCAATACCTATGGTCTTGTGGTTTTTCCCGTAGCAAGTGCAGTTGCTTTACAAGGAGAATAAATTCTCAGCAAAACTTTAGAAATTGAAAATAAGTAGAGTGATATTTTTTGGTTAATTATCTTTCACATGTCACCTGTAAGTTCGAGGTCGTACAGATGAGCCATAGTGCTTTTATCCAACTAGGGGCTAGAATTAGCTTGCAAAAAATTATGTTGCTTGTTTTTTCCTCATAGGATATTCTCCTTCTGTGGAGGTTGTCAGGTCATAAAGATGCATGCACATGATTCTGAGTTAACTGATTTGGATGTACCCTGACCTTTGTTTGGGAATAAATAATATTGTTCGATATATCTAACTTCAACGAATGATTTCTTGATTTTGTAGCACCATAAGTACATTGAGGCAATCCATATTGTATATCTTGTCCAATAATTCATTGAGTTGGTATGTAGCATTGGAATGCAAGCTTGTTACATGTCAATTTGGGAATCACTCCCAAAACCCAGATCAATATCAATTAGGGTCTCATACTCTAAATTAGTTGCTACATGCCCTAAACAAGTCATCCCATTGATGGTTTTCCTCCATGAAAGTTTCACTGCTTGGATGCCATTTGAAGTGTTCCATTGAGCCATCAACACACCCCTAGACTGTAGTAAGTTATTTTCAGAGCATCTACTCCCATGCAAAGCTTTGTTGTAGAATCTAGGTCCATTTTTCAGTGTGTTTGTCGACTTGGAGTGAATTTTTCATATGATTCTGGGAATATTACCACCTTCTAGTGGCTTTTAGAAGTTGTTCCAGCTATCACCCTATCTGATAACTTCGAATATGAACACCATGGAGCCATTAAACCTCTTATCCTCCTATTCCCATGAACAAGGGAACCTCTTCATCCATTTTTGGAAAATCCATTCAATGATTCAGTAATGCCAAAATATCTTCACTACTTATAAATTGAGCACTGATCATAGTGCACAAGAGAGAAAGAATTTGAATTAGTAGAGTTATGCTGGTGAGATCACAACTCTTGGAGGTATCATCTGCATGTAATTTTATGTTGTTGGAGTGATGTTGTTGATGTGATGAGGATAGGACTGAAGCTGGAGTGAGTTGACATCGAATCGATCCAGCTGGTTGTAACTTCTCTTTCTACTTCATAAGAAAGAGATTTTTTCCTTTCCTAATACATGTGGCCATGATGTTATATGTGTATTTTCAAATGAAACCGATTCAATTTGTTTAACATGAATATATCATATGATTTTGTGTCATTTTTTGTCTTTTGTTTGCCATTGCAGGTACCAATCAAGCGAGTTCAGTTCAATTGAGAGTGATGGAAGCGATGAAAGGAAGGTGAGGAACAATGAAAGATCACAAGTAGGTATTTTTCCCTTATCTATTCATTTTAAGGAAAACTTCAAATATCTTTCTTCTATTGTTCTAAGTGAGACCACCACACTTAGGGAAAACATATCTATCCATAGGTTTGATTTCCATAAAATATATTGGTGACCATACTGGGGATCGAAGGATCATCCCTTGTGGTTTTATCCTTCTTTATCAGCATCTAGTAGAATTTACTTGCTTTATTATTAGTCATTTGAATGTGTTTTAGTAAAAGTAGTGTGCTTGATTACCTTTTTTGAGTGTCCTTTGGCACCAACGCATTGTTGGTCTTGACACATTGCTCTGTATAGCACTGTTGGCTTAGGGACAATGCTCTACAATGCTATGCAATGCACTGTCTCCCACTCAGGGGTGTGTTTCTCCTTTTACCAACCAAAACCTATTATATTTTGTCTTGTTCAATTCATTTTAGTATTTTGTTTGTTGAGATTTTGTTGTGTAACCAGCTCCAAAAATATAAGAAAAGAGATATCAACGCCTTAGAAATAAGCCACTTCGAGGGGGAAACCTCCAATACATTACATGAATGAACAATTCTTGGATGATACAAATGAAAAAACCTCCTTTCTATATATAGGAGTCCATGGGGCCACAATGTAATCCTAGTGGGGCCACAATGTAACCCTAGCCGACCTAAGAATAATAATGTAAGGGCACAATAATAACAATATGGGGGTTACAGGGGTACAAAAATAACAATAAGGGGGGATACACTAACATAATAAGGGACTACACTATTAATATAGGGGCTTAACATGCCCCTTTCCTTCAAACAAGTGTTGTCCTCAACGCTTGATTATTTCTTGATGCTTCTGTATAAAATTCTCATCCTCCCATGTGGAATCTTCTATAGGAAAGTTCTTCCATTTGCTGAGATAATTTGAAATTGATTGTACTTGTCGAGTTCTTGTTTCTATGACTGCTTCAGAACTTCTTTCGATGTGATGTTGATCTTACGGTTGTTTCATTTGATTTTGCACCAAAGGTAAGTTATCCTTTGAGAGTTGGAGAACTTGTTGTTGATTCTCATTGTGATATTCCACTACTTTATCATCCATAATAGATTTTATTTGATCCTTCAAACCATCCAAATTAGCCTCCATTTTTTCTTTTAAACCATCTATGTCATCTTCTGTTGCTCTTCGTAAGATCGAAATTTGTTGCACTTGGTACCGTAATTTTGAGTTCTCATCTGCAAATTCTTCCTCTTCATGCGTCATAGTATAGCTTTCCGAGGGATTAATGGGTATGGAATTATTTTTTGGAGGCATAATAGAACCCATTAGTGAAATTCTACAATATGCCCTTGGAATCAATTCAAATTGATTTTTCAAAGAAGACTCGTGCAATTTGGAAAGAAAAAAATATACACGCCTTTTTCTTGCTTTTGAGGATCTCGATATTGAAATTGGATTATCTATATGATTGTAGCACTTAAATATTTGATTTTAAGTATCAACGTATCCCTCTGAATTATATTTCGAATTCCATAGGTCTGACCTGATTTGGATTCTCCAAGACAAAGTTGTGTCCAATCTCCCACAATGACCTAATTCTGGACTGGTTCAGTAGAGCGAACTTGTACGACTTGCCACGTGTCACTGTTTCAGCCTTCGTCTCTGAAATTGATAGAAAAGAAAATAAAGTCTGTGTAATTGCAACCAGTTTTACGGCACTCCAATCCGATGACCAGAGAGCGAGTTATTGAAATTTTCCCACGATCACCTCTTTGAGATGAAATTCAGGAGCTTGAAAAAGCACTACCTTCTGGATATATCTCAAAATTATTACAGACAAGCTACGAAATTGTTTTACCATTTCCTCGAGTTTTGGCTTCACACCATAGGAATTTCAGATTCTGAACCTTCGTAGAAAAAAGTTATAGTGCAAATTCCACGATGGCTTTGTTTGGAGCTGAAAAGACCTAACCCCCACGAGATGATATCTCCAAAAATATTGCAGACAAACTCACAAGGAAATTTTGAGAATCTTCTTCAAGATTTTGACTTGAAACTTTAAATTTCCCGGCCAAAACTTTGTAGAAAAAATTTAGGCGCGAGAAACTTCCACGATGACTTTGTTTGGAGCAGCGAAAACCTAGAATCTAAAGCTACGTGCAAATGTTTATTATGACTTGACTCAAAAATAGAAGAAAAGAGATATCAACGCCTTAGAAATGAGCCACTTCGAGGGGGAAACCTCCAATAAATTACATAAATGAACAATTCTTGGATGATACAAATGACAAAACCTCCTTTCTATATATAGGAGTCCATGGGGCCACAATGTAATCCTAGTGGGCCACAATGTAATCGTAGTCGACCTAAGAATAATAATGTAAGGGTACAATAATAACAATATGGGGGTTAAAGGGGTACAACAATAACAATAAGGGGTGTTAGACTAACATAATAAGGGACTACACTATTAATATAGGGGCTTAACAGATTTCAAGTGTCTGAATGCATCTAGAGACCATATTTCCTCTACTATTCTTGCCTCACTTTGGATATTTGTTTGATAAATGTTTATTTTTTTCTTTATCATTGTTGAATAGCTCCAAAGTTTATAATTTTACATTTGATCAATTATTTATTTTTGGAAAGAGGAATTGTAGTTTTGGCCTTTGTTTCTCTGGAAAGTATTGATTGATTGTTTGTGCATTAGAGTTTCTTTTGCATTCATATAAAATTAAAAGAAATTGAAAAGAAAAACATGCATTTGCATATAGGGACTGTGAGTGCTACATAGGAATAGATAGGGAATTTTCATTTAGATGTTCTCATTGTTGATTGCTTACAATCTGATTGCTCTATCCCTTGTAGCTAGTTTTTATTGTCGAAATTAAAATCAAAATGAATTCTTATCATATTTGTTGCATTCTACGAATGTCAAATACATCTCACGGTGAACCTGAAAGACAAACTTATAAGAAAGATCAAATTAAAATTTATCTGAATTAATCTAAGGGAGCATTTTCACTTAACAATAACATTTAGAGGTCTAGGCTAGAGACGTATTCTGGTATCATTAAACATAACAGCTGTCATTAATTGTTTGCGATACATTCCAAGTGTGATACCTCATTGCATGTACATAAGTATATCAAAGCTCTTCCATGTACCTTCGGGTATATCAGGTGGTGTTATAGTGCGAAAAGTATAAGGCAATGCTCTCATTGTGCGGTTTTTCATTAGACAATGCTAATACAGTTTGGGCCTCCGCGTAACATTGAGTATATTTGGGAGGAAAAAATTAGGTTTCTTACTATCCAGAGGTAACCGAGTCAGCCGCCTTGTACTTTGTGATACACCAAACACAACATTAAGGGAGATTTGATGCACGTACATAAGTCCTTGGTTTATTTGGGTGGTATATTGTAGTTCACAGTTGCTTGGTAAACCTTTTGCCTAGAATTACCCTCTTTTTGTTTATTTTTTTGTACTAAAATCAATCAACAATCATGGAAGAAGATAAACCCTTTCCCCATCGTTCGCGTATGACAACAAATAAACCACCTTTAATTCCATAAGTTACACCTAGTAGACGAAGGTGATCTCGTCCTACCGAGTCCAGTACCTCTGGAACCTTTGGTGCTACATCTTCATATAATTTACCAAAGTCATCTGATCCTTTGAGTGCTGAGTTTCAAGTCGTTTCGACCAATCCTGGTTTATCTGCTACCATTGAGATGGAACCCTCACAATTACCTGAGGACACTGAAATTCAATCTAGTGACACAGTAAATCCAGAATTTGAGTTTGGTCAACTAGAAGTTGATCCAGAACCTATTGTTCTTTTACCCTAACATCTTGATCGTGAATTTTAACAACAAGAAGTTGTTCTTGTGTAACTGTCTCATCCTCATTCATCCGTAACTATTGAGTCTTCCTCTTTACTGTAGAGTTTACCGCTTGAAATTTATCTCGGGCCTGATGGTGAAGTACTTCCACATAGTTTGATTTCGATAGATGAAGAACTTCAGGAAGAGACAACCCCTTCAACTCCAACTCAATTTGGGTCAGGGCTTCATTTTTATCCTTCTTTTCCTTGTTTGACGTACTCTTCTCCCATTGATCATGTTCACTCTCAAGTTCCCATAGATTCTTTAGAGTATTTTCTAGGTTATTTAACAATGGCTTAGACAACATCCCAAACTGTACCATATGTTACAACTGTGACAAAATTTACCATTTCTTCATCTTCAATGTTTTCCATGACACCTGAGTCTCATATTTACGTGGTCTGTCCGTCCCACTGGGTACTGGGTTACCAAGCTTTAAATGGAACCTACTTTGGTGTCCCCTCTAGTCCATGCACTTCGCCCATGTCATCATCTAGAATTTTATCTGGTTCCTCTCTTACGAGTACTAAACGACTTGATCCTTTATTGACATCATTAGCTCAATACCAGGTTGGTCCATCCCATTACCGTCCATCTTACCCAGTATCTGCTAGACTTCCATCATATGAAAATCAGTATGTGTAATATCGTTATACTCCATATGCTAGAGGGAAACATATGTTTAGACCATATGGCAGTACTCCTTCGTTTTTAGGTCATTCTTATGCTAGAATGCCTGTTTGTCAATGCCAACCTACTTTTCTTGTTCAACCGCAAACAATTGTGTATCAATATCAACCAATTCAACCTGTTGCATATGTACCTACTACACCTGTTATTACTTCTTTGGCGGTTGCTCAGTCTCCTGAAGCAGGTCCTTCAATCTCTAATCCTCAAGTTTTGGGTCTACAAAATTTGTCTTCCTAGGATGGTATTCTACAACCATCTGTATTAAGAATTTCACAACCACAGGCTAGTTTACCTTTTTTTCATAGGCTTCTACTGGCCCCGTCTATTCACAACTTGGTCCAAATTATCCTGGCGGGCAACAATTTTATCAAATCCCATGGAAGCCACAACTACCATTCCAACCATTTCAAGGATTAGTGGAATTTTGAGGTCTAAAATGGGCCTCCTAAGAAAATTATAAAATAATAGTGGAAATAATAAAACAGTATTTGATTACATCATCAAATTTTAGAGGGAAAAAAGAACAAATTAATTTTTCAACCCATATTTTCAACTTATCTCCCAAAGTGTTTACTCAAATTTCGAGCGGGAGTTACCTGATTTAAACCGGATCACTAATGATCCCAATTATTATTTACCTTGGTGGTCGTTGATTCCTCGAAAATTATCCTCTGATATTCCTAAATTAAATGTAAACTCTGGAGAAGAACCGTCTACACATGTTATGACTTATCATTTATGGTGTTCATCAAACTCCTTGAATGATGATTCTGTTAGTCTTTGTCTTTTCTAGCGAATGCTTACTGGTATAGATGCAAAGTGGTATATTGAATTACCACGAGATTCTTTTGGTAAATTTACAGATTTAGCCACTACATTTTTAACCCACTTCCAGTTACCCATTAGATATGAAACTGGAATGGAAATTTTAACCAGTCTGACACGCTCTATGAAAGTATTTTGAATGTTCTGTGACCAAATTTTACTGTTCCTCCTTCTCCATCTGGTAAGGACATTCATGCTAGCGATGGTGTGATTTGTTCTGCTAGCACTCTGTCAACAAGTCGACCATATTGTTCTATAATTTCAATTTCAAATAAAAAACCTATCACATCTGATCCTCGGTCTTCTTCTGAAATACATGCCATGTCATCTGATAAGGGAAAAAGTGACAAGTAGCCCGAAAGTAAGAAGAAGGGGAAAGATAATAAGAAACAAAATTCACCCCTGCAAGAAAAATCATCTGATTCATCTGGTTCTTCTCAAAAACCTCATTACCCTTGTTTGATATGTAATGAAGAGAATTTTATGCGATATTATCCTCACCGCTCAAAAGTCTCGAAGCTTCTGAAGGCTTCTGTTACATTGCAGTGTTAAAAGATCCTTTTCTGAACCTGGAAACACATATGGTTGCTACAGATCCTACTTCTAGTTAGTAAGTTCTTTGCTATCCGCCATTAAGCCTAAAACTGATGTTTTGGTGTCTAATCGAAGTAAAGATTACAATAATCCTCTGTCATCGTCGAATGGTCAGGCTACATATCAACCTATGTAATATTCCTAAATTGGCATGCAACTAATTGGAATATTAAAATCTAATTTTGATTCTTAGTTAGAAGAATAAGAGGGCAGGGAGACCCATAAATCTCCTTAGTAGGAATAAAACCACTCCAAATTTGAATGGAGGGCATCAAAAGAGCTGGATAAAGCTCCCCTATATGTGAACAAGGGAAGAAGCATGTGGACTGGGTCAACTTTGACCAAATCAATAGCGCTGGTATGGAAGTAGTGGACATTCAATGAGGGACAACGCAGTTTTGGAGGGATATCCTTTGCATGGAAGTAGTGCCTTTAATCAGTGAGGCCAAGGGTGAGGATGATAACAATTGGGAGGACATGATCGGATTATTATTTTGTTTATGGTCTATTAAGACTCGTGGCTCTCTTAAGCTGTTTAGCCAAGATTGCTGTGATGTTTAGCACAAGGGTGTTCCTCAGCGGGAATCCCACCTTCATCCTCGGGGGACTTCGAGTGCCTACTCAGGAGAAGTATTTGCACTACATTTCCACATTCCAGCATAATTCCAAGCTACAACTTTCTTCAACAGTGCAGTTTCTGCTTAGAGTTGTGCTGTGTTGCAGGGTGCAACAATAGAGGATTGTATTGGATATTTTCTGAGCTATTTTTTTAGTGGAGGAAGGTTTCCTTCCATTGGGAGGCCAGTAAAGAAGCCCCTTGGGCTTTATTGACATAGTTTGCACCAGGCCAAGGTGACATTATCCCATACAGTGCAGTTTCACTCTGTATGTGCGTTATTTTAGGGAGGAGTTGCAGGGGTGGTTGCAGTGTATGATTTGGGAGGTGATTTCTTCAGTGGAGGGGACATCCTTTCATTCGGAGGATATATTGGAGAAGAGTTGTAGGATTATACATCAGATTTAGCCATATCTTCTCATTTCTTTTGTTGCATCAAACTTTAAGCCCTAGGGCTGCAACTCACATTTGCACATTTTGTACATTTTTCGGAAACCCTCTTGGGTTATCTTGGAAAGGTGATGTAGGGCCTAGATCTATTTGTATAACATATATTGAGGCATATATAATTTTATTTACATTATTTTATGATATCAAACTGTAGTTATGCTCAGCATGACTACGTTGTAGCAGCTCTCCGACATTTTTTATTGTAGCAACAACTCATATTTGGGAGTGATTGTTTATGGGAGGCTTGTTTCCTCATATCATATGATTTGTGTCTCACTATTTTGTACTGATTTTGAGTTCTTATAATTAATTTAATGGCTCCATATTGGTCTCCATTATTTATATGATTATTTACACTGCTATTTCTAGTTTTATGTTCAAATATTGCTTCTTTCCCATTTTGGAATATTATAGTGGTATTAGAGCATAATCTTGGCTCAACTTGTGAAGACATTGCATCTATGTTATTATAAGAATACGAAGCTTCTCACAAAAAGGAGAAGACTCATAGAAGAGAAAAAGGCAAGACTCCATTATTTGGAGAAACGGAGGGAAGGAAGTTTTCAAAACTTCTTCTCCAAACTATGCATGAGATTAACAGAGAAATCAAGGGAACGAGGAGGGAAAGACATGAAGATCCCTAAAAAATATTTGCACATGAAGAAAGCTCCAGTTCTTCATATCATGGGTGTGAGCATTTAGCCACACAATCATATCTACAACACTCTACCATGCCTATGTTCATATCAAGAGATATGGAGGAAGGAGATGCACCAAAGGAGGAGACTCTTGGTGACTATCTTCAAGAGTATGAATCTCAATCTCAGAGGTTCAAATATCATCTAAACTTCCAAAGGTTTTGCAAGATCAAGGAAAATAGAAGACCTAGTAGTCACAAGAGAAGTAAATGGTGGAAGCAACATAATTTGGGTAGATTATTTCTATCTACTTTTGATGGTTCACCTAAATGTATAGCTAGGGCTTGGGTGAAGGAGCTAGACACCTGTTTGCAGCATCACCAAGTTTCAGAAGATGAAGCCATTAGAGTAGCAACGTTGCATCTTGAAGGTAAGGCTTATGCTTGGTGGTTTTATGAAACTTCTTCCTTGAATCATGTAAATGTATCTACTTATGCAAATTTCACTAGGAGGTTAGTGAAAATATTTGATGAAAAACATTCTGAAAAATCATTGGTTGAGCTAGCCAAGCCTAAACAAACAAAAACTTTGCATGAGTTCGAAGGATCCATAAACCCAAATCCATTCCACAATGCTACTGAGGGGGATAAAAACTTGTAGAAGAACTTGCTAAAGGCAATATCCCCACTTCAAGAAGAGCTCTCTTCTCAAAAGGAATACATTGAGATCTCTTTTTCAAAAGAGGATCAAAACAAAGAGCCTCTTAATGATGATGAGGTAGCCTCCATTCATGATGAAGGGGAAGAGCGGGTAGGAGGTAACAATGCTGTCACATCAGGATCAGATCTAGTACCTCGTGGAAAGGAAGATGGAGCAGTTGCTCCAATTGGAGGAGCCATTGTATCCTTGCAAGGAGTTTCAAAGGATCTCATATGTGGAGGTCAAGGCACAATCCATGAGCAACATGTGCCATTATTGATAGATTGTGAGACCTTGCAGATGAAAGGAGAAGTTAGGGAGGATGGCCAACATCATATGATTAGGAGCACACACCCCTATCTATTTCAGAAGGTAGATGTACAAAAGAGGCAGATTGATTTGCGTAGTGAGAGTAAGGAAAAATCAGTCCAATCATAAATGTAGTCTACTCTTGACATTGATGTCTCATTACATGGAGGCATTCCACCTGGGAGATCACTAGATTAGGAGATGATGAGAGATGCATCACATCTGGTTGCACCACTCATAGATTCCGGAGGGGTGAGAAATTTGGGAGGACTTGACACAGCGCAGTGAGTCTGGGGTAGGCTCAAGGAGGAGGGAGACATTCTCCCAATATCAGTATTACCCACTCTCACCAAACATATTATGCTGAGAGATGATGTTTCAGGGATGGGTGGCACCATCAGGGTGTAAGAAGACCACTCCATGGCTTTGGAGAATCAGAAGATACTTCCACATTGGGAGGAATCTTCCATATTTGGTAGAGCTTGGTGGCCACATATTTGGTAGAGAAAGTTTTTGATGAGTGATAGCTTTTCATGGAAGGCTAGCCTCCAAAAATTTCCACCTTCACTAGAGCATGGGCAACTGCAGGAGGAGTAGCAGAGGCAATATTGCAGCATTCTGGTGTATGAATTTTGCATGGGAGATGTCAAAGAAGAAGGCATCAACATGACAGGTGCTTCACATGATAGATCAGCGACGCTGTCATTATTGAGTATTGACCCTTGTTGGAGATCCCAACTATTAGTGGAATACTCCAAGTATCTATTTTCATGCAGAGTACTTGATGGCCCGTTATTTGATGGGAGATATGCAGTGAGAGATGGGGTCATCTATTTTCAGAGTAGGATCTTCTTGACTAGAGCTTCTAAGCTCAAGGAGAAACTATTAGATGCAACATATGATGGTTTTCTCTCCAAACCCACTAGTTTTATAAGAGCATACCATACTATCCTGGAGGGATTCATTTGGGAAGGCTTCAAAGAGGAGAGCACCACCATATGAGGAGATGCATGGATTGTTTGGAGGATGAGGGGAGACATAGTTCTTTGGTAGAGTTATCACAACTGCTTCCTTTCTCATTGGGAGTGAGAGGAGGCCTATCTATGAGCCACCTTACTAGCTTGAACCGAGTACATGGTAAATATTGTATTTATGTACATCATGATTCACTTACTATGTATTTTTATTTCATTACCATTCATTTGCAGGGAATTTCTACAAGAGGGGGCACTCTTTCTTCTAGAATTCATGGTCTACTTGAGGCCATAAGAAATATTGATAATTTCCACTCCCTAGGATATCTTGGGGGGATGATATCTTATTCAAGGTGTGCTGAATTTGCACCATACATCATACACCTTCTCCAAGCATGTGAGAATATTGGGGAAGAAAAAAAGTGGTTGGGAAACCACTCATCATGCCATATTCTGATGCAGTTAGGAGAAAAACTGTGCTAGTTGCACTTGAGGGACAATTGTCCTTCTCCAGTACTACACATGGCAGCTAACACGACATTGATTATGGTCCCATATGTTGATGATTTTATTATCATTGTTGGGGACATGATTAGAGGAAATACACATGGGTTGGATGTGTCCATTGGGAATGAAACTTCCCACATTTCTTCATACTTCAGGAGGAGCATGGGACATTATATGGCTGCTACATTATATCACTTGTTTCCTTATGAGGTGAGCCATATGGTTGACTTGAACATTTGGGGAGGACCTCTCATGAGCATGTGGGAGGAGTTTTTCTATGAATTACCATTCTGGAGGGTGATTCATTTTATATGGATGATAGCTTGGAGATTGGAGCTTCACATGGGAATGAAGGTTCCCTAAATTTTTTCAAATCTATCCTTGCAGTTTCTTGAGGACAAGCAACATTTGGGAGGGGAGGACTGTAATATTCCTAAATTAGCATGCAGCTAATTTGAATATTAAAACCTAATTTTTCTTCTTAGTTAGAAGAATAAGAGGGTAGGGAGACCAATAAATATCCTTATTAGGAATAAAACCACTCCCAATGTGAATGGAGGGCATTAAAAGAGCTGGATAAAGCTCCCATATGTGTGAACAAGGGAAGAATCATGTGGAATGGGTCAACTTTGACCAAATAAATAGCGCTGGCATGGAAGTAGTGGACATTCAATGAGGGACAACATAGTTTTCGATGGAGATCCTTTGCATGGAAGTAGTGCCTTTAATGAGTGGGCCAAGGGTGAGGAAGCTCACCAAGAATATAAGGAAGGGGATGGAAGCCATTGGGAGGTTATGATTGGATTATTATTTTGTTTATGGTCTGTTAATACTTGTGGCTCTCTTCAACTGTTTAGCTAAGATTATAGTGTTGTTTAGCACAAGGGTGTTCCCGAGTGGGAATCACACCTTCATCCTCAGGGGAATTTGAGTGCCTACTCAGGAGAAGTATTTGTAGTACATTTCCACATTCCAGCATAAGGCCAATCTACATCTTTCTTCAACAATGCAATTTCTGCTTAGAGTTGTGTTGTGTTGCAGGGTGCAACAGTGGAGGATTGTATTATGTGTTTTATGAGCTTGTTTTTCAGTGGAGGAAGGTTTCCTTCCATTGGGAGGCCAGTAAAGAAGCCCCTTGGGATTTATTGACATATTTGGCCCTATGCCAAGGTGATATTATCCCTTACAACCCATTTTGAGTCTGGATCTACATTATTTTAGGGAGGAGTTGCAGGGGTGGTTGCAGTGTATGATTTGGGAGGTGATTTCTTCAGTGGAGGGGACATCCTTTCATCCGAAGGATCTATTGGAGAAGAGCTGAAGGATTCTACATCAACTTCAGCCATATCTTCTCATTTCTTTTGTTGTGGAAAACTTTCAGCCCTACGGCTACAACTCACATTTGTATATTTTTTACATTTTCCAGAAACCCTCTTTGTATAACATCTATTGATGCATATATCATTGTATTTACATTATTGTATGATCTCCAGCTGTAGTTATGCTCAGCATGACTACGATGTAGCAGCTCTTCGGAATTTTGTGTTGTAGTAGAAACTCATATTTGGGAGTGATTGTTTATGGGAGGCTTGTTTCCTCATAACATATGATTTTTGCCTCACTATTTTGTACTGATTTGTTGTTATTATAATTAATGTAATGGCTCCATATTGGTCTCCATTTTTGATGTGATGATTTACACTGCTATTTCCAGTTTTGTGTTCAAATATTGTTACTTCCCCATTTGGGAATATTACAACCTACTACTTCGACTTCAAATTCAACTTCAACTTCATCTGATTTGGCTCCACCGCCTATTATTCCTGAGTTAACAATAAAGCCGTTGAAGGGTGTTGGTCATAAATTGAATTTCAACCCTCAAGCTCGTGCAACTCTAAATTATAACATAGTCAAAGATCTAGCTCAGTCATGTTTTCTATGTGAATGCTTGAGTTTCTTTATAATTGTCCCTCCCAAAAGCATGCTTTGTTGTCAATGATTGGTGGAATCGACCCGACTGTAATATTCCTAATTTTCCATCAGATAATTGGAATATTAGAGTTCTTAATTTTTCTAATTAATTAAGTAAATAAGAGGGTGGAGGGACCCATAAACCCAATATATGAATAAAATCCACTTTTTATGCGTGTATGTGGATACTTTATATGTAGATCTGCATTATGGAGTAGTGGAGAATATTTTTAATGAAGGAAGAGTGGAGATCATGGATCATTAATGAGAAGATCATGGAGATCATGGAGGAATTCAAATGAGATCATGGTGCAATAAAAGTAAGATCATAGAGAAATAGTGATGAAATAGTGGAGGAAGTGGTGCATCTAATGCCACATGATGGAGAAAGTGGGAATTAAATGTAGAGATGGTGGAGAAAATGGAGAGACAACGTAGTCTTCATGGAGGATAGTGGCCACATGTACAACGTAATTATGAGGTGGGACAGGTCTATGGAAGGCTCACAAACCATATAAGGGAGATGAAGGCATCAATATAAGGCAGGATTTATATTTTTATTATTGATGTGTTTAGATTTGGATTTGTCCTTTGAAATTTCTATGTACACTTCCTCTATTTAGCTAAGTCTGCAGTGATGTTTAGCACATGGGTGTTTCCGAGAGGTAATCCCACCCTTACCTACAGGGGAATTCGAGATCATACTCTGGGAAGGTTATTTTTAGCTTCCATACATCATCAGGCATTGGTGCCACATTCAACCCCTCTCTACAACACATTCAGTCTTAGGAATTACACACTCTTGCTTGAGGGTTTGAGAGGAGGAGGTAGTTCTTGAAATTTCAGCTAAGAAAATGGTGGAGGATTCATCCTTTCACCTTGGGATTCAATATTAATTTTCTAGGAGTAGCATATTGATATCTGGCATTCAGGCCAACATTATACTCCTCCATGCAACAACAGTTCCCTCATGAATTGTGCAGTCCAGTCCTGTAGATCTGAAGGAGGAAGGAAGTTTCTAGTATTTCAACTAGAAATCCTGTGAGGGACCATCTCCTCACTTTGGGCATGCTATTTCCATCATTCAGGAGCTAATTTTCATTATTTAGCATCAGCCTATAGAGTCTCCATCCTTAACAGCGCTGTTTTTGTCCAGCAGTTGTGTAGTTGTAGGTGCAACTTGATCAGAGGAAGGAGGAGATAGATCTTGAGCTTCTAGCTTGAGGATCTAGAGAAGGGATCAACCCTTCAAAAATTGAGCTTATTATACATTATTGCAGCCATCATATATTCAGTTCATGCTTCAGATTTGCATATCCAACATTCATATGTTGCAGGCCCTAAGAGGGTGATTTTCCAATATTGTCAGATCTAGAAATCCTTTCTGGGTTATCTTGGCTATTAATCATAGAGCATAGATGAAGGAAATCCACTTTTGATGTGTGTATGTGGATAATTTAGAAGTAGATCTGCATTATGGAGTAGTGGAGCATCTTCTTAATGAAGGAAGAGTGGAGATCATGGATCATTAATGATAATATCATGGAGATCATGGAGGAAGTCAAATGAGATCATGGTGCAATAAAAGTAAGATCATAGAGCACTTATGATGAACTAGTGGAGGAAGTGGTGCATCTAATGCACACATTATGGAGAAAGTGGTAATTAAATGCATAGATGGTGGAGAACATGGAGAGACAACACAGTCTTCATGGAGGCTAGTGGCCACATGTGCAGTGTAGTTATGAGGTGGGCCAGGGCTATGGAAGGTTCACAAACCATATAAGGGAGATGAAGGTAGAAAAAGAAGTTAGGCTTGAGATTTTGATTATTGATTTTTTTAGATCTAGAATTTTCATTTGACATTTCTATGCACGCTTCAGCTGTTTAGCTAAGTATGCAGTGTTGTTTAGCATACAGGTGTTTCCCAGCGGAAATACCACCCTTACCCACATGGGGACTTTGAGTTCCTACTATGGGAAGGTTATTTTAAGCTGCCATACATCACCAGACATTGGTGCCAAATTCAACCCCTCTCTATACCACATTCAGTCTCAGAAATTATGCACTCATGCTTGAGGGTTCGAGTTGAGGAGGTAGTTCTTGGAATTTCAGCTAAGAAATTAGTGGAGGATTCATCCTTTCACCTTGTGCTTCAATATCAGTCTTCCAGGAGTAGCATATTGATATCTAGCGTTTAGGACAACATTACACACCTCCATGTAGCAGCAATTCCCCAAGGGATTGCGCAGTACAGTCCTGTAGATCTATTAGAGGAGGGAAATTTCTAGTATTTTAGCTAGAAATCCCATGAGGGACAATTCATTCACTTTGGGCATACTATTTACATCATTATTGAGCTGATTTTCATTATCTAGCATCAGGCTATAGAGTCTCCATCCTTGAAAGTGTATTTTTACTCAGCTGATGTGTATTCAGCAGCTGCATTCAGTGGAAGAGGAAGGAGGAGCTATATCTTGAGATTTTAGCTTGAGTATCTAATAAAGGGATCAACCCTTCAAGAATTGATTTTATTGTATCATATTTCAGCCATCATATGATCATTTCATGCTTCAGATATGCATACCCAGTAGTCATATGTTGTAGGTCGTAAGAGGGTGATTTTCCAAGATTGTGAGATCTGGAAATCCTTTCCAGGTTATCTTGGGTATTCATCATAGAGCCCAGATTTGAAATACTAACATCATCCGAGCTCCGGAACTGCCAGATCTACACTTTTATTTTCAGACGACAGTTGCAACCTCGATATTTTCAGCAGGGACAACGCAGTATTACCTCCAACAGTCTAATAGTTATGCAATCCCTCTTGTGGGAGGACTTCAAGGTCATTCTAGCCTTCTTCTTTGGCTTGAGTGTCTCATATTTTTAGCACTATTGTACTTGTATTCCACCTCCTATATAATAAAATGACTCAACTATTTTGTATATTTTTATGGTGTATTTAGATTATTTTTTCATTTCTGCAGTTTCCAGCTATTGTGTTTTTGTATTACTGCATTCTCCCTTTTGGAATATTATAGTGGTATCAGAGCATGATCTTTGGCTCAGCTTGTGGGCACTTCATCTTTAACATCAAAAGAAGAAGTAGAAAGTAGAGATCTCCAATGAAGGAGGGTTTAAGTTTTTCCACTCTTCTCTTTAGATATATGCAATATCTCTCCAAGGAAGTCAAAAAAATGAAGAGAGAAAGGAAAAAAGAGACCTCAAGAAGGTTTCAAGATGAGGAAGGTCAAAGCATTTGGTATCAGCAACAGAAAATACCAACAATGCATAGAGCTTTGTTACACCATTTTTTGGCCATCTAACCTGTTACTATTAGATGGACCTAAGTACACCATGTAAGACCAATTTTACCCTAAGAAAAATTGCTTTCACTATGAAAAATAACTTAGTAAACCACCTTTATTAAGTTGTTTATGGTATAAACAGGAAACCCCATGAGGAAATATTAAATAAATCCACATTTGTTTGATTTTCCTCAAGGAATAATTAGTTAAAAAACAGTTTAATTAATATTCATGGTCATATTTAACCCAAAATAGGGAAATTAATTAGATAAATTATTATTTATCTGATTATTTTCTAAGAATAATTATTTAAATCTTATTTAAATAATATTCCTTGTTAAATTTGACTAAATCACTCATAAATAGCTAAATAAATCATTATTTATTTGATTATTACTCAACCACATCCTTAAAATGATAAATAAATCATTTATTTATTTATTATTTACAAATAAAGGGATTTGACCCAAGTCAAACTCTTTTTCCCTCCAACAAATATAATAAAATATTCCATAAAAGCTGGATCTTGATTTGGTTAATGATATTTTAATTATGCACCAATATCTAGACTAACTCAATATTTTGTTATAAATAGAAGGGTTTTTCCACTCATTCACTACCTTTTGTTGCCTAAAGATCACTCTAGATCTATACTTTGGGTCTAACTTTGATCCATCATCATTGTCATATTTTTCTATCTTTTGCCTGTGAGCTCCCTTTGATTTCCATTTTTGTGTGGGTTTTCTACACCATCAAGAGAGGAATTTTAGATCTGAAGTGCTAAGGACTTACAAGAACCCATCCCATTGAGGAGAACTGGTAACGTCCTTCTATGTTTTCCTCCCAGGTGCCCTTAATATAAAATTCATTCAACATATCCTTGTCTTGTCTATTAAATGCATGGAGTAAATATCGTTTTTATTTACTGCTTAATGTCGTTTGATGCATAGATCTAGATTTTGTAGCATTTATCTTGATCACCTAATTGCATATCTGAAGATATTGGTAACCATATTTGTTGTTAGGGCTGTTTTTTATGCACAACTAAAGTGGTATTTTTTTCGTACACTTGCAATTAAGATTCATACTAACAACTGGCGACTTCACACAGGTTTACGATTACGACCGCTGTCATTTTTCTGATCCCTGCATATCCAGCTGCTTCAAACCTTAGGATTTCTCTTCAGCTTCTTGTTCTGCTTTTCTTGATGTTATTTTTAATCTATAAAATCCTAAAACATTAAAAATTCTAACTTCCGTGTGTTTTCAGACCTATTGCGAAGGTGATCGACATCAGCCGCAACTGAGACAACACATTTTGCTGAAACCTACTCCCGAGAGTGCCGGAAGTGTAGGTTGCACTTTTTGGCCCTAAACCTACTACTTGGAGCTTCAGGACGTGAATATCTACCCAAAAACTATGACCTCAGCAAGAAACAGGTCAGAAGCTACGACTTGGACTTTTTGCGGGAGTTTTTCTGAAAGTTTTCTAGGTCTGTGTGGGCCTCTATTTAGGGTTGTTTGGCCTCTGTCTCCACCCGTTTTGAACTTATAATTGTTTTTTTTTGCTCATCTAAGTGGAAACCTAGCCCCCCAGGGCTTCAGTACCCTCCACACTTTGTGGAAGAGTTTTAGCTGCTGCAGGTTGTCTGAAATTTTCAGTGTTCAGCCTTTTTTTAGATCTGATACCTCACCTTCAGATCTGCTTTAGATTGGCTATTTATCCATCCAAATCACCTCATTTAGATTTTTTTGGGTTTTCCTCTAGGGTCCCCTCTGCTTCCCTCCAGGATATAGCCTTTCACCACCTTATTCACAAAAATCTTTCCTTTGATTTGTTGCTGTTTTTATGCACCAATTTCAAGCAGATCTAACCTTTAGATCCTTGTCCCTCCTGACCTTATATATATTAGCTATTTTGGTGTGTTTTGACTAGTTTTTTCCCACCTACAGACTACTTGTTCAGAGGCCCTCCTCCTTGGGTTTAGATTATTGCATTATTAGTTGTTTATTTACTGTTATTTCAGTTTCATATAATATTATATGTAGGTTTATTTACAATTATACAACACACATTTTCTTTTTCTCTACAAACGTCTGGGTTTAAAAATTAAAATTTACACACTTTTACACACACACCCTAAGTGAAGAAGAGCTTGGTTAACACCGCCAAGCAAAGACTTTAACATTGAAATCAATTTATCTTGCACCTCTCTGCCCTTGTTTTGACATTGTAATCAGTTGATACTGCACCTTTTTTCCCTTGTTGGTCTCTCTTCCCCTTGTGTCGTGCTTTTGTCGTCATCATTGTGGCACCAAGGAGTTTATCTCAGAGACTTCTTGGCCTTCATCCTCAATTTCTGGTAGGAAGACTTAATCCTCTGTGTAGGATTCGAGTTATTCCTCTATCGAGTCCGCACTCTGACTCCTCTTCTGGTTCATTGGGTTATCCTTCTGGTTCTGCCCCCGGTTATCCTCCTGTCACCTTCACCATGTCTGGTTCAGGACCTAACGTTGGTGGTAGCCCCGACCTTAATGCTGGGAATAATACTAGTGGGACTGCAACAAGAACTACTCCAGCTGCTCCCTTTCTCCCCTATATGGCAGGCCTCAGTCTTCTCAATTCTAACTAGATGATTAATGACCCTATACACCATGACGCTAGTTGGCCTGCTATGCCAACCAAGCTCCCTTCGGACATCCCCATGTTTGAAGGCCTTGTTGGAGAAGATCCTACAAATCATGTTAGATCTTTCCACATGTGGTGTTCATCTAACTCCAATACCGATGACTCTGTCCATCTTCGGTTGTTCCAATGTACGCTTACAGGTGAAGCTTCTAAGTGGTATTTTGATCAGGCCTCATCCTCTCATACCACATTTGTGACTCTTGCTTGGGATTTTCTGTCTTATTTCCAGCTTCCCCTTCGTTATGACACTGGTACTAAACTTTTAACTTCTTCTGTTAATCGTTTGCGACTCGCCTATCCGATCATGTCCAGGAATGGTGGAGAATAAAGAGCATATGTCGAGCCCCTACCTTCGAAGACCATGTCTACATGGACTGGTTCCTTAGATATCTCTTTCTGGCTATCGAAAAATATGTTACATCGCATTTCCCTCAAACCGAGGAAGCCGCTCTCCAAATTGCGTTAAAATATGACCTGATCTACGCTCAGTCGGGTTATGTTTATACCGTTCTACCTAATCTTCCTAGACCTAGTGGTGCCAATGTACCGGGGGCATATCATGCTACCGATGGTATCGTTGGAGCTCTCCCTTATCCATACGCTCAACCTCCCATGGGCTATGGTTTTCCTCAGGGGGGGCCAACACCTCCTGCACATTTCCCCCTCCCAGTAGCATGTATCCAGGATACGGCATGCCTCCTCCTTTTTCCCAACCTCCTGTTTACCACACTATTACCCAACCACCTTATTATCCATATCCACAGCCTGGTGCTCCAGCTCCTCCAGCATTATCACCTCCTCCTCCCTTGCCTTCTCAACCCCCGCAACAGTAGCCACTGCCCCCTCAGGGGCAGGTGTATGCGCAATAAAGCGTGACTAATCCTCCCCCTTCCAAAAAGAAGAGGAAAGGCACTCAAAATCAATCTGCTCCTGGTAATCCTGGGCCTAATCCTCAAAATAATGCTCCTAACACTGGTAACCAGCAACAGGGCACTCAACCCAAGAAGGACAGGAATATTCGCATGAACAAACCTTGTTCTTGTTGTGGTGTATATGGTCATTACACACATGATTATACTCTTTTAACATAGATGAAGTAGATGTGGGAGTATCAAGCAACATTGCGAGGACAACAAGTCTCCCCTTCCATCCCTCCCAGTGCTACGCCTAGTCAGCCGGTTGTGTTTAATAATCCTTTCCCTCAGCAAGGATTTGCGGCTACCCAACCACCTGAAGTTCAGGTGGCCACTCAACCTATTCCTTCTGGTACCTCCGATTACCAGATTCTCATGATGAATTCTGACCAACCTATAACTGTAGACATCAATCTTCAAAGTCTGTCCCGTTAGTACAACAAGCCTCCCGCTACGTCTGTCCCCGAGCCACCTCCTTCGGTCACTACAGAGCCTATTTCAACACTTAATGGTCCCTTGCAGATCCATCAGCCTAAGGCGAAGGTCCATACCAAGATCCTTAAGGGACCACTACACTGAAATGATGCTTCTAGAAAATATTCCCAGTCGTATAGTATAGAATATGATCTGGTGCAATCTCTTGCTGCCATTTCAACGCTGGAACTCCTCTAGTCGTGCCCTTAACAACGAAAAGCTCTACTATCTGCCATGGGAACTGTAGATCCTTCCAATGATCACTTGATCATATTTGATGTTGACCGGTGAGAACATCCTCCTCTCCCTGATTCTGTCGCCTTCCAAATCCTAGTCAAGATCCAGAACACCAACGTTTCCCAGTGTATCATTGATGAGGGGGCATCCACCTGTGTGATGTCCACTTCAGTGTGAAAGAAACTCAGATCACCTGAGTTGGCTCCTTCCACGATCTCTTTTCAAGCATGGGATGGCCACGCCTCCCAGCCCATTGGCCTATTCTGCAATTTTCCTATTACTCTTGTGGGCAAGACTGTTTGCGTTGACGTAGAATTCATAGATGCTCCCTTAGACTACAACATTCTATTGGGTCGTAGCTACACCTATGCGATGTCTGCTGTACCATATGTGGTTCATCGCAAGATTTCCTTCCATCATAACAGAAATATAGTCACCATTGACTAGTTGACATATTACGAACCAAAGTCTCAGACCTCCCTTGAGTCCATTATCTCTTCGGTGGCCCATAAGCAAACCGTCGATCCTTTGACTAGTGTCTCACCCGGAGTCTACAAAGACTCCTCATTTCTTGGTACATTCCTTGATCTTCCTCCTCCTGTCTTTGATCCCATCTCATCTAATGTTTGCATGATGCAATCATATTGGGTCTCCCTCAAGCAGCCTGGTTCGGCTATTCAGTAGCCTCGCCCTCCGCAACCTACTCCTAGCCCTTCGATTTAGCCTTCTGGACCCCCTCCTCCTGGCCCTTCACCTACAACTAGTGTTCATGAGCCCTTCTACCCTCTTGGAATGGTTCCTCCAGGCCTTAACCATCTTGCAGCCATCCCTCCTGGCCGTTACCCCTCCGATTAGATATCGTTCCTAGCTCCCCCTCCTGGAGTGTACACAATACCTATCATGGCTACCCTATCTCTTCCTAACCTGACCCTTGGGATTCCCGTTTGGTACCTTGATCCCCTAGCCGCTACCCCGTCTGGACAACCCAAACCTTATCTTTCTTTGACCCTGGTTCAACTGGTCCCCATGACTTCTCCTGCTGCTATAGTGCCTCAGCCACCTCAACAGGAACCCTCTCCTGTTGCGACAGCTTCGGGTAAGAAGGGAAAAGATCGCAAGAGGGCATCAAAAGACAAGGCTTCCCCAACAAACCATGCTCCTCCTTAGCCTCCAAAGCGTACACCTTTGTGTGATTTGTGTGATGTTGTCGTTCACGCCACCCATAATTGTCCTGAAATGCCTCATCTCAAGTCCATGGTTAATGTCGTGTTCCTTGAGTCTACGGTCCCGAAAACCTCCGTAGCCAAGAACCCAAAGAATATTCACACCAACCACCCCTGTGATTTATGTGATCTCTATGGCCGTTATACTCACCTCTGTCCTTGCCTTGAAAGGTACCGATCCTCTTTGGAAGCGGTCCACCAATTCGAGGCCAAGCGCAATGAGTCCACCACTCCGTTATTTGCGCATTTTTCTTCAACAGAACCAGATGAAACATCCACTCCTATTGAAATTCCCCCTCTGGATGTCGAAATGAAAGAATCTTTGGCCACTGTCCACTACCTGTCATCATCTATGAGATCCTCGATGTAAGACCCCCCCTGGGCCTTCCCCTCTTGTTTCGCCTGACCTCCCTTCAACGATCACCTTGGGCTCAACATCAGTGGATCCTTCATCTAATTGTTCTTCCATCACCCCTTGTGATGATGCACATGTGAACCTCTCTTCTCATGATGATGAGTCAGGTATATTCGCTGCGTCAGGTGGTCTTTCTTCCACCAGTCACCCCATCTTCTATTACTATGACGACATTATGGAAGTAGTCACCACCCCTGAATTTATCTATCCCCCCTTACATCTAACTCATGCATTCGAACCACATACACTTTGTGGCCATTACATTGACACCCAATGTTTGGGTAAGGGGGCACCCATATTTGAGAGACCAGGAGAAGAAATTCTCCACAACTTTCCTAGTGTATCTGGTTGTGTCGACTCTAGTACCATCATTCTTCCCTTTTTAGAAGAACCTCTAGAGTCCCATATCACTTCAGATCACTCTAGATATGATACCCATCATAATTCCTTCATCTTACATCAACAATTCAATCCCTTTGACATTGTTATTGACTAAGCTGTGGGATTTCTAGGAGAGCACCAGTTCACTATCTCCAAATCCTATTTTTGGGATAGTGACACCATGTGTGTCAACCTAGAAACTTAAGTCCATTTGCTTCATATATGCAACACCAAAAGATATGGGAAATCCTCCATTCCCTTTCTCAAACTGCATAACCATAACGAAAACAAATGGTGCACCACATCATTAAAATATGTTTAGATTCCTTCTTTCTAAATACATTTTGGCATGACCATGACATGCCTGGGGGTGCCCATGCCCCTAAACCATAAAAAATCCCAGATCTCAGCCAGAAACAACACTGAAACCCCCTTTATTTGATAGGTCACACTTTTCAGGTCATTTCTTGGGACAGGTCGCTGTTTTCTACCCAGTACCTGCTACCCAGGTCGTAGAACAGACCTAGTTGGGGTCCTGTGATTTAGTATATTGGCATACTAAATGATAAGGCAACATCATAACCACTTTGGAATCCTAGGATCTAGCCCTCTTGGATTCAGAGAGGGATCTCTCTATATGCGTTTTCAAAGGATATGTCTTTAAGGCTTATGTTATGGTGTTAGGCTAGCTATAAAGCACAAGGGATTTGTTTGTTTTTGGTTGGGAATCATTAAATGAGAAGTTCATGTGAAGTGAATAAGAAAATCAGTGGAAGGATGTTTCAACATGGGAAGATATGTCAAAAAAAAGTGCTAAACCATTGCGCTTTGGAGTCATAAAAGGGTTTACTTGCACAACAGCTATTCAAGGGTTTTCAAAGGGAAAGTCATCTATATCAGAAGATATTTTAAGTTAAGATTGTGGTATGAAACATTAAGGAGTGAGGTGAAAGAAGAAACATGTAAGAAAACAAAGGGAAATCTAAGATCAGGTAAGTAATTTTAACCTAGCCTGCTTTTTACATGCATTCAAGGGAAAAAACATGTAAGATAAACATAAAAAATCAATCTAAGATTAGGTAAAGACTTTTAACCAAACCCGCTTTTGGCACATTTTTAAGGGAAATCTTCAAAACAACTGTTTAAGACTAAACAAAGGATAGGGCTAACCATAAACTTCCTTGATTAAGACTCTACTTAGCATGCAGTGAAAAGATCATTCAAGAACAAAATCTCAATTTCTACTCAGTAAGATATGGGCTCACCAACATTCATTGATTGGTTATACTCTATTGAAATCATTCCCAAACACACATTTAGAAGAAAACATAGAGATAAAGCTTATCAGTGAGAGATAGGTTACTTTTCAGTATATCCTACTCTATATTTCCTGTTCTTCATCAAAGAAAAAGAACAATATGGAAACATAAGGAAAATAACAATTATAGTGAGAATAACATCACCAATGATTTAGATCAAGATCTAGTGAATCTGCTTGTCTATTGATGTGAAAAACTAGTGACATACTTTGAGTCTAATAGATTTTTACAGTCCAATGCTTTTCTTCCCAACCTACTATATTACAACTACTCAGAAACTCTTACTCAATAACAATTCAGGTAATTACCAATTTTCCAACCATTACAATAAATTATTTGTGAATACTTATAGGTGAAAGAGGAAGAGTGCTGCAGAAATGGTAATAAATATGAATTAAGATAGAGTGGGAGAAGTGTTCGAATTCCCATTCTGCTTAATGACCATTGCATTAACTGATTGTACCATTTTGGTAGTTTTACTGTCTTTGTGGCATATCTGGTAGGCATGGTAAAAACTTCGAAATGTTTCTTTGAAGATAACTGTGGATGAAGTACCCTGTTTGACCTCTTTGACAAGTAAATTGTCATTTTTTGGGTTTTGTAGCCCCATGCCTGCTTAATAACTGTTTTGACAGTTTCACAGAGGGTTTGTTAGCAGGGTGGCTATCAAAGTGTCTATGGAAAGTAAAGCAGGTGGCAGGTGTCCTTTTAGTCCTTTGGAGAAATAAATACTTCTGTAGATGTGGAATTCGAGACTTTCTTCTGCTGACCTGTCTTGTTTTAGCCCCTTTAAACATTGATTTTCCTTTAATTTGTTCTTTAAGGCTTCTTCTGATCATCTTTCTGGCTTTTTGTCCTTTGTTGACTATACTAACCTTTAATACTTTGATTTATTCGTTGATCTTCGTTAATATTCCCTGTCTTTGTGTCTGCAGGGGTTTCTTGCTGCGCTGGAGGGTTTTATTTGTAATCATGTTCACAAAACATTGATTAAGCTTTGAAATTCGACCCCTCGGCCCCTTTTCCACTGTTTCTTTGGCTGTGGGAGACCTGTGGACTAATCCACCATTAAACCTGCACGTGACGACAAACTGTTATGAAATCTTGCGTTTCTTGGGTTTAACTGCAATAGAGGGCTTTGGCGGAGGTTATGGATTAGTGAGAAGGCAAGGCGAATGCAGTGGGGAAGGGTTTAACCATGGCGGAGACAAACTAGGGCTCAAATCTAGTTATGGTGTGAATATTTGGAAAGGCGGTATTGGAAAACCGATAGCGGTTTTTGCGCGGAGTGAAAGCGGTAAGTGGTTTGGAGCAGGGGGAACGCGATACGATCTAATGGCTGACACGTATGCTCCGGAAAACCACCTGTTTCATGTTGAAATCAGTCGATCAAATTTATTTGTAAAATGAATGCGAAAATGGTTTAAGACTGTTCGATTTGGGGGGGGGGCAGATCTATGGCTGTAAGCGAGTGTGAAAATAGAAGAGATGTGCAGGAGAATCATATGGTGGGGCCAGGGTGATGTAAGCTACTTTGTCGTGTAGTGGGTGTTATAGCGTCATTTTTCACCCTCATGTGATTCATGATTGTCTTTATGGCCTTGGGCACCCATTCCCACAGAATTGAACAAAATTCATTAAAAAACAGTGTTAAAAATCCCATACACGGTTATGCCCAGACTTTTCCGCGTGTATACACGAGTCCACATGTACTTTTCCGCGTATGCCATTAAAATCATTAAAAAATATGTAAAAAATCCATTTTTTCGAGTTGGGTTGATGGTTACTCCAGTAGTTCAACCACCCCAGTACGTGGCCAACTGTTTCCAACTGATTGAAACTACTTTGAGGGAGTATAAAAGCCCCTCATGTGTATTGCCTAAGGGAGAGAGAAATTTTATAGATATTATACTCTGTTGGAATCCCAATTCAAGTCTGAATTCCTGTGCCTCCTGCACTTTCCCAGATTTTTACAGGAATGTTTCCTAGAGATGTTCATTCATTTATATGCCATATCGAGTGCACAAGTCTTGAAAGTATCTTAGCGAGGCAAGGGTGGGACGGATCCGGACGACGGTCTGTTCGAAGATCGTGGAAGGATTCAGGTGATCTCTCCACTTTTTATTTCTGTACATGCTGTTCGTAATAATGAAGAACCATCTTGTTCCTGAACTTACATGTTAATATCTATTTGCATATGTGAAAAGATTGATTATTAAGCATTTATTATGGTTTATATAATGTTTCACATGGATTACACTAACGTTTAGGAGAAATATATGCTGTACAACTAGTTTTCCGTGCACGTTCTTTCTTGTTTTCCAGGTTGAAGAGGAAGAAGGGTTGCTGGGGGTTTGGACCCCGCGGGATCTACATCGAACGTAGGACTACGGGTGAGTTCTACTATCATTGTTATCTAGTTTTTAGCATTCAAGTGTGGTTGTGTGTGATTCCTTCTGAATAGCATGCCCTGATCTGTGGAGGTTTTGACCCAACAAACCTCCGGGGTGTTTTTCCCCGAAACAGAACTAGTGACTCTACTGGGGATCACATTCTTGTGATTCCCCTGTTGGGTGGTTTCAGCTGTTTGAAAGGTTTCCAACAGTTTTAACTTTTATTTCCAGTCCAGTTAACTCTTTCTCAGTCAGACAGAAGACCTGGTTCCTTATCTAGGCTTGATATTTTTTATTTTTTATTATTTACCTTTTCATACGCGAGTTTGTCTATACACAGACGCGTATACACGCAGTTTTTGTTAAAGGGAGTCGCGTATATGCGGGTTTCCTTTGACACAGTCGCGTATGCACGCTTGTTTCAAACTATCAAGTAGCGTATGCTTGGGTAAATTTTGAAAATTTTGATTTCTTGACTTTTTAGTCTTGTCTGCCTGTGGAGACCTATTCCTGTAGTGTCTTTAGAGCCTCTGGATTGTGTTGAAAGTGGTCATTGGTCTTTTCTCTCTCTTGTTTGGTTGAAAACTAGCTTATCTGGCAAATCTTGTTTCTTGTACTTGCATTTCTGGTTCGAGTACCAAGATCTCTTCCTGGGGATTCTTGGCTATTTTGCTTCATCAGGATAGAGAGCTTTTTCTCATATAATCTTTCCTAGCTTTGTGTCTTGCTTTGCACTTCAATATTTTGCCCATTTTTTGGTTGGTTTTCTTGAGTTCAGTTGACTAGGTCTTGTTGCAACTTTTGAAGAGTATTTCTTGGTTCTTTGAAGTTTTTGTTTGCTGCAAGGTTGTACTATTCTTCTAGGCTGAGTTACTAAGTTTCTTGTCTTCTTTTGCTCATATAAATCTTGCTACTAAGTAGCCCTATAAGATTTGGAGCGTTTTTGAAGTTTTGCTTGAAATTCAGAGTTGTTTGGCTTGGGATTTAATAGTTTTCTTGGTCTCTTCGAGCTCTTCTTTTTTATAAAATTAAAAAGCTCAAAAAACATTTTGTTTTGTCATTTTCTTTTGTTTTGCATTTTTGTTTTCATTTCGTTACATCTTTTGAAGCTTTGTTGAGATTTCTTGCCTTTAGTTTTTGACTTGATTTTGGGAAGGAATTGTCATTGGTTTCCTCCTCTTGTTTTCAAGCGATTTTGGTGTCTTTATACTAAGAGTTTCTGATTTTGGGAACTAGCTTTGTGGACAACCAAAAAGAGATAAAAATGAAGGATCTTTGGGAAATTTCTCTCTGCTTTAGTAGATTTTGCATCTTAGAATTTGCATGCTCTTAGTTATTTGCATCAGGTGCACTTAAGCATTTAGTCTTTTTCATAGTTTTTGTGAGTGTGAAGTTTGTTATCTGAAAAGGAAAAAAAAAATTAGTCTCGTAGAACCTTTGTAGAAATTTCTTTTCATCAAAAGGCAATTACTGCATTTGCATGTAGTTTGGTTTTTATTAATTTCTTTTCTGCGTCACAAAACACCACGAGTTTCATTTCCGTATCCCTTTGACTTAATATAACAGCCGATTAAAATAAGCGCTATAATTTAAAAGCAACTAGCAAGTTTTTATTAAGTGTCATACACCAACTAGCTAGGTTGTAGGGCCTTGGATTAGGTGAGTGGAGAGTTAAATCTCCAAGGCCGCTCAAACAAAAACATAGAAGTTGATTAATTGAGCGAAATCCAACTCCGTTAGGTGGACCGGGAAAGCTCTCCTCCAGAGAGTCAAGCACGAGGGGAAGTGAAGGCTGAGAAGAGAGATACCCCCTCTCTGATTTGCTGAATCTGACCTCAAGACCGTTCCGCCCGGCTTTTGACATGGATTGGTGCCCATAGTTGCCACTCCTAGGTTCCACATAGGTGACTGCGGGGGGGAATACCCATGGTACCTGAGGCAGACGTCGTATCACTTTCAGCAGTACTTCTGGGGGGTGCCCTTGCGAAGCTTGGGTACTTGTGCCAACAAAGTTTGTTGTTAGGAGGTCGGTGTAATTGTTTCTGTTACCTTCGCTAGTAGGCCTAGGCCATAATTATCCCAGACTACTTTCGGGAGGTCCTATACTTCGCTTTCTTGTATTTTGGTGTCCGGTCCAAATCACCCGGAGCGGAAATACCTGAAGGTTGTTTGCTTGATTGTATCTCAGGGATTATTTTTTGTAGTGAGTGCTCTTTGCTCCTAGCTTGCCTAGCTTTATACTTTTTGAGTCTAATTAAAATTTGTTAAAGTGGCTGATCAAGCGCCTCGTCGATCGAGGAGAATCCGGGGGTTATCTCCCGAGAGTTCAGAGCCTTCTTCAAGAAGGCGTAGGAGTAGTTTAGCAGGTGAGTATCACCCTGTGACGTCTGACGCAGTGGAGAGAGATCCTCCACAAGGGTCTGAAGGTTTCGTAGCTGATTCTGGTGTTGGTTCCGAGAGGAGCACTCCGCTCACCTCGCGAGTTTTATTTCCGCAGGAAGAAGAAGTTCAAATAGAGGAAGTACCTGAACCCTCTGTGTCACTTCCATCTCCTCTTCCTCCTGATTATCCGTTCGTTTTTTAATACATCAGACCTTAGTCAGAGAGACCGGAAGATCCTCCGTATTATACATACCTTTCGATGGCCACGACTGGGAACGTGGCTTCTACTATGAGTGCTGCAAGCATTCAGACTCCTGCTTCTGTTGAAGGAGGGGGCACTATTGCTATATCTTTGATTGCTTCTAGTGCTGCTGTGTTTGGCTCTGGTTTCACCCAAGCACATGCTTCTCAATCTGGTCCCTTCTGTTTTGGAATGCCCACTAGTGGGATTCCTTCTTTTTCCTTTTCCGCTGCTGCAGCTGGATCTACACCCATGTCTTCCATGGCTAGTGGATCAACTTCTTTTCAAGGGTTCCCCTTCGGAACTGGGCATATTCCTAGTTCGAATCCTTCTTTAGGGTCCTTTCTGTTCACTTCTCAGACTCAGAGTTTCAACCCTTGGTCTGGTGGTCAGAATTCAACTACTTTTACAGGTTGGAACCCTGTATTCACTATAGCGGGGGCAGGGAATCAGTTTTACGCTGGTCACCAAGGGAATGCTTCTTTCCCTCTGTTGAGTGCTTATCAGAATTTCCCCCCTCTTTCTAATGCCTGGAACCCCTATCAGGGGCTTTCATCTTCATTTAATACTTCGGGAGGGGGAACTGGTCCGGTCTTTGGTAACTCTGCGTTGGGAGGAGGTTCTTCTCCTTTTTCTACGAGTTCTTTCTGGCAACCTGGTGCCTTATCAAATTCAGGGTATTCTTTTTAGAATGTTGGGAATTCATCCCACCAAGGATGGAATCCTCAGGCTCTTCCTCGTTTACCTTTTCTGGCAACGTTAAACTTGCCAGATCTGTCGAAATTGACGAATGATCCGATCCGTTACAGTTCGGGGTGGCCTCCGGTTCCCACCAAACTTCCTTCAGACATTCCAAAGTTTGAAGGCAAGAACGGAGAAGATCCAGCTGACCATATCACCACCTTCAATTTATGGTGCTCTTCTAACTCCCTGATCGATGATTCGATTAGGTTGAGATTGTTTCAACGCACCTTAACTGGAAATGCTGCCAAATGGTATATTGAGTTAACTGGGGGCAGTTTTGCTACATTTGGAGAGCTGGCTGTTACATTTCTAAATCATTTCCAGTTGCCCGTCCGTTATGACGCAGGGACTGAACTCCTAGCTAATTTTAAATAGGACGACGCAACCCACATTTCTGACCATATTCAGGAATGGCGGAGAAGGAAGAGGCTTATTAAAGCTCATATTCCAGGAAAATTCCTTTTGGAATGGTTTCTGAAATCTCTGCAGTCAGACATTTCTAAGGATGTATCCCTGTCTGGGGTATTTTCTGAGGAGCAGGCCATTTTTAGGGCCCAGCAGCTGGAACTGATATATTCTCAGTCTGGAGTCCTTCATAAATATTTGCCCAATGCTCCTCGCTCCAAATTAGATTTATCCAAAACTAAGCCTGGTCCTCATGGTGATGGACTTATTGGGTCGATCAATAGTGGTGCAGCTAGCCTGCTTACTCAATTGCAGCCGTTGTCTATACAATCTGCTCCTTTTGGTCAGGCTGTGCCAGCTGAGTCATTGCCTTCCCAATCTTTGTCGATAAATGCCATCCAAACTTCCGACCCCAAAGGAAATCAACAATCCGAAGGGAAGAAGAAGGGACGGAATAATAAGAAAAAGGGCAAGAATGGGAAGGGTAATGTGAATAAAACCAACGAGCATGTTGGTGAGGGTCCAAAGGATAAAAAGAAAGTGAAGTTTCCATGCAATTTTTGTACTGGAGACCATCTTACTCACCTTTGCCCTAAAATTCAGGATGCGCAGCGCTTGTTAGCTTAGCAGGGTTCTTCCAGTTCCCAGGGTGTGTTGACAAACCCTTTTCCCCAAGGGAAACAGCTAGTTGTTGGCGCGAATCAAAATACTGGGGCTTCCTCTGGGGGCACCCAGGAAGGGGAAATTCCATCAAACATATACATGATGAGTGCTCACGTGGATGTCGCTACGAGATCCCGTGATTATGACGAAGAAGAGTCTTCGAAAGCTAAGGGTGCTCCTGATGCTACTGAGCCGATCCATATTACGAGGCATACTGTTGAGCCTATACCTCGGATGCCCAAAGCATCTACTAAGCGTACGACGATTAATCAAAATGCTAGGGCTGCCCAGAACTACTCTATTGTGGAAGATTTGGCGCAAAGTCCTTGTGCCATGTCGGCTCTTGAGGTACTCTAGTCTTGTCCGGCTCAGTGCAGTGCTCTGCTCACTGCTCTTGGGGCTGTCGATCCAAAGAACTCTCTTATGATTACTTTCGATATGACTAATTTTAAGAAGAGACTCCCCCATCATATGGCTTTTCATATCAAATCATCGTACTGGAAATGCTGTATTTTTCGGACGGTCGTTGATGAGGGTGCTTCCACATGTGTGATGTCTCTCACATGCTGGAAGGAAATTGGATCTCCCGCAGCTGTTCCATCTGCTACTCTTCTGACTACGTTTGATGGTCATTCTCACAGACCGCATGGTATTGTCCCAGCTTTTCCCATATGTGTTAAGGGAAAAACTGTAAATATAGAGGTTGAGATAGTTGATGCAAGCTTGGACTACAACCTTCTGTTGGGGAGAAACTGGATTTATGAGATGGATGCCATTGCATCTTCATTGTTTTAGATTATTTGTTTCCCTCACGAAGGGAGGATTGTTACAGTGGATCAACTGGACTGTCCTCCTGTAGACCCGAATGCATCTACTGACTCAACTGTTCCAAAGTTGGATAATACCAAGGCGCCTGTTGAGAATTTAGGGGTTGGAATGTATTATTTTTTGATGGGTACTTTTGATATTCCACCTCCTACGGTTCATATAAATGCAATTTCATCCTCCATGGCTCCTCTTCGAACAGAGTTCTTCAGAACTCATTATTTTTTGGACCCTTTGACCTTACCTTCCCCTACCGCCACATTAGCGGAAGGTCAAGTGGGTGGAATGGCATTTCCAATGTCTGCAGCTAAGATTGCTTATCAGTATATTGTTGACTCTACAGAATCCATCCCAGCTCCTCTTTCACCGGAAGAGTTGGATGGAGATGTGGCTCCGGCTTGGACACTTAGTTCTTATTCTGCCCAGGATTGCCTTGATACCACTCTTCCATCTGAAGTGGCCATCTTGGAAGCTATGACTGGTATAGATATACCATGGGATGATTTGCATCATCGGTCTTACTTTTTACCTGATTTGAGCGAAGTTGAAATGAGTTTTCTAAGTCCTCCGTCTCCTAGTCCTGTTCGCCCAGTCCTGAACCCTTTAGCACCAACACAGGTATATGCTGAAGGGAACATGGCTGTGATTTCTCCAACTATCCCGGTGAACATTTCCAGGGATCCCAATGTTATTGAGAATGTCTTCATCGGAGCTGAATGTTCCCCTGAAGAGATTCAGATTTACACTGATCTCTTTAAAGAGTATAGGGATGTATTCGCTTGGTCTTATGAGGAAATGCCTGGTATAGATCCATCTATTGTCCAGCATGAGATCAAGACTTACGAAAATGCTAAGCCTGTGAGGCAAAAACTTCATCCGGTCAATCCTAGGAAGGCTGCAGCTATCAAAGCCGAGGTGGAGAAGCTGCTCAAGGCGAGATTTATTTTCCCTGTTCCTTTGACAGAGTGGGTTTCAAATCATGTTCCCGTAGATAAAAAACAAGGAACAATTCGAGTTTGCATTGATTTTAGAGACCTTAATAAAGCATGTCCAAAAGATAATTACCCCACACCATTTATAGATCAGATTATCGATGACTGTGCCGGTAATGAGATTTTTTCCTTCATGGACGGTTTCTCCGGATATAATCAAATTACTATCCGTCCTGAAGATCAGCATAAGACTGCATTTATTTGTCCCTGGGGTACGTTTGCTTACAAGAAGATGCCTTTTGGTCTTAAAAATGTTGGGGCTATGTTTCAGCGGGCCATGTCATATGCCTTCCATGACATCAAACAGATTATTGAGGCATATTTGGATGATTTAGCTGCTCATTCTCGAAAGAGAGTGGATCATCCTGCTCACCTCCGGAAAATATTTGAACGATGTCGTTTCTACAAGATTAGATTGAATCCGAACAAGTGCGTTTTCGCGGTTACATCCGGTCGGTTATTGGGATTCATTGTGTCTAGGGAAGGGATTAGGGTAGATCCCTTCAAGGTTGAGGCAATACTTCGGTTGCCTCCCCCGTCCTCTATTCGTCAACTTCAAAGTCTACAAGGAAAGGCTAATTTTCTTCGGAGATTTATCGTAAATTATGCTAAAGTTACCAAGGGATTTATGAGATTGTTGAAGAAGGGAATTCCATTTTTTTGGGATGACTTCGCTCAACGCTCATTTGATGCTTTGAAAAAAGCATTGACCTCTACTCCTTTATTGAGTCCACCTGATTATAGCAGGGATTTCCTTTTGTATCTGGCAGCAGCAGAATCTACCATTGGTATGGTTCTGGTTCAGGAGGATGATGCTCTTGCAGAGCATGTTATATAATATCTTAGTCGAGGATTGGTAGGTCCTGAGCTCTGGTATACTCCGATAGAAAAATTAGCTTTAGCAGCTGTTCATGCTGTGTAGCGACTCCGACATTACATTCTTCTACGAAAAACTTATGTTTTGGAAGCAGCCAATCCATTTCAGTTTGTCCTCAGTAGGCGAGTGATTGGGGGCAAATACAATAGATGGATTGTGATTTTGCAGGAATTTGATCTTGAGTTTATGTCTGCCAAGTCCAAGAAGTCATTGGTTTTCGCGGAATTGATCTCCGAGTTGCCCTGTGGGGAAGAGATAGTCTATGATGAATCCTTCCCGGATGAACATTTGTTTCTTATCTCTCCACAAGATCCTTGGTATGGAGATATAATTGTGTATCTTCAGACTGCGAAGTTTCCCTCTACTTTTTCGAAAGATGAGCGTCGTAAGTTGCGTCACTTGGCTAAGAATTACTTGATCATTGGTGATGCTTTATACCGTCGAGGGGTTGATTCAATCCTGAGACGTTTCTTAACTCTCGAAGAAGCTGAGGCTTTGCTGAATGATTGCCACAGTGGAGCTTGTTGTGGTCATTTATCTGGGCTTGCTACAGCCCAAAAAATCTTGCGTGTTGGGTACTTTTGGCCTTCGATTTTCAAAGATTGTGTGGAGTCGGTCAAAAAGTGTCATCCGTGTCAAGTTTATACTTGAAAAATGTGCGCTCATCCAGCTCCACTTTTTCCAGTCATTACTGTCAGTCCCTTTACAAAGTGGGGTATTGATTATACTACTTGTAACCCACCTTCGGCTAAAGGTCACAAGTACATTATTGTAGCAGTAGACTACTTTACGAAGTGGGTTGAGGCTATGCCTACTTTTGGGAATGATGGTGAGACTGCAGCTCTTTTTCTTTTCAACCAGGTTATTGCTCGTTTTGGTATTCCTAGAGATATTGTCACTGATCATGGCAGTCATTTTCATAATAGCATGATGGCTGAGTTGGCTCTAAAATTAGGTTTCCGGCAGGAGCATTCATCTCCATATTATCCTCAAGCCAATGGGCAAGTGGAAGCCGTGAATAAATCCTTGAAGACAATTCTTCAAAGGACAATCGATAAAGCTCGATCCAACTGGCATATCATGCTATATCCTGCTCTTTGGGCATATAAGACGTTAGTGAAAACTGCAACTGGCTTTACTCCGTTTCAGCTAGTTCATGGGTTGGAATCCGTATTTCCCATTGAATGTGAGATTCCTTCTCTTAAGTTAGCTTTTGAACTTCTTCTTGACACTTCTAGTCTTGAAGAACGTCTCCTTCATCTGGAACATCTTGATGAGCAGCGTCGAGATGCCGCCACTATGAATGAAGCACATAAAAACCAAGTTAAAGTTCAGTACGATAAGGCGGTCAAGCCTAGGGTTTTTTCGGAAGGTGACCTTGTTTTGGTCTATGCCCAAGAAAAAGATGCCCTGGGGGTAGGAAAGTTTAAATCTATGTGGTATGGCCTCTTCATCGTTAAAAAATTCCTTAAAAAAAGAGCATATACCTTGGTTGATTTTGAAGGAAATGAGTTTCTGGAGCCCAAAAATGGGCTCTATTTGAAAAAGTATTATGCCTAGGCTTCGGCCTGACATTTTGCTTTTGTATATAGTAGTTTTGCTTTGTACATATCTGGTTGTTTTTCGATCTTTGATGGGATGGTGATGTTTTTTGATCTACTTTGGCAGGTTGTGTCGGATGTCATGAGCCATTTTGGTTTCGCCGATGGTGCTAGTAGACACACCCGGAACTTAGCTTCCGTGGCTTGGGTGCTTCATTATCCATCCGGTCAGCTGTTAGTATCAAGAGGGGTCTGCATTGGTCCTGCTTCCAATAATATAGCAGAATACACTGCAGTTGTTTATCTACTCTCGGAGGCAATATCCTTGGGTGTTGATTCGTTGGTAGTTTTCTTGGACTCTCAGCTGGTGGTGTCGCAGTTGAACAATACTTATCGGGTTCGAGATCCATTTTTACTCCGGTTGTTCTTGAGGGTACGTTTGTTACAAAGATCATTTCAATTTTTAACTTTCATTCATATTCCTCGAGCTGAAAATTGGATGGCAGACTCATTAGCTAATCAAGCCATTGATTGGCACATTAATCATTCCATACAATAAAATTTAATCATCAAAAGCATCATACATTTTTATACATTTGTCACATCACATCAAACATCACTGTATATATATCATCCGAGTGTTCAAAAAACTATATAAAATTTGGATCCATAAGTCATACAAAATTTTTGGCTTAGGCCCGATCATGTTCAGTCTCAAAAAATATACAGTCATCTGATACATCATATCTATCTACTCTTATGGTCCCTGCCCAGAAGTTGTGTTCCTATAGAACACGATCGCGGTGGCAACTTGGCAGAATAACCGTACCCAGTCGCGAGGTGCTCCTACTACCTGCCTCTGGATGGCCTCAGGAAGATCTTCCACTGCAGCCATAGGCACTTGGTGGGTTAACCCCTCCAAGTTCCTCTGTACGGCATGGAGGGTTTTGTCTGAGTCTACTGTATCCACCTCGCCTCTGCGATGCTTATGTCGTGGGTAACCCTCAGGTCGAACTGGTCCAATATTTGTATCATGGTCATTATAACATTGTAAGACATTTTGAATCCAATCAAAAACATATTTGTTTTTCACATTTCTTCATACATATTGAAAAAATCCAAAAAATTATATAAGTCAAAAAATTGCAAAACTTACCGACTGTGCCCCATGTCGCGCCTGGTGGAAGGACAAGGTCTGGATCGCCTCGGAAATCCATCCCGGCATAAGGATAGTCTTCCACAACGATGATTTGTTCTCTCCACCAAAGGAAGAACTAATCATCCCAAGTGGTTCGAGGAACTTCACTTCCCCCCAATCTCTTCATCAAGTCAGCCCATCGGGAAATTCTTGGATCTCTCGGGCTGCTGATAGAAGAGATCACTTTGGGTCTCAGCCCAGGAATCTTCTCGATGAAGAATGTCATCAAGATTGTACCATATCCAAAATGTTTTGTCTTTACCTTTTGGATAGAAGTCAATTGTTGCTTCATGTTCATTAGTAGGGTTGTGCACCAATCATATAAATGAGTTAAGAATTCTACTGCTATACTCATTTGAATCCTGGATGCCTGGTGTAGGGAAGCAGATCCTGCCACCCTGCCAATGGTAAAAAGGAGGATTTTCATGTGCAAGTCTCTTAAATCTTTGATCGCAATTTGAGTTCCAACTTTCTTGGAACCCTCTACGCAGTAGACGTGGACGTAATCTTCCACGGTTAGCCCTCCCAAAGGCTTACCATGCAAGTTTACTGGCTCCCCCCTTCGGGAGAGTCCAGTAATAAAATATATATCTTCCACCTCGATGCATATGGGCATTTGATCTATTATGAAGCAGTCTTCTTCCGGTTCCCAATAGTTCACAAGCATTTCGAGCAACCAGACATTACTCTTCATATTTGGCATTTTGAAAAACTTGAGCAATCCACAATTTCGGAGAATATTTAGTGATGCTTGGTCCTGCATGACTTCATTGTCAATGGCACTGTGTTCACGCTCTCTCCAAGATATAGTCATCCTGCAAAAATTCAATAATTCGTTCATTAGCTACGCATTTTTTCATTTTGGGTTGCGCATACGCGACTTTCTTTGTGCACAGTCGCGTATATACGCGACTTGGTCATTATAAACCCGCGTATGCGCAAACCCGTGATTTTAAACAAATGATTCTACGATGAAAATTCCTAATTTTTAACTTATGAATGGACAAAATGAATAACAAGGATGAATTAAGAGCTTACCTAACAAATTCGGTGAAGTTTGATGGTCGATTGCTCCTGTTTTGACGAAAGAGGCTTTTTCTCCAGAGCACTTTTTCCCAAATCAGCAATGTAACAATGAACCAAATATGAGGTAACTTGTCTATTTACGCCCAAAAAGTTGAAATTTTTTTGCAAAATTTGTTATGCTTATTTTTTCAATATATCTTAACCTGCATAACCTGGATGCTTGGAAGTGCCCAGATTGGTATATTTTTAGGTACATTTTGACGAATTTGAGATTTTTCCTGGTTTTTGATCCATGACTGCTGACCCGTCATGGCAGGTATATGATCTTCACTGGCATATAGGGTAGGTAATCCACTTTCCGTTGCATTTTGCATACTAGCCTCCATTTTGATCACTTTCCATAGGGTCGATCCCATCAGATCATGAGTATTACACCCATTTCACTCGCCGATTATTTAATCATGACTTGGTGGTAGAGCCTTCCTTTACATGGGTTTCCTAGTTAGTTCCTCGCTATCACTTGTTGCCCATGCTGCGTTTTATGTAGGCTCGGGAGTCCTCTTTAGTCCCGCCATGACTTATGTGTTGAAGCTTCATTCTTCTTCTTCCTCACTATCATTTTTCGGGCTATTACCCTAGAGGCTCCCTGGTGTTGTTGAGTTGTATTACTGCATTGCATATTGGCTACTTGTTTATCCTGGCCTTTAGCCGGCTTCATTTTGGACTCAATGTTTAAGCCAACTTTTGACCTTGTCTATCTGTACAAGTTAACCATTGCATGCACTTGGCTATCGCGACTTGACACCCTTTTACCCATGGATGGAACATGCCTCTCAGTATCGCTTACCAGTTTCCGCCACCTTGCATTGAGCATAGGATCGTTCCAATCCCAGGAAATAGTGCATCTGTTTCTTGATACTCGTTCTATCCATTGTACCATAGCATTCTTTTATTCTTTTTCAGGCTTATTATATGAAAAAGACAAAAAAAATCAAATATAAAAAAAAGAGCGGGAATGGGATGTAACTTCGTAATTTGATGGCAGTACAATGTCAATTTGTTGCCCTTGAACAAAGCACATACACTTATATATTTCCTTCATTTTGGATGGTTTTAGTTTTGACCTAGGTTCAGCCTTTGCCTTGTTTCACTTGTCAGTCCTCCCCCGGTTGGTTATCTCTTCCAATCATATGGAGAGTTTGTTTTGCCTCTTGCATAACAAACTTATACAGTGTCACTTTTTACTGCCATGATCATCACGAGTCGTGCTTTTGTTCAAGGGAATTCTAACTAGAGTCGGCCATTCTACGGTGTCTCTTGACTCATTATTCAGTCGGCCTTCCAGGTCTTGTTAGTATCTTGTTCTATCACATCAGATGTTTTGGTCTTGTTCTCATGCCGGTTTGAGAAGGTCTCCATTGAATTCTTGCTGGCGGGTTTGTCTCTTATCGACTACAACACATTGCTCTGAGAGCAAACCTAGAGGCGCACCTTGGCCCTATTTCCATCATTGATAGGTGACCTTGTGCTCAGCATTTGATCATCATTATGGGTCTTTGACTGAGTGGTTTCCCCTGTGTTCGACGTCAGCATACATTATCACACTTGGAATTCGTGCAGTACCTTGATTTCCATTTGACCCTATTGGTGGATATCTCGCCTCTGTGTCAGCTTTTATTATTGGTTGGTTCAGAGGGTTTCTTCCGTGCGCTAGCTTCATCTTGTGCATGTTGGAAACGTACTTCAGTTTGGTTCCGTCACTCTACTTCGTCCGATTCCTTCCAAATCTTGGCCTGCGGGTTACACTCGCGCTGGACTGATGTGGGATGCCTTAATGCCTTCCTTCCAGCAGATCTTTTCCCCTCGACTCTGAATCATTGCTCTGGGAATAAGGTCTAGAGTCCTTTTTGTCAGTACCTTAGGGTTTGCAGTCATCAGTGGCAGACTCTTCGCTATCGACAGTGGGGATTCATCATTGCCTCTTGATTGGTAGAATCTTTCAAGTGTTCGACTTCAACTCATTTATTCGCACTTGTTAGATTGTACTGGGGCACCTTGACACTCATTTTCATTATTGGTGGGTTGTCTCGCGTTGGTTAACGGTATACATTATTGACCGGTAATCCAACGATTTCTCACATGGTCGACTTCAGCTCATTTATTCCCATTGTGTAGAATTGTGCCATCGTGATCGGTGAAGACCTCAGGTTGCATCAACATTTCTCGGTTCACTTTTGACAGTCCATTCAGTTTCTGCTAGTGATGTCGTTCACCCTTATATGTTGCAGTGTCAGTACAACAACATCCTATATGTTGGCTCCCGAGATGCGTGATTGTACCATTTATTACACCTTTTATAATTTGGTACTTGGAGATTCAGTTACTTATATGATCAGACATCCAGTTTCAGCATCATTGATCATCTTTCTATATGTGATACTTAGACATTGATTCTGACTTGTATTTTCGGGCCATGCTCAGATGATTCATTGTATACTTTTAGTTCAGCTATACTTGTATACATTTTGGATCCATTCTGTACTTTCGATATGATGTATTTTTGACTGAGCATGGGTATGCCCGCCTCAGCATGAGTTGAATCTCTGTTTTCTTTCTTGTTTTCCAGGTTGAAGAGGAGGAAGGGTTGCTGGGGGTTTGGACCCTGCGGGATCTACATCAAACGTAGGACTACGGGTGAGTTCTACTATCGTTGTTATCTAGTTTTTAGCATTCAAGTGTGGTTGTGTGTGAGTCCTTCTGAATAGCATGCCCTGATCTATGGAGGTTTTGACCCAAAAAACCTCCAGGGTATTTTTCCCCGAAACAATGGGGAGGCTTTGAAGTCGGGTAAACAATATGCGCCGAAGGTTTATAGTGATGAAGGGTATAAAATATGTATGGGTGAATATATAATAGGAAATAAGGTGGAAGTGGGAGGGAGTGAAGGCGCCTCTGGGCCGTTGGATCTGGGGAAGGGAAACAGATCAATGGTAGAGATCTCACGGAAACACATTGGAAAGGCCTCGTGTGGTCGGGTGGGACCAGCAGGAATATATGAAAAATTGAAAGAAAATATGTATTGCGGGGGAACTTTGAAGTACGAAAAAATCTGCAGGACGAGTGCCTCCGTAGTGATCCTGAGCCGTTGGATCGGGATCAAGATTGGATGGTGGAGATTCCTCAGAGGATCAACAATTAGCAGAGCTAAGAGTCCAGGAAGGAAGGATTAGAATGTTGCGATGGCCGATGGCCGATGGGGAAGAGCGCAGACAATGGATGGAGGGTCTTCCGATCAGGATCGAGATCGAGGGTGGAGATGTGATCGGAGGGTCGCATTGGTGGGGGAAAGGAATGCGGAAGAGCAAGTGCCGATGAGCGATGGAGCAATGGAGCAATGGAATGATGAGCGATAGTCGTCGGATCTTTAAGGGAATGAACGGCTGCAATCATATCGAAATATCGGCCATCGGCGGGGTAAAGGGTCTAGGCATAAGAAATCGGGATCGCCGATGAGCCGATGAGTGATGCACCGATGTGATGGAGGGGCTTAAGGCTGAGGTCGAAGGTCATGGGTCCCGGTCTTATGGAGGAAAAGAGATGAAAACATAAGCCCGTAGGGGCTTAAATGTTTGCTTATGAAAAAGGTTGGTTTTAGGCCAAAAAAGGGGTTTTTTGAGGTTTTTTAGAGGTTCCGATAGGGTTAAAAAGGTGTTTTTTAAACCAAAAAAGGGGATTTTGAGGAAGTAAAGGACAAAATGAGGAAAGTGGGGGATTTTTGCAGAGGGATTGATCAAAGGAGAGAATGATAGAAGAATGGGTTTGAAAACAATCTCTTTATAACAACAGGGCTTCTTTGAGGAATTTTGAAGGAAGATCAACAATGGAATGGATTTCTTTGGGCCAAATGGACATAGTAAGGCTTCAAGAAGTCACCAATTTGCTTCAAATTTTTTTCTTGAAGACTGAAGACCTTTTTTAGCCATCTTTCTTTATGAAAAATTTATAGATGGCTAACAGCGGTTCCAACTTGGGGATGGCAGCTCCTTGGAGGTGTCAAGAACCTCAGAAAATTTATCTCTGGAATGTAGATCAATGCTTTATCCTTGAAATTTTTTTCTTCCTTGATCATGCTACTTAAAAATATGATCAATACTTTGTATCAACAAACAAAATTATTTCCCCAAACAACTACCTACACAACCTACTTCCCTAACATTTTTTCTTCATAAGGTGCACTTGGACTTGCAAACCTTTGACATCAACATTTTATTCTTTTGAAAGCATGAAAAAATAATCTAAATCTACCCTTATTTCTCCATGAGTTCAGATTAAACAGTTGAACTCATAGCTTCTCTACCTAATCTACTATCTGCCAGGATTAAACTGTCTGAAAGATCTGCATTCTCTATATTCTAAAATAGAAATTGAAAACACAGTCAAACCGGGATTAAGCTGTCTGATTTGCTGTGGTGGCTATGATATAAAAAACAGACTGATCATAGACCTTTATTTGTAGAAAAGTAAAACAGAACTTGGAAGGCTTAAGATCTGAAAACAATGAGAATCCTTCCTTCCTCCTTTTAGCTCTAATTTTGATCTTTTTGAGCTGTCTTCTTCTTCTTTTTCTGGTTCAAATTTTCAGCATGTTAGAACCAGTATTCTTTGTATCTTTGGCTCAGATTTGAGCTTATTAGAGCCATTCTTTCTTTTTGATTCTTTGGTTCAAATTTTGAGCATGTTTGAACCAATTCTTTTTCTCGTTTCTATTTTTTTTTTTTTTTGTATTTTTCTCTTTTCAAAACAAAACAAAGCAATGATATTTATAATGGAAAATGAAAGCTTTAAATAGTGGTTTCAGCAGAAGTAATGTTTGAGCATCCTGCCATTGATATGACCCCCAAACAGGTCTGTACCATCCATATTCTGTAGAAAAAATGCATTATGACCAATGGTAGATTGAATGATGTAAGGGCCTTGCCATAAATTGTCAAACTTGCCATGTTTTCCCTTATCTTCTCTCCTGGAATCCCATTTGAGTACTTTGTGACCAATCTTGAAATCACTGGCCTTTTTCCTCTTATCAAACAACTTTTTGATATTCTTTTGTACTTTTTGTGCTCTGTTATAAACTTCCTCCTTGTTTTGTTGAAGATGTATGGTCTGATTTATCCTTCTCATCATGCTATCTTCTTCTGATTGAATTTCTTGGACCAACTTCATCACTGACACTCCTAAACTGGTAGGAAAAAATACATCTGCTCCATAAACCAGCTGGTAGGGAGACATTCCAATTGATTTCTTTGTTGTCAATCTATCTGCCCATAAAAAATGTACCAGCTTGTTGTGCCATGAATTATGATTTTCTTCTAGAAACTTCTTTATTATGTTTATCAGGCTCTTATTTGAAGACTCTGCCAGCCCATTACCTTGAGGGTAATAAGCTCTGGAATGACCAAGCACAATTTGATATCTGTGATAGAAATCAACCATATTTTTAGAACTAAATGGAACAACATTGTCAGTGATGATTTTCCTAGGACAGCCAAATCTAGACAGGATATGGTCTTCAAGGAATTTTACATAACTGAGTCTGTGGCATTCCTAGAAGGGATGGCTTCTATCCATTTGGTGAAATAATCAGTGGCTGTTAGTATCCATTTATGTTGGGCAGATGAGGCAGGATGGATTTCCCGAACGAAGTATAGGCCCCATTGTTGAAAAGGAACTTCAACAGTGATTGGTTGCAAGGGTAAGGGAAGCATTTTTATCTTACCTTTAAAGATTTGGCATTTGTGGCAGGCAAATATCATTTTGTGGACATCTTGAAAGAGGGTGGGCCAGTAATATCTAGCTATAAGGATTTTATTAGTAGTGGTTTTCCAATTTAGGTGGCCTCCACATTCTCCTTCATGAAACTCATGCTTGATCCTATCTGCATCAACCTCAGGAAAACATTTAAGCAATAATCCACTAGCATTTTTTCAATATAAACATTTATCTAAAATGCAGTAATTAACAACTTTCAACTTTAAAAATATTGCCTTTGTTTTAGACATACCAGGAGGGGCATTGAGATTATTAAGTACATACAAAATATCAACATACCAGGATGAATTGAGGAAATGATCTTCAATAAGTGGGGCTGGTAATTATTCTTGTTCATCTAATGCATCCATCATGTTTATATCAAGTGCTTGCAAGTTAGATTCAACCATTAATTGTGCTAGGCCTTGACCCTTAATGAGTTTAGTGGGTTTAATTTCCAAATCATATTCCAGTATCACAACAATCCACTTTCCTCTTTTGCCATCGGGGTCTTGTGACAAAATGTCTTTCACCACTATGTGAGGCACAAATGTAATAATGTGAGAGTGTAAAATATACACTCTAAAATCCTTCAAGGCTTTGACCAATGCATAGGCCTGTTTTTCCATGATATTATATTTCAGAGGTGCGTCTCTTAATGCCTTGCTGAAAAATGCAATTGGCTGCTCTTGTACCTCTAGATTTTTCTGTAATAGGACAGCAGCCGCAATATGTTCTGATGCAAATGAAAATATGAGGAAGTCCTTAGTGAAATCAGGACTGATAAGCACTAGTGCTTGGGTGAGTGCATGTTTGACCAGTTCAAAGGACTTCTTTGCTTCTAAGGTCTATTTAACTCCTATCTCTTTCTTTATCATGTTTGTCATGTTCCTAAGGAGTTCTGCCAGGTTGGTTATGAACCTTCTCAAGAAATTAATCTTCCCAATGAAAGATTGAAGTTCTTTGATGTTTCTGGGGTGAATGATATGCAATATACCTTCGACCCTTTTTGGGTCTATTTTGATCCCATTTTCAGATATGATATGACCAAGAAGTTTACCCTCTTGGAGACCAAACAATGTCTTCTTGGGATTAAAGGATAGCCTATACTTTCTACATTTATCAAAGACCTTTCTAAGGTGTGCTAGGTGTTCTTCATCTATTTTGGAATAGAATATAATTTCATCTAAATAAATCACAATGAAGTGGCCTATTTCTTCTGAGAAAGCAATGTCCATGGCCCTTTGAAAGGTGGCGTCGGCATTCATTAATCCAATAGGAATTTTCACATACATGAAAGTGCCCCAAGGAGTAGTGAAGGGTGTTTTCAGTTGGTCTTTAGGGAGTATCAATATCTGATTATATCCTGAAAATACATCTAGCAAATAAATCCTCTTGGAACCAACTACCCTTTGTAAGATGTGCTCCATTTTAGGCAAGGGATAGTTGTCCTTTAATGAGGCTCTGTTCAAGTTCCTAAAGTCAATACAGAGCCTTATTTCTCATATTTTCTTTCTTACGGCTACCAGATTAGAGACCCATTCTGAGTATCTCACAGGGACAATAATTCCAGCATCATACATTTTCCTAATTTCCTTCTCAACCAGAGGTAACTTCACAGGGTTTATTCTGCGTAATTTCTGCCTAAACGGTTTCTGGTTTTCTTTAAGTGGTATCTTGTGCTGAATGGTCTCTGTGTCATATGCCTTTAAATCCTCATAGCTCCAAGAAAATACATCAGAAAACTCCTTAAACAACTTAATATATTTCAGTTTCATGTGAGCTGGAAACATTTTGGATAACTTGATCATTTTAGGCTTGTCTTTACTGCCTATGTTGCATTCCTCAATATCAAATTCCGTGGGTTATATCATTGGTTTCTTGGCAACGTCATTGAAATAAAACAAGTCTTCTAGAGGTACCTCTATGTCTTCTTTTCCTGAGTCTATGTACTCTTCTGTTTGATTTTCAAACTTTCTGGTTAGCAGATTAATTTCTGATGGGAGAAGGTTCTTTTTCAATAGGATACTCCTCATTAAGACAAACTTTATCATACTTTGAGTCTGAATTTGGAAATTCAAACTCATTTCTGAACTGCAGAAAGTCCTCTATCTGTTTATCTCCCTCAAAGACCTGCCAATATTTTTCTTTGTCTGGGACAACTGGTTTATATTTTACTTGGACTGTGAATTATTTTTTGTCATAGGGTCTTTGGCATGAACTAGCAGCACAAGCTAATCCATTGGTAGGAATGTTTTGGTCTCTAGGGACAAAAACAAACTCATATTCCTCAAAATTTTTCAAAAGGTCCATAGCATCATTTCTATAGGCTCTTAGCCTTGGATGTTTGGTTGTGTACTCTCCATTTATTTGTCTAATGATCAGTTCAGAATCTCCATGAACAGCTATCCTCATGGCTCCTAGTTTCTTCAGTAAATGTAGTCCTAAGAGGAGTGCTTCATACTTTGCTATGTTGTTTGTGCATTGGAATTTTAACTTGTATGAATGGCTTTCAGCATGATTATTCTCAGTGTTGTGAAGCCACACACCTGCTCCTGTACCAGTTCTATTACAAGACCCATCAAAACCCATACTCTAAAGAGGGCTAGTTTCGGACTTGTTGTTGTTTTCATTTCTGTCCCCTTTGTCTTGTGTGCTTTGACTGTCATTATGCAGTTTTAGGGGTTCTGCAGCACGTCTATGTTGGTCTTGTTACCTAGAGTTTCGTGGAGTTGAGGCCTTTCTTCTTGACTCTCATGACTTGCACTAAGCTGGTGGACAGTGGGTTGTTCATACTTTGTATTTTTTTTGCTGTAATTTTCAGATTCAGCAAACTGTTTGAGATCCTCTCCCTTCCTATCCTCTCCTTCCATGTTTTCTGTTATGTTGGGTGCTTGCTCACTATCCAACTCTAGTTCACCAAAGATTTGATCATTGCAAAGAATGAATGAGTCTAGGTCTGTAAAGACAGAATAAAGAGGGGAATTTTCTAACTTTTCTTGATTGCTCACCATAAATTTCATGTGTGATTCCATATAAAGTCTTCTACGTTGGCTGAAAACAGGGATGGTGGCATATGTCATGTCCATTTTCATGGTACCTTATAGCTTAGCACCCCACGATCTTGAAAGAAGCATGCCATATTTGGGGGGCACATCAGCCAGTACCACATCCATCACCTTGCATTTGGCTGGGATTTCGGTCAAGATCACACAAAGATCCTTTATCAAGCCTAAACATTTTACTCTACTGGAGTCAAAATAATACAAATCTTTATAGGGTCTGGTTATCTCAAGGCTTAATCTCTCCATGATTACTTTGGGCATGAGGTTATGAGAAGCCCTTGAATCATGCATAGCATTGTGTAAAATATTATCATGGATATTCAAACTGACATAGAAAGGAGGGACCACTCCTTCTTGGAACTTCCCTTCAATTTTAGGACCAAATAAAAGGGCTAGCTGATCATCATTTAGATTGACAAAGTAATTATTTTCTTCTATGTTTAAATCTTTTAACACCTGACACTTATATACATCTTGAGTGACTAACTTAGTGAGGGGGACAGAGATCTTGATTTTAACAATTTCAATTTCCAAATTGAAAGGGAACTGATTCTTTGAAAGGCTTAAATCTGTCTTGTTAGTCACTAATTTATCAACAAAATGAGCTTGCTGGTTTTTACTATGTACATCAGTTAAAACTATTTTTACAGGGGTACTAGCTGAAGTGCTAGTATTACTAGGGTCTACACTCTATTTTTCAGTGGTTTGAGTGCTTTTCCCCTTGTTTTTACCCGAACCTTCAGTTGTTGTTTTGTTTCTTTCAGTAGCCTTTTTAATCACCTTTTCAGACCTGTTTTTAGCAGCAGTTTCAGAGGTCTTTGTTTGGGGATTTTCTTGGTTCTTTTTGATCCTGAGTTCTTATTGTTTATGGAACTCCATGATGGCATTCTCAAAGCCTTGCCTATAGTCTTCAGATTCTAAGCCTTCATTATCATAATATGTATATGTGGCCTGGTCATCTTCTGTGAAAAAAGTAGGGTCTTCATTAATTCCTCCCAGCATGTTTATAACATTTCCCTCTGGCTCTTCTATCATTCCCTCATCTTCATCAACATAGTTTTCTTGAAATGGATGATCCATGTGGATATTGGTGGCCTCCCACCTATTCCATTTGGACCCGCAACGTCAATTCTTTCAGTTTTTTAGCAGGTTTTCGGGTCCTGCACACCTGGAGCCGTTTTGGGGACTTAATGATCGAGGTGGATATTGGTGGCCACCCACCGAGTCCATTTGAACCCCCACCATTAGTTATTTCAGTTTGTAAGTTTCAACACAACTTACTATTTATAGTAGTTTTTTGGGTCTTGAACTTCCGGAGCCATTTTGAGGCCATAAATGACGCTTTTTGGGAAAATGTTTCTCACTCAAAAGTTGTAGTCCTCGGATAGATATTTCTAACGAGATATTGAGCGTGTCAAATAGAGATCGGATGCCAAATTTACGTCCCCGGGAAGTTGTGACACCAATTTACCCAAACGGGGCCCACAGTTTTGGCGCTTCATCTCATAGGGTTAGGTTTTTGGACGTTTTGGATTTTACATTGTTTCTCAACAATAAATAGGCCTTCGAGCCTCATTGTAAGATAGTTCAGTGTAGAAATTTGCTGAATAATGAAGATTTATCCACTAAGATTATCCTGGTCACACGCTAATTTGAATTCATGCATAACACATAACCTCTTCTACAATTGATCATCAATTTGCGGAAATAGAAACAGTCGCATGTGCACATAAACACAATATGTAATGGGGAAAGCTTATAGCTGAAAACCCCCATCTATTTTGTATATTATAATAGAAGAGAACATGTAACAATCTCAGTACAATACTCCTCACAAGTACTCAGTACTGTCTCCAAAATTTACACACAAACTAGCTCAGTTTTGAACAAGTCACGGGTTCAAAACTCATCCACTAATTTCCTGCCTCTACTGCGCAATCCAAGTTGGTTCAATGAGAGATCCAAGTTTGAATCTCCTTGGCTTTAACTGCGCAATCCTCATGGGCAGTCTCTTCCAATGCTTGTGCAAATCTCATGCACAACTCATGTCGCAACTAATAGCAAACTCACCCTTTCATCTACCTCTTCCACTGGTATTCACTGAACTGTCCATGCACTGCAGTGAAATGATGTGTTCTTGAGTTGAATAATGAGTTAATAATTAGTGAATTAAATAATATTTAATTCACTCAACTCATCACTAGTGTATTAGCTAGTTAAACTAAATACAACTAGTTCAACTAAGTTAAACCGAACACAACTCCACCAACTGTCTCATCAACTCCACCAAACTCCGCCACTTGAGTTCTAACTGAAGTCAACCATGATGAGCTCACCAAACCCCTAGGAATAGCGTAATTCCTTTTGTCAGGTGCATGGGCCACATCTGTAGCTCCAACTGAAGTGCTGCAAGAGGATAAACTAAAGTTTATAGTCCAAATATTATTAAGGGCTAATAATATTTGACTGACCTATTTTTAGACAGGCAGTCTAAAAATAGACTTCGACCTGTATGTCTAAAAATAGAGGTCCATCTATTTTTACCAAATTTACCAATCATCCAAGAATAGCATACTGCAACTCCTAGACCATGCTCCATATGTCTAAAAATAGACATAGTCTAAAAATAGACTTTGCGCCAAAAATAGCCTGCGGACCCACTTAGTGAAGGCGACTTCATTTCACTAAGCTCCATCAAATTGTTGAATTTTCAACACTCCCTCTCAACAAGATATGGATTATCTGCAACCCCTATCCTGCCTCTGTGGAATTTGAATTTGCTCCTGGTGAGCGCCTTCGTCAAGATGTTAGCATCCTGATCCTCCGTGGGAACATATGAAAGTAACATGATTCTCCGCTGCACACAATCTCTGATATGATGGTACCTGATGTCGATGTGTTTGGATCTATCATGAAATACTGGATTAGCCGAGAGTTTAATGCAACTCTGGTTATCACAATAAATCACGGTAGGCTCCAAGTGTGACCCGTGTCCAGCGGATCTTCCTCATCCAAATAGCCTCACATGCAGCCAAGCTTGCTGCCATGTACTCGGCCTCTGCTGAACTGAGTGCCACGGATCTCTGCTTCCTGCTGTACCAGGAAAATGTTGTCTACCCGATACTGAAAACTCCTCCAGATGTGCTCTTTCAGTCTGTTGGGCTCCCTGCCCAATCTGCATCAGTGAAGCCGCTAAGCTTCGCTCCAACCTCCTGTCTGTACCATAGAACATATCCCGATGTGCCACTAAGATAACACAATACATGCTTGCCTGCCTTCCAGAAGAGCTTTGTAGGCTTAACCATAGCTTGCGAAAGTTGGTTAACAGCATAGCATATATCGGGTCGTGTATTGACCAGATACATAAGCGACCCCACCAACTGTCGATAGACAGTGGCATCCACTACCTCCGCTGAAGTAGCATCATCCTTCCTCCAACCACCAGGAAGAGGAGTGTCAACAGGCTTGCAGCCTTGCATGTTGAACCTCTCTAGAATCTCCTGAGCATACTTTCCCTGAGAAACAAACAGTCCACCACTGCGCTGCCAAATCTCCAATCCCAGGAAATAATGAAGGATGCCCAAGTCCTTCATCTCAAACTCTCGTGCAAGATCCTCCTTGCATGAAAGTATCAACTGCTCATCGCCAGTCAAAATCAGATCATCTACATACAGTACGATGATCAACAGCTTCCCCTCCACCACAATCTGGTACAGGTTTGGATCCGCCTCACTCTTGGAGAATCCAAGCCCGGTGAAGTAGCTGTCTATCCGAGTGTACCAAGCACGAGGTGCTTGCTTCAGCCCGTACAGTGCTCTCTTGAGTCGGCAAACATGCGACTCACTGCTGAAGATCTCGAAACCTTCAGGCTACTCTATGTACACCTCCTCCTCAATGACTCCGTTGAGGAACGCAGTCTTCACATCCATCTGATGGATGTGCCACCCCATCTGCGCTGAGAGAGCTAGGATCGTCCGTATGGAAGAGTACCTTGCGACAGGTGCAAAGGTATCCTCATAATCGATCCCCTCGATATGTGAGAAGCCATGGGCAACAAATCTTGCCTTGTACTTCTCCACACTCCAGTCAGATGCCTGCTTCACTTTGTAGATCCATCGCGAACCCACCACTGATTTCCCTTCAGGTCACGAGACAATCTCCCATGCATTGTTTCTGACAATAGAATCATACTCTTCCACCATGGCATCTACCCATGCGGGTTCCTCCACAGCTTCCTCGAAAGAGGATGGTTCTGTCACGACACATTTGCTCATAAGAGCCATGTATCCAGTGTACCGGTCCAGTGACTGTCTCTACTTGCGCTGTGCTGTAGGTGGTCCTACAACCCTCTCTGCATCTTGAGCTAGTCGCTCAGCTTCTATAGTGCGCTTGCGCCCTCTGATGGTTGGCGCTGCATGAGTGGTTTCTTCCACTGCATGAACTTCCTCTTGTGGCTGATCCACATCTGGAAGCTCCTCCTTAGGAACTAATAGCTCCTCATCTGCATGCAAGTGTGGCTCCCTCTCAAGCGAACACTGCATGGATTTCTCCTCCTGAAATTTGATATCTCGTCGCACAACAATCTTGTGACTGTCTGGAAAATACACACGATAGTTGTGGGGCGTATCAGTGTACCCCACAAATATCCCAACCTCTGTGGTCGGATCCAACTTCTTTCTGGCATCCTTCGTCACATGCATGTAGAAAGGTGAGCCAAAAATCCTCAGATGAGAGATGTCAGGCCTCTTGCCAGAAAACGCCTCCTCCGGTGTACTCATGCCAAGTATCTTGTGAGGACAATGGTTCTGCACATACACTACAGTATTGCATGCCTCAGCCCACAAGTGAAGGGGTAGGCCCTGATCATGCAACAATGCCCATGAAGCTCCCACGATCGTTCTATTTTTCCACTCAGCAACCCCGTTCTGCTGTGGGTTATGGGGTGCGATGAGCTCTCTCTGAACCCCTTCTGCGCTGCAAAAGTCCTTGAATTCAGTGGAGATGAATTCACCACCATTGTCGCTCCTAAGAGCCTTCACATGCTTCCCCGATTCCTTTTCAACCAGTGCCTTGAATTCACATAAATTTGAATATGTCTCGCTCTTCTTCTGCATGAAGAAGATCCATCACTTCCGAGAGAAATCATCAACAAAGATCACATAGTACTTGTGCTTTGCTGTCGAAGCTACTGAGAAAGGACCACACACGTCTGTGTGAACTCTCTCAAGGATCATCGTGGCATGACTATCCTTCACGTGAAAGGTGGTTTTCACATATTTTCCCAAGGTACACCCCTTGCACTGATCTGACTATGCAAGAGTGCCCTTAGGAAGCCCAGTAGAAATCTGCTGCAATATCTTCAAAGCGCCATGGTGAAGGTGGCCCAATCTCCAATGCCACAGCTCGCCCTCATCATCCCGGCTCACCACTTCTCCCGCCTTGCATGCCATTGTTGCGTAGCCATCTACTTGCAACTGATAAAGGTTCTTGACTCGAACCCCTATCTTCCGGGTCTCTCCAGTTGTCTTACTGCGCAGGAAAGCCTTTCCTTCGCTGAAGACCACATCATACCCCTTGTTTTCCAACATCACCACAGAGATCAAATTCTTCACCAATCCTGGAACATGCAATAATTCCTTCAATACGAAGGGTTTACCAGACTCCCTCTCAAAGGAAATGGTACCGATACCGATCGCACTGTATCTACCATCATCGCCCATCTCGATGTGCACTCCAAGATATTTTTCCTCTAGATCTGAAAACAGATCCCGATCTGCTATCATGTTAAATGACGCACCACTGTCCAAGAACCATACTGATCCCATCACACTTGAGACCAAGCATGCGATCAGTGAAAAATCCAGTTCAAACTGGGAGGCCAATGCCTCTCCCGCTGCATATCCAGCAGCCTTCTTATTTTTTTTCTTCTGCAGACAATTTGTGGCATAATGTCCGTGCTGGTGACAGTGAAAACACTTCACCTTGGACATGTCTTGCTTCTTGCCTTTCGCACCAGACTGAGAAGCTTTCTTGCTCTTCCCCTTCTTTTCTTTGGCAGCCAAAGTGCAATTTTCTTCATCATATGCCTTTGATGAAGATCCATCCCTGGTAGTCCTCCTTATCTCCTCTTGCATGAGATCCGCCCAAAGTCGCTCCCATCCTGGCAACTTCTCCCGACCATTGACAGAGTCCTGATAGGAATGCCAACTCTTTGGAAGACCAAGGAGAGCCAGGTTCACCAAGTCCTCTTCATCGACAGTCACCCCCACACTTCCCAGCTCATCTCTGCATTGAGTGAACTTCATGAGGTACTTGGCGATACTGTCGCCTTTCTCCATCTTAATGTTTTTGAGTTTCTCCTTGAGCGCCAGCTTCCTTTGGTCGCTCTTGCTCTAGAATAGATCTGTCAACGCTTTCCACATCAAATATGGAGAAGATTTTCCATGCAGGCTGGATACAATGTGATCCTTTACGCCCTCCAACAGAATCCTTCGACATTTCGCCATCTTCTTTTGCCAAGCCTCAACTTTAGCAGGATCAGTAGGCTTTTGGACATCCATATCTACGAACTCCTTCAGCCCATTATCTTCTAATACTACCTCCATCTGATCTTTCCATGCAACATAATTCGAACTGCCTTCAAGAGCATATTTGAGTCGCAAACCGTTGAAAGACATTTCAACTCCGGCACCAAGAAAACTATCTGCTGCAAAATTCGAATTCCAAGCTCAAAACTCAACTGCTTCTAGATCTGTGAGAACAAATTATTTCTAGCACAGAGATCGACTGTAAGGGAATTTACTGGATATATCACCTTTCAAATAAAGGATGGATCCAGAGGCTACCTGGCCCGTTACAGACTTTGTCTACCGAAATAAAATTGTAATCACTGTAATAGATCCCGATGATCAATTCGCTCCAATACCATGTAGAAATTTGCTGAAGAATGAAGATTTATCCACTGAGATTATCTTGGTCACACACTAATTCGAATTCATGCATAACACATAACCTCTTCTGCAATTGATCATCAATTTGCGGAAATAGAAACAGTCGCATGTGCACATAAACACAATATGTAATGGGGAAAGCTTATAGCTGAAAACCCCTAGCTATTTTGTATATTATAATAGAAGAGAACATGTAACAATCTCAGTACAATACTCCTCACAAGTACTCAGTACTGTCTCCAAAAGTTACACACAAACTAGCTCAGTTTTGAACAAGTCACGGGTTCAAAACTCATCCACTAATTGCCTAGCTCTACTGCGCAATCCAAGTTGGTTCAATGAGAGATCCAAGTTCGAATCTCTTTGGCTTCAACTGCACAATACTCATGGGAAATATCCTCCAATGCTTGTGCAAATCTCATGCACAACTCATGTCGCAAATAATAGCAAACTCACCCTTCAATCTACCTCTTCCACTGGTCTTCACTGAACTGTCCATGCACTGCAGTGAACTGATGTGTTCTTGAGTTGAATAATGAGTTAATAATTAGTGAATTAAATAATATTTAGTTCACTCAACTCATCACTAGTTTATTAGCTAGTTAAAATAAATACAACTAGTTCAACTAAGTTAAACCAAACACAACTCCACCAACTGTCTCATCAACTCCACCAAACTCCGCCACTTGAGTTGTAACTGAAGTCAACCATGATGAGCTCACCAAACCCCTAGGAATAGCGTAATTCCTTCTGTCAGGTGCATGGGCCACATCTGTAGCTCCAACTGAAGTGTTGCAAGAGGATAAAATGAAGTTTATAGTCCAAATATTATTAAGGGCTAATAATATTTGACTGACCTATTTTTAGACAGGCAGTCTAAAAATAGACTTCGACCTGTATGTCTAAAAATAGAGGTCCATCTATTTTTACCAACTCGACCAATCATCCAAGAATAGCATACTGCAACTCCTAGACCATGCTCCACATGTCTAAAAATAGACATAGTCTAAAAATAGACTTTGTGCCAAAAATAGTCTGCGGGCCCACTTAGTGAAGGCGACTTCATTTCACTAAGCTCCATCATCTTGTTGCATTTTCAACATTCAGGGGGTTGGTAGCTGACACATCTCTTCTCAGGGATAAGCACTACCAGTGCCCTAGCTTGCTTGTTCTGATCATGTCTATATTGTAACACAGTTTAGGGGCTGGTAGCCAACACATCTCTTCTCAGAGATAAGCGTTGCCAGTACCCTAGCTGTTCATTTTAGTCATTTGTTTTATTAATAAAATGAAGCATTATTTCCGCTGCATCTCTGTATCTATGGATATATGTGTATTCTGTTGTGTTCCTACATAAAATACAGATCAGTGGTATCAGAGGGTCTGCTCTTTCTCTGTTTTTCTTTTCATGTCCCCAACGCGACCAGGGTATAAGGAGTTCAACCTCGCAATCTCAATGACCCCCCATGGCGGAAGGAAAGAAAGACGAGGGAGCAGGAGATCCTATCAAAATATTGCTCGAGGATGCCCTCAAGAAACAGAGGAACGCGATGATGGATAAATTTTCCTAAATCCTTCAACAACAACCCACTGACGACACATCTACATCTAGCACGTCCGCCAACAAGTCCACGACATCCTAGACAAATCTAATACCAAGTTCAACAGAATCCCCCCCACCCCCATGGAGGAACTTAACGCAATGGAAACCATTGCTTCCTAAGGAGGGAGGAATGATCCATGTGGATATCGGTGGCCTCCCACCTATTCCATTTGGACCCGCAACGTCAATTCTTTTAGTTTTTCAGCTTTAGCACAACTTACTATTTTTAAAAGGTTTTCGGGTCCTGCACACCCGGAGCCGTTTTGGGGACTTAATGATCTAGGTGGATATTGGTGGCCACCCACCGAGTCCATTTGAACCCCCACCATTAGTTATTTTAGTTTGTAAGTTTCAACACAACTTACTATTTATAGCATTTTTTCGTGTCCTGAACTTCCGGAGCCATTTTGAGGCCCTAAACGACGCTTTTTTGGAAAATGGGGAGCAACATGGGTTGTAGATGTTGCTCACTCAAAATTTGTAGTCCTTGGATAGATCTTTCTAACAAGCTATTGAGCACGTCAAACGGAGATCAGATGCCAAAGTTACGTCCCTGGGAAGTTGAAACACCAATTTACCCAAACGGGGCCCACAGTTTTGGCACTTCATCTCCTAGGGTTAGGTTTTTGGATGTTTCGGATTTTACATTGTTTCTCAACAATAAATAGGCCTTCGAGCCTCATTGTAAGACAGTTCAGGGGGTTGGTAGCTGACACATCTCTTCTCAGGGATAAGCACTACCAGTGCCCTAGCTCGCTTGTTCTGATCATGTCTATATTTTAACACAGTTCAGGGGCTGGTAGCCGACACATCTCTTGTCAGATATAAGCATTGCCAGTACCCTAGCCGTTCATTTCCATTATGTCTATATTGTAACATAGTTTAGGGGCTGGTAACCGACACATCTCTTCTCAGAGATAAGCGTTGCTAGTACCCTAGCTGTTCATTTCCATTATGTCTCATTGTAACACAGTTCAGAGGCCTATATCCGCCACCTCTCTTCTCAGAGATATGCCTACCAGCGCCCTAGCTGTTCATTTCAGTCATTTATTTTATTAATAAAATGAAGCATTATTTCTGCTGCATCTCTGTGTTTATGGTTATATCTATATTCTATTACGTTCCTGCATAAATCCAGATCAATGGAGGTCTGATATGTTGATCAGAATCTCTTTGTCTCATCTGAGGGGGGGTTTTTCCTGAAGTTTTGGTTCTGATTTTGAGGCTGATTCCTATTTTGAGCATTTTCTTGGACAACCAACCTCTCCATCATTTTTTCTAACCTGTCCATGTTCTTGGCAAGATGGTCTAATTTTGAGTAAGATGTGGAAGGTGCAGTGTCTTCCCTATATGTCACTTCTTCTCAGACCTCATCCTAGCTCTCTTCTCAATCAGATTTGCTTCCACACTAAGAGCTCCCTTCTGCATGTCTTCTAAAGTTAAGGGATCCCTTTCTCTTAGCTGATAGGCCATTTCGGGATCAAATCCTTCAGGGAATTTGGCCAAAACTGAGCCTTGTGGAGGTTTCAAATCTGGGGGTAGTGCGTTATAAACACTATTGAATCTAGTGAAATAACTTTGAACACTCTCCCTAGTGTTTCTCTTGAGGTTTTTGTAATCTGAAAGTATTTGAAGGGGGTTCTTCCTCATTTCCCATTTTTTTATGAATGTTTGATGTAAAGAAGGGAGATAATTTATACTATTGGGAGTTAAACCTTTAAACCATTTATTGGCTTCTCCTTCTAAACTTTGGGCAAAGATTCTCATATTAATGGTCTCATCTTATATTTCCATATAATAAAAGGCATCATTCAACTTGTCTACATGCTGTTGAGTAGTAGTGGAGTCATTTCTTGTGAAATGGGGAATTTTGGATTGATATTCATTGGGTAAAAAAACCAGAGGTTGTGGTAACACTAGGGGAACATACCATGCTGCCATGATAGGATTTTGGGGGAGGAAAGGAGTGGTTTGAATAGTGGGGGCATGGATGGCAGAGGTTCTTGTACCAGAAAGAGCCTATTGAGAAGATTTGGGGTGAGAGAAACCAAATTTGTGAATGAAATGAAGATCAGGGGGTGTGGATGGAGGGGTTTCTCTACTGCCAATATGCTGGCCACTATGTTGTGGTGAACTTGGAGGCTCAAAGTCTGTCTGATCTATACTGCTAAGTGACTTAGTTCTTGGTAAATTACTTGGAAAATATAAGTCAACTTGGACTTCTTGAAGAGCTGAAAGGTTTTCAGGGACCGAATTAGCTCTGTGAATTGTACTGATAATAGTTGTATTTCTAGATGTAGGAGACTTCCTCAGAATGCTTTCTAGATTATCAACTATTTTTAACGGTAGTGTGGGCTGCCCCAGTGGAGTCTCTGTGAAACCAGGAGTAATCAACAGGCCTACTGATCACCAGTGGAGTCTTTTGGTCTTTTAGGAATTGTGGAGTCGCCAGGTGGATAATTCCAGATGTTTTAAGATGAGTTGCTATCCACCACAGTAATTAACTACCAATCTAAGTCTGTTGTGGGTTTTCTGAGCTCTAAAGGATATCTAAGATGCAATTTACTTAGAACTCCCCAACGGAGTTTCCATTATGTTGGGGTCCTGTGATTTGGCAGATTGACATACTAAATGACAAGGCAACATCAGAACCACTTTGGAATCCTAGGATCTAGCCCTCCTAGATTTAGAGAGGGATCTCTCTATATGTGTTTTCAAAGGATATGTCTTTAAGGATTATGTTATGGTGTTAGGCTAGCTATGAAGCACAAGGGATTTGTTTGTTTTTGGTTGGGAATCATTAAATGAGAAGGTTATGTGAAGTGAAGAAGAAAATCAGTGGAAGGATGTTTCAGCATGGGAAGATATGTCAAAAAACAGTGCTAAACCATTGGGATATGGAGTCATAAAAGGGTTTACTTGCACAACAAATATTCAAGGGTTTTCAAAGGGTAAGTCATCTATATCAGAAGATCTTTTAAGTTGAGTTTGTGGTATGAAACATTAAGGAGTGAGGTGAAAGAAGCAACATGTAAGAAAACAAAGGGCAATCTAAGATCAGGTAAGGAATTTTAGCCTAGCCTTCTTTTGACATGCACTCAAGGGAAAAAACATGTAAGATAAACATAAAAAATAAACCTAAGATCAGGTAAGGACTTTTAACCAAACCTGCTTTTGGCACATTTTTAAGGGAAATCTTCAAAACAACTGTTTAAGACTAAACAAGGGACAGGGCTAACCATAAAATTCCTTGATTAAGACTCTACTTAGCATGCAGTGAAAAGATCATTCAAGAACAACATCTCAAGTTCTACTCAGCAAGATATGGGCTCACCAACATTCATTGATTGGTTATACTCTATTGAAATCATTCCCAAACACACATTTAGAAGAAAACATAGAGATAAATCTTATCAGTGAGAGATAGGGTACTTTGCAGTATATCCCACTCTATATTTGTTGTTCTTTATCAGAGAAAATGAAAAATATGGAAACATAAGGAAAATAAAAATTACGGTGAGAATAACATCACCAATGATTTAGATCAGGATCCAGTGAATCTGCTTGTATATTGATGTGCAAAACTAATTACATACTTTGAGTCCAATAGCTCTTTATAGTCCAATGCTTTTCTTCCCAGCCTACTATATTACAACTACTCAGAAACTCTTACTCAATAACAGTTCAGGAAATTAACAATTTTCCAACCATTAAAATGAATTTTATGTGAATACTTATAGGTGAAAGAGGAAGAGTGTTGCAGAAATGGTAATAAATATGAATTAAGACAGAGTGGGAGAAGTGTTCGAATGCCCATTCTGCTTAATGACCATTGCATTAACTGATTGTACCATTTTGGTAGTTTTCCTATCTTTGTGGCATATTTGGTAGGCATGGTAATAACTCCGAAATGTTTCTTTGAAGATAATTGTGGCTGAAGTACCCTATTTGACCTCTTTGACAAGTAAACTATATTTTTTTGGGTTTTGTAGCCCCATGCCTGCTTAATAACTGTTCTGACAGTTTCACAGAGGGTTTGTCAGCAGGGTGGTTGTCAAAGTGTCTATGGAAAGTAAAGCAGGTGGCAGGTGTCCTTTTAGTCCTTTGGAGAAATAAATACTTCTGTAGATGTGGCATTCGAGACTTTCTTCTGCTGACCTGTCTTGTTTTAGCCCCTTTAAACACTGATTTGCCTTTAATTTTTTCTTTAAGGCTTCTTCTGATCATCTTTTGGGCTTTCTGTCCTTTGCTGACTGTACTAACCTTTAATCCTTCTTTGTTAATATTCCCTATATTTGTGTCTGCAGGGGTTTCTTGCTGCGTTGGAGGGTTTTATTTGTAATCATCTTCATAAAACATTGATTAAGATGTTAAATTTGACCCCTCGGCCCCTTTGCCACTGTTTCTTTGGATGTGGGAGACCTGTGGACTAATCCACCATTAAACCTACACACGACGACAAACTGTTATGAAATCCAGTGTTTCTTGGGTTTAACTGCAACAGAGGGCTTTGGCGGAGGTTATGAAGTAGTGAGGAGGCAAGGTGAATGCAGTGGGGAAGGGTTTAACCATGGCAGAGACAAATCAGGGTTCAAATATAGTTATGGCACAAAGATTTGGAAAGGCGGTATTGGAAAACCGGTAGCATTTTTCGCGCGGGGTGAAAGCGGTAAGTGGTTTGGAGCGGGGGGAATGCGATACGATCTAATGGCTGACACGTATGCTCTTGAAAACTGCCTGTTTCACGTTGAAAATGGTTGATAAGATTTATTTGTGAAATGAACGCGAAAATGGTTTAAGATCATCCGATCTGGGGGGGCCAGATCTATGGATGTAAGCGAGTGTGCAAATAGAAGAGATGTGCGAGAGAATCATATGGTGGGGCCGGGGTGATGTAAGCTACTTTTTCATGTAGCGGGGAGGCTTTGAAGTCGGGTAAACAATATGCACCGAAGGTTTATAGTGATGAAGGGTATAAACTATGTATGGGGGAATATATAATAGGAAATAAGGTGGAAGTGGGAGGGAGTGAAGGCGGCTCTAGGCCGTTTGATCTGGGGAGGGGAAACAGATCAATGGTAGAAATCTCACGGAAAAAAACTGGGAAGGCCCCGCGTGGTTGAGTGGGATCAACAGGAATATATGAAAAATTGAAAGAAAATATGTATTACGGGGGCAATTTTAAGTACAGACAAATCTGCAGGACAAGTGCCTCCGTAGTGATCTTGAGCTGTTGTATCGGGATCAAGATTGGACGGTGGAGATTTCCTCAGCGGATTGATAATCGACAGAGGTAAGAGTCTGAGAAGGAATGATTAGAATGTTGCGATGGCCGATGGCTGATGGGGAAGAGCGTAGGTGATGGATGGAGGGCTGTCTGATTAGGATCGAGATCGATGGTGGAGATGTGATTAGAGGGTTGCATCGGCGGGGGAAAGGAATTCGGAAGAGCAAGTGCCAACGAGCGATGGAGCGATGGAGCGATAGCCATCAGATCTTTGAGGGAATGGACGTCTGTGATCATATCGGGATATCGGCCATTAGCGGGGTAAAGGGTTTGGGCACGAGAAATTAGGATCGCCGATGAGCCGATGAGTGATGCGCCGATGCGATGGAGGGGCTTAAGGCCAAGGCCGAAGGTCGCGGGTCCCAGTCTTATGGAGGAAAAGGGTTGAAAACCTAAGCTCATGGGGGGGAGGGGGGCTTAAAGGTCCGCTTATGAAAAGGTTGGTTTTAGGCCAAAAAAGGGGTTTTTTGAGGTTTTTCAGAGGTTCCGGTAGGGTTAAAAGGGTGTTTTTAAAACCAAAAAAGGGGATTTTGAGGAAGTAAAGGAAAAAATGAGGAAAGTGGGGGATTTTTTCAGAGGGATTGATCAAAGGAGAGAATGATAGAAGAATGGGTTTGAAAACAGTCTCTTTATAACAGCAGGGCTTCTTTGAGGAATTTTGAAGGAAGATCAACAATGGAATGGATTTCTTTGGGCCAAATGGACATAGTAAGGCTTCAAGAAGTCACCAATTTGCTTCAAATTTGTTTCTTGAAGACTAAAGAATTTTTTTAGCCATATTTGTATATGAAAAATTTATAGATGGCTAACAGACCCAAAAAGGTGTGACCTGCCCTGTTCATGAGCTCTGGGTACCTAAATTGAAATTTAAATCCACTAAAATGAAAGAGTAGGGTTAGGCCTCTTACCTGCAACTGATGGATCTTGATTCCAATGGTCGATTTTGTTATCACTAAAAAAATAATAAAAAAATTAAAACATGGCATGTCAAATCTGTTTTGATCATGATATAAATAGTTTTAAAGGTCATTTGAGAATGGTTAAGGGTATGTCATACTCTTAAGAAGTTTAGTGTTCACAATCCAAATTCAAAAGAGGTCTTTAGGTCCATTCGATAGTTAAAAAGTTCACATTTTTCATGTAAAGTTCATCTAAATAGGTTTTAGTTTGATTTCCTGCAATTAGCTACAAAACCACAGTTTCGTAGTGCCGATAGTTCAAAAAACGAGTTTTGTGCTATGAATGCGCTGCTACTTTCGTAGCGCAAATTATGAAATTTACACTGTGAGCGCTACGAAAGTGCGGTTTCGTAGCTATCGTGTCAAATAAGCTGGGATTTGTCAGTTTCAGTCGGGGAATGACATGATAGGATTATGGTGAGTCAATTAATTAATAGATTCGTAGTACCCACTTGTCCTACATTCATCATTTGGTCATGAAGTGACATCTGTAATTCGAATTTCTTTTGTCTAAATTGAGTCATTCCTGTTTCATTCACCTTCACCGTTGATGTCCAAGATCTGAAACGGTGAGGAGAAGTTTATGGTTGTTCTATCCAAAGACAAATTTCATCAAATCAAGCAAGGCTAATTCATCAAATCAAGCGAGGCTGTTCATTTGGTCAAGGGAGGCTGATTTATAGGTTTTAGAGAAACAAACAGTGTTTTCTACAGGAAACATGGCAGAAGAAAAGAAGATCCACAAAGGTGGACATTGTCTTAGATATGAAACTGAGAATGAAAATGCTGTTATGGAATATAAAATGGTGATGGAGGCTTTTAGCAAAGCTGGCTCTTTAAAATTTTGTGAAAATATTCAAGGTTGCCACACTCAAGTGTCCAAAGAGTTTTCTCTACATTTTAGTGGACCACCACCAAAGTTGGAATGATAAAAATTCCAGTGACACCTGAGATCATAGCTGTTGTGAAAGAGATACCAAGGGGACAAAAATATTGGTTTAAAGGTTTCAGGTTTGACATGGAGCCATGCAAGGAGTTTATGAAACTTGAATTTGTAGACATGGACTTGAACAATGCAATACCCAGAAGCTGTATCAAGGATAACTACGCAAAGATGCTATTCAACATCCAAAGATATTTCACATGTGAAGTTAGGTACCATAAATTATACACTTATCATTTTAAACTACTGTTTCATTTCACAGGAATGATATCATTAGATTTACCATTCTTCTTTCATAGAAGCCTTTCAAAAATGGCGGACAAAGTCCAAGCTAAATATGATGGTTTTGAAACGTCCCTGTTTCATCATGGTTTGATTAAGTTACTAGTTTTAAATGAGCTACATAAAATAAATAGAGATTGGTATTCATTTTTATTTATGAGTGGATTTGAAATGGAAGCCTTGACTCTAGCTAAAAACCCTAAGATCAAGGGAAATCCTTCAACACCAATAGCAGAATCCAGTCAGCCAGTAATTAACAAAGCTAAGAGGTTTATGAAGTTGAAACCTAGGAAACAGGTTGAAGATAGAATTGAGAAATCATTAGTTCTTGTTGCACAAACCCCATCACCTGCAAAACAAAAAGTAGAAAAGGTCAAAGAAACAAAATAGAGACAAGTGGCTAGTAAGAAAAAAAGTCAGAGAAAGACAAGAAGTCAAGTATCAACATCAAAAGGAAAAGCAACTGTGTCAATGGCAGAGGATAGTCCAAAGATGAAAGTAAAGTTTAATGATATACTGCATGCAATATACATATAATAATCACCCATTGTGCAGGCATATTTTATTGATGTGAATGATCCTAAACAGGAAAAAATCAGGTCAGCAAAGAAATTGGATTTTGAAGGTGAGAATGCAGATTTTGTTTTCCAAGCTAGGAAACCTCTAACCAGACAAGAAAAGAAACTCCAAGGAAGCAATAAAGACACCCAAGTAACTATTGAAGTAGCTAAGGCCCCTGAAAAGGTGATTGATCTCTCATCTCCTATAGTAGAGCATGCAGTCAACAAGGTAGAGAAGGGAAAATAACAGATGTCATAGTGTCAGTAGTTGGAAGAAAGGTTGAAACTAGAAAATCAAGAAATGGAAATGTTGAGAAAGAGGGCAAGACAACATAGCATTGAAAAGACAGAATTCAAGAGGTTGAAAGCTGTTTGGGAAGGTCAAACAGTTGCTAGGTCAGAGATCCCAAGCAGTGCCCAACAGTTCTACACATGGACAGTTCCAACTATTAAAGAGGCAAGGTTTGTTAGAGTGATCAACACTCATTTGAAAGAAAGTAACAGGAAAATAAGAAGCCAAGTGAAATATTTGGAGCTACAATTAAAATATTGTCAAAATGAATTAAAAATCAGAGGTACAAAATGACAAATTCAAAACAAAGTTTAAATGGAAAAGAAGGATCAAATTTTGTGAAGATTATGTTTTTAGTTCAAATGTCTTATGTTTTGATGAGACCAATTATTTTCTAAAGCTATGGTACCTTTTTGTTTTAAAAATTTTGTGAAAATATGGAAAAAAATACTTGCACAGTAGTTTCGTAGCGCCTGTAGTGAAAAAAGGGCGAAAAGCACTACGAAACTGCTGTAGCAGCCTTTTTAGCTTTTTCCTTATCAATTTTGAGGGGAAGTTTTGAAATTTTTGTCCTGAAATTTCTAGAGGAAACATGTCAAGTGAAGATGAAAGCCACCTTGAATGAAAAAGATCAAAATATTAAAAGAAATGGGCTAAAACAATGAACTACGAAAAGCACTACGAAACTGTGCTGCTTTCGTAGCGTAGGTCTATTTTCAATATTTTTGGATAATTCGAAGTCAATGTTGCACAAATGGCACAGGGAAGTGATTGAAGACATATGGTTTTAGTTATTGACAAAAAATAGCATCTAAATCATGGTTCATAAACGATCAGAATGTCCCAAGGAGTCAAAGAAATCAAAGGCCTAAAAAACAGGGAGATAGTTTCCTAGGTTTTAGGAGAACATCATCATCAGCTTTATGATCACAACAGGTTGGAGCTCATATTTAGAATTTGACTTCATGGAAATACAAGCTTCATTTGATGTAATTAAATATAGATAAGGTTGTTAGGAGTAAAGTTAAATATTTTTAGTCATATTTGAAATAGGACTGCTCATTAGGTTTGCAACTGTCATTTTGTAATAAAGACCATGTTTATGGTTAGAAAAGGTGTCAAACGGTAGGATTTCAAGGTATCTAGTTGAGGATAAGGTTATCCTATGTTGTAAATTATCTATAAAGAGGAATAATTCGAAATGCTAAAGGTTGGAAATTTTGAGCAAAAATACTGTGTTTACTGTAAGTGACTATTTTCAGTTTTAATAAAGAGAAGTTTACTTAGCCAACTTGAGATTCATACATAGTTTTAGTGTGTGTTTATTCTATTGAATAATTTTGCTATATATTGCAGTGGTATTTGCTTATACTTACTCATAATTAATCCTTGATGCTTTGAATTCCTATGTAGGAAAATTGATTGTGTTTCTACTGTTTCACATGTGTATCTTTTGACTAAAACTCTAACATGCCTCAACTTCCATGCTAAGTAGATTGATTGGTTTTACTGAAGCTATCATGAATCCATAAGCCCAATTTACTCTTGCTAATGTGATTTACAATTAAATTCAATCATTTATCTATTTATGACCACACATAGAGTTAGCCATCTTCAATTTTATTTAAAATTAGTAACCCTTGAGAGAGCCCTCTTAGGTTGAGGAGGCTAAGCCTCAACCAAAAGCTTAGTTTGAAATAGTTGCACAAGATTAGTTTGATGAGTAGCCTATCAGGTTTGATTTTGTGATAAAGGTTTGTCCACCACGATCGCCACAAGATTTAGGGCCTTCTCTCCTCTCTACATTCACCACAACTCCACATGCAAATGAGTGAATTTGGAGGGAAAATGCCTTATTAAAAGAGAAACCCCCGATTTTTCTTTCACCCACTAAAGCCAAACCGTAGCTTAGTTTGACAAACCATCTATACAGTTGAAAAGCTCTCACCGAGCCCTCAAATGGGTATCTGTTATTTTTTTTTTATTTGATACTTCACCAGGACACATTTCGTCCAAGTAGGGTCACTTCACCACTCCTCAAAATCAAATTTCTTCACTTGCACCACTTGTACTTGGGGCACCACTTTGCCTTCATACTTGTCCATGCTCGTGTCGATTTTCATCGTGAGTAACCATCATGTACTCATGTTTTTATGGTTGCCATTAGAACTTTTCTGTGTGGCAACATCATTGAGTCACCCTTGTTTAGAGCATCGTCATCATCACATTCATGGAGTCTATCGCGTCTCCCTTTGTATCCCGCTATAGTCCTCCATCCTTCATTGCTTGGTTCCTCTCTTATGTTGCACATCATGGCCTCAGTCCTATTGTCCCCTATCCCTTATGATATTGTGTCAGTCGTTGCCAGGTCATCCATGCCCTTTATGCTCTAACAAGGGAAGTCGTTTGTCTGCTACTCAGTACCCCCCATTTCATCATCATCCCTGGTGTCAGTCTGTCAGTCGCTCTACTATTTTCTCTCATGCCTTAGTTGAGGATCCCTTATTACCTCACCTATGGCGGACCTCCTTCTGTCAACATCAGATCATTGATTCTAGAAGACAGGTCTAGAGGGCGGTGTACCTGGGTTCTAGCTTCCACTCTTGTTCGGTGCCTTGGATTAGGAAAAGGTACTCCTTATTTCCCTTTGACTCGATTGTTTCTCAGCTCCAGCTCCTTTCAGCATGATCGAGATTCGTATACTTGATGGTTCAGTGATGCCGCAGATGATACCGACGATTCTCGGGTGTGTGTGAGATGTTTCAGCCCTCATAAGGGGGTGGCCCTACAGGTAGCCCCCCACATGCTCGGAAGACCTCTTCATTACAGCCTTTGATGTAGCTCCATATATTTGATGATGTTGGCATCAACCTCTTGCAGTGCCTTTTTGTTTGAATCTATCAGTCATATTTTCAGATCCCTTTCCTGTTTATAGGGGCATTTGGGTTGTATTTGTATCTCATGTACTCAAATATTATTGTATAAGTCTTGGCTATTATCCCAGGAATAGTATGTATGTGGGATTCATTACCATATTTTTACCTGGCTCATGTTTATGCCGTCATGTACTATATTTTTCAATCCCTTGTTTATTGGATGCATTATTCTTTGTACTTTATCTCGGCGGGCATAGGTATGCCTCCCCCGCTGCCTATAGCACAAGTACTCACTCATAAAAGAGACTTATCGCACCTATAAGTCTCACCTCCCTAGGGTATAGTCCTTTAGTGCTTCAGTCTACCTTATATTTCTCTCTCTTTGACTTCCCCTTTGGTGTCTAGTGATTAAGTTCTTACAACGTACTTCGGTCATACGATTAGCTCCTAACACTCGCATGCTGGGGGGAAATATGTTACACCATTTTGGTCATCTAACCTGTTACTATTAGATGGACCTAAGCACACCATGTAAGACCAATTTTACCCTAAGTAAGATTGCTTTCACTATGAAAAATAACTTAGTAAACAACCTTTATTAAGTTGTTTATGGTCTAAACAAGAAACCCCGTGAGGAAATATTAAATAAATCCACATTTGTTTGATTTTCCTCAAAGAATAATTAGTTCAACAATAGTTTAATTAATATTCCTGATCATATTTAATCCAAAATAGGAAAATTAATTAGATAAATTATTATTTATCTTATTATTTTCTAGGAATAATTATTTAAACCTTATTTAAATAATATTCCTTGTTAAATTTGACTAAATCACAAATAAATAGTTAAATAAATCATTATTTATTTGATTATCACTCAACCACATCCTTAAAATGATAAATAAATCATTTATTTATTTATTATTTACAAATAAAGGGATTTGAGCCAAGTCAAATTATTTTTCCCTCCAACAAATATAATAAAATATTCCATAAAAGTTGGATCTTGATTTGGTTAATAATATTTTAATTATGCACCAATATCTAGACTAACTCAATATTTTGTTATAAATAGAAGGTTTTTTCCATTCATTCACTACCTTTTTTTGCCTAAATATCACTCTGGATCTATACTTTTGGTCTGACTTTTATCCATCATCATTTTCATATTTGTCTATCTTTTGCTTGTGAGCTCCATTTGAGTTCCATTGTTGTCTGGGTTTTGTACACCATCAAGAGAGAGGAATTTTATATTTGAAGTGCTGAGGACTTACAAGAACACATCCCATCAAGGAGAGCTGGTAACATCCTTCTATGTTTTCTTCCTAGGTGCCCTTAATATAAAATTAATTCAACATATTCTTGTCTTGTCTATTGGATGCATGGAGTAAATATCGTTTTTATTTACTGCTTAATGTCTTTTGATGCATAGATCTAGATTTTTGCAGCATTTATCTTGATCACCTAATTGCAGATCTAGAGATATTGGCAGCCATCTTTTCTGTTAGGGCTTTTTTTTATGCACAACTAAAGTGGTATTTTTTCGTACACTTGCAATTAAGATTCATACTAACAAGCTCCACAACATTCTACTAGATCCACTTTCTTTGAGAAGGAAGGTGAATGGTGTGCATATGGAGGATACCTGGGGTATGATAACCTAAGTAAATATCTGTCTGATTACAAATCATAGCCTAGATCACTCAAGGAGAATCTAACTCTCCAACAATTTTTACAACTCAAATAAGAAAGGATATCCTGCAGCAACAATAGAAGAAAGAGGCATAGATTCTTCTTGCCTACATTTGATGGATCATCCACAAGCACAGTGAAGGTTTGGAGGGAAGAGTTAGCTACATTCTTTCATCTATACCCAGTAGCAGAAAGAGAAGTTGTTGAGATTGCAGTGCTGCACCTTGAGGTTGAAGAAAAATATTAGTGGTTCAGTCATTTATCACATGCCAAAGTGATCGCTTATGTAGATTTATTTTAAAGATTGAAGAAGAAGTTTGGTAGAAGGAAACAAGAGACACTTCCCATCGTTGATGAGATAGTACATGGGAAGAAAAAGGAAGATGTCATCATTACCAGTCCAGAGGAGGAGCCCCTATCACCACCACCAGCTGCAGAAGTACTTACATCAGGAGAAGGAGCACTTACATTTTTGCAAGATGGTCTTGAGCTCTTGAAATTGGGAGCCCCATGCATGATTCATGAGATGCATGAGGAGGAGGAGGTAGATACCAACGTTCGTACCTTAGAAGAGGAGAAGCCATCACCATTACCAATAGTTGGAGAGGCCATTACACCGGTTAGAGGAACTCCTGTAGCTGTGAAATATGTTATCAAGATTTAGCTTATCCAAGTTTTGCAAACACTTTCATCTCATATTATTTCAATACCTCATTTTGAGATTTGTGAGATCATGCCACTAGGGCAATTGCATAACCAAGGATTAGAGAACCTTAATAATTTGGCGCAACTAATTATCACTTCACAGAGGACCCTTGACTTGATCAAGGAGGAGATGTATAGCTATCCAAGTTTATCATTGTTGAGGTACACCCAACACTTTGTGTTGAAGTGTGGAGTTTCAGAGGATGGGATGATCATAACCCTATTTAGTACAATGTTGGGATATGAGTCCAACATTGTGTATGGCCATGAGACAACATATGTATCACCATGTAGATCTACAACACTGTCACTGAGCAACAATGATGAGAAGAGGGCCCTATTATTCTTGGAGAAATCCGAGAATAACTTCACTCATGAATCATTGGAGGGAAAAATGATAGATGGTAGACATCTTGTGCTGGAGATCATTTTCCATTATCATGATGGATTTTTCTTGATGAGCATATCACAGCTCAAAGATGAATTTCTACCTACAACATGTATGGAACCTTATGGGTTCTATTGGGCCATTGATGAGAGGATCTCATGGAGAGACCTCAAAGGAGGTGCACTTCAACATCTCATGGAGTGAAAATCTTATTAGATGGAGGAGAATGGTATTCTACCTTGGCTGGATACCAAGTTTGAGCATGACATGATTCATCATCCATAGTGGGATGGATGGATGAGGAGGATGAGGAAAGGGTTGACAACATACTTGCAGATCTATGATACAGGGCAATAAGAAGCATGGATGTGTTGGTTTCTTTTTAGTGAGTATGGTTACTACCCAACATCTCACATTTGTATGGTCCATGCCATGTATATTACTAATGATATGCAGTAGTAGGAGGCATGGCTGTGCTGGTTATTGTTGAGAGATTTTGGCCATCACATGCCATATCTTATGTCCATGTATACTTTTGTTTGGGACATGGCATAACTCTCACATGATGTGGCAACATGGAGCTTGTTTGTACTGGGCTGATATGACATTCTACATGTCAATCAGTATGTTTTTGCTCCATGACTTAAATCATGATCATGATGATGTAAGATGGCAGTAAGAATCCTTGTTGCTTTGGTTACTTTTTGGAGAGTATGGGCTAACTTTTCCCCAAACATTGCATGTTGATGATAGAGGGTGGAAACAGGAGGCCTTACTGCGTTGGCTTCTGTTGGGATATTATGGTCATTATATTTGGTATGATGATGATGTGATATGGCAACAAGAGGAATTTATGCGGTGGCTTCTCTAGAGAGAGTATGGCTACTACACTTATTATGATGATGATGGGATGTGGCAGTAAGAAGCATTGTTGCGGTGGCTTCTATTGCGAGAGGATGGCTCTCTTACTTGGTTTAATGATGATTTGGAATTGCAGAAGAAGGATTTTTTGCGGTGGTTTTTATTGGGAGAGTATGGTTTGACATTGTACATGTTCATCCATATGTCTCTAGTTCTTATTTTGCACATTGTTGGGATGATGCTTGGATCCAACAAGGCCAACAGAGCCAAGGATGGAAGCATGGAGAGATACAATCTACTTCATGTAGCATGGGATGGAGAGATAGTTTATGGGTTGGGACTTTCCACTTTGGGAAGAGACCACTTTATCTTATGTATCTCATGCATAGAGGAGGATCTTGGACAACATATGGGTGCCACTTGGAGACTTATTGATGAGGAGAGGCATATAAATTTTTAGTTGGAGGCCATTATAGACATTCTAGAGAGGTATATTTGGAGCTGGGAATGCATTAGACATTGTAGCAGATGGGGAGAACTTCCATATGAGGATTCCATTTAGAGGGAGGTGGATTTCTGTAGCATCCACTTTTGTATTTGCTTGAGGACACTCAAAATTTTGGCGGGGATGACTGTAAGATTCCCAATTTTCCATCAGATAATTGGAATATTAGAGTTCTTACTTTTTCTAATTAATTAAGTAAATAAGAGGGTGGAGGGACCCATAAACCCCATAGATGAATAAAATCCACTTTTGATATGTGTATGTGGATAATTTAGAAGTATATATGTATTATGGAGTAGTGGAGCAACTTCTTAATGAAGGAAGAGTGGAGATCATGTGTTATCACAAAATTGGACCTGATAGGCTAATAATCAAATCAATCTCATGTAACTATTTCAAACCAATCTTTTGATTGAGGCTTAGCCTCCTCAACCTGAGAGGGCTCTCTCAAAGGTTAATGATTTTTTGATAAAAATATAGATGGCTAACTGTATGTGGGGTAATAATCAAATAGATGATAAATGTAGGTTGAAAATCACATCAGCAAGTACACATTGGGCTTATGGAGTCAAAATAGTGTTATTAAACCAATAAATCTACTTAACATGGAAGTTGAGGCATATCAGAGTTTTAGTCAAGAGATACACATGTGAAACTGTAAAAAACATAGTAAGTTTATCTCTATAGGAAGTTAGAGCATCAAAGATGAATTATGAGTAACATAGACAGACACCACTGTAATAGGATAATAAAATATGCAATTAGAACAAGAACACACTAGAAATCCTTCTGAATCTAAAGTTGGATAAGTAGAAATCTCTGTATTAGCTGAAAACCAGTCAATCACAATAAGCACAGTCTTTTGCTAAAAATGTCCAACCCTAGTAAATTTGACTTCTTGGTCCTTTACAGACCACTTATAACATAAGATAATATTATCTTGTGCTAGATACATTGAATTCCTGACTCTTGACACCTTGCATAACCATATGACATGGCATTTATTACAAAAAGACAACTAATCTACTAAACAATCCTATTACAAATATGATTCAAACTCCTTATCTCTATCCATAACAACCTTATCTAAACTAAATTACATCATTTTCCAAGTGTATTCACACATGGTCAAATCTGGATGATAGGCTTCAAATATTTATGACCATAATGCTGACCTCCATCAAAGTAGGAAACAATCCCCTGTTTTCTAGGCGTAGGGTCCTTTGCACTCTTGGAACATTCTGACCACCATGAACTTCATTATTTCGAGCTCCTTAGCTATTAGAAATTAAATTAACACATGTGAAACCTCCTCCTTAAGCTCCAGCTATCCAAAACCATCTCCAATCTGTTCAAATGGGCTGTATTACACTGCGCTACAAAAACAACATAGTTTCGTAGCGCCTTTCGTAGCACTACTCTTTTACCCTTTTTCCTTCAAAATCTTGACCTCTTTCCTCCAAAACTAACTTAATTATATTTAAATACATCCTTCTCAGCATTTTCAGTTCTTGATTTAAGTTTTCACCCCTCAAAATTTGATAAAAAAGGGAAAGAAAAGCTGCTTCAGCAATTTTGTAGCACTTTTCTCGCTTTTTACACTATCTACGCTACGAAACTGCTGAGTGAGTAGTTTTGTCCAAAATTTTCCAAAATGAAAATTGAAAATGTACCAAAACTCAAAATAAAGCTGTTTCCATCATATCAAAAAGCCATATGAACTGAAAACACAGTCATTTCAGCCTTCATGAGGTGCTTTCTTCATTTTCACTTAATTTAGTTTTGACTCTTTAATGATTGTCATTTTAACACCTTTTTTTCTTTAACTCATCCTGAGTCAATTTCAGCTACTGCTCCAAGTTCTCCACTTGATCTTTAAGTCTCCTATTATTAGCTCTCAAGTGAGTATTTATTACTTTGAGAAATTTGGCTTCCTTGATGGCTGGAACTATCCATGTGAAAAACTGCTCTGCACTGCTTGGAGTTTAAAAAATAGAACCAGTTTTGCCTTCCCATAGTGCCTTCATTATTTTGAACTCTACTTTCTCAATACTGTGCTTTGCAGCCCTCTTTCTCATCACAACAATTTCTTGGTTTTCCAACCTCAATTTCTCCTCAAGATGTTGAAACTCTGTCATTTCTTCTTTCCCCTTCTTTGTTTTGCTGGCTGCATGCTTTACTGTAGGTGATGAGATATCAACCACTTCTTCAGGGGCTTTAGATGTCTCAATAGTTTCTTGAACTTCCTTGTTGCCTTACTTGAATTTCTTAGCATGCCTAGTTATAGGTTTTCTTTCTTGAAAGATGAAGGCTGCATTTTCACCCTCAAATTCAAGCTTCTTTGCAGACTTAGCCTTCTTCTGTTTATGCTCATCTTCTCTAATGAACTCAGCTTGAACAATGGGTGTCTCCTCTATGTAAATAGCATGAAGGATGTCATCTAAGTTTCCCTTTATCATTGGGCTGTCCTCTGTAGTTGTAGCAACTATTTTTCCCTTTAATGCCACTGCTTGGCTTCTTGTTACTCTTTTGATTTCCTTCTTGCTAACATCTTGTTTCTGTTTTGCCTCTTTGACAATATTTGACCTCTGTTTTGCAGGTGATGGAGTTGGTGTATCAAGCACTTGTGTTTGATCTGTCCTTTTCTCAACTTGTTTCCTTGGCTTTAGTTTTGCAAATTCCTTTGGTTTTGCAACCACAGGTTGACTAGACTCTGCTACTGGTGGTGATGTAGTTCCTTTAGTTTTAGGGTTTCTAGCAGGAGTTAGGGTTTCCAACTCAAAACCATTTATAAACAAAAAGGATGAAAAATCCCTGCGTATCTTCTGAAGCTCATTCAAAATCAATAACTTCATCAAACCATGATGAAACAAGGATGTTTCACAACGTTCAGATTTGGCTTGTACTTTATCAACCATATTTGCAAGACTCCCTTATAGATAAAAGGGAAAATCAAGTGAAATATTACCAGTGAAATGCAGAGCAGCTTGAAATGATATGTGTAAAACTTATGATATCTGCCTTCATATGTAAAATACCTCTGAATGTTGAACATAAGCTTTGCATAAGTTTATTTGATGCAGCTTCTAGCGATAGCATTATTGAGGTCCATATCTGCATACTCAGGTTCTTGAATTCTTTGCATGGCTCCATATCAAATTTGAAACCTTTAAACCAAGTTTATTGACCTCTTGGTATCTCTGTCACAATAACAATAATATCTGGTGTAATTGACACACTTAGCATCCCAACCTTGGTAGTTGTTCCATTAAAGGTCAAGGAAAATTCTTTAGACACCTGTGTGTGGCAACCCTACAAATTTTCACAAAACCGAAGACAACCTACTCTTCTGAATGCCTCCATCACTGCGGGGTCTTCAATTATGGCCTTCATATCTTCAGGCTCATGTCTCAAGCAGTGTCCCCCTCTGTGGGCTTTCTTTTCCTCTTCCATGCTTCATAGAAAACCTGTCAGCCTCGTTTGATAAACTAAATCAACCTTGCTTGAATATGTGAAACAATAGCCTCGCTTGATTAAGATGTAGAAAACCTTTGTATGGAACAGCCATAGGTTTGGCTTGACACTTCAGAGCTTGGACACTCGAATGGAGGCAAGGGAAATGAGAATGACCAATTAGGCAAGGATTTTGAATTTAAAATGTCATCTCATAAATGAATGATGCCTCATTCATACCCTATCATGACTATGATGACTACAACATGGGTAAGTACACTGAATCTCATCATTAACTGACTCATCATACCACTAACCTACCATTACCCAATAGATTCTGACATATTTCAGCTCAAATGACAAGACAGTTTAGAAACCGTGCTTTCGTATCATCGGCAGTGTATTTTTCCTTGTTTGCGCTATGAAACTATTAGCACTTTCGTAGCATCGACAGTGTATTTTCCCCTATTTGCGCTACGAAACTATTAGCACTTTCGTAGCACCCGGAGTGTATTTTTCGTTGTTTGCGCTACGAAACTATTAGTGCTTTTGTAGCACAAATCAACTTTTTTGAACTAGTGGCACTACAAAAACGAGGTTTCTTAGCTAATTGACCAGTTTTGGAATGAAACTTTAGGAAATGACCCACAAATGGAAATTATGGATACTTGACAATGAATGGACCTTAAAAAAGACTTTATTTTAACTTAAGGATGGGATTTGAACTTATGAAAATCTAACCTACCCTTGATCAAATCCTAAATTGACTTCTAAACCCAATTTTGAACCATGACCAAAAACCAACTTGACACAATGATGTTTTGAATTTTTTTTTGGGTGATAACAGTGGCTCCACTTGGGATAGTGTGCCCCTGTGGTACACTAAGAACTAGTAGTTCTAGTGCTGCTATCCATTTTCTTGACCAAAACAAAAAAAAAATTGAAATTTCCAAGCTTTCTCCTTAAGCTCTAATGGCCTTCACCTCGGGCTCAATCTTGCTGATTTAGCTTGTCATTATTAGTAGAAAAAACTCATAAAACAGAATATGTACAATGACATGAATGATCAATTAGATTTTTAGGAAGAGTAATGTTTAAAAACTTGCCATTGACAGGTCCTCCAGCATATGATTTTCCATCCATCTCCTGCAGTATGTAAGTATTGTTTCCATGGAAAGTATCTATCTTGAAAGGACCTTTCCGTAAGTTCTCAAACTTACCATGTTTTCCTTTCTCTTCAATTTTGGCCTCCTATTTCAGCACTTCATCCTAAATTTGAAAAATTTCCTCCTTGATATTCCTATCAAAAGTCTTCTTGATTTTGTTTTGAGATCGTTGATTGCTGTTATAAACTTCATTCCTCTTCTCCTGCAGAGCTATTAGCTGATTGATTCTCCTCTGGACTACATTTGGTTCCTCTTCTAACCCTTGAGTCAGCTTCATGGCAGGTAGCCCTAGAGATGTAAGAAAAATGGCCTCAGCCCCATATACCAACTCATATTGTGAGGTTCCAATTGACCTTTTTGTGCATATCCTATCAGTCCATAAGGCATACTTCAGCTTCAAATGCCAAGCCTTCTTATTCTCCTGCAACACCTTTTTGATGATCCTCACAATGCTCTTGTTAGAAGATTCAGCAAGACCATTCCCTTGCTGAAAGTATGCAATAGAATGCCCAAGAGTAATATGATATTGATGACAGAAATTGATCTGCTTCTTAGACTTAAATGCATGTGCTGTTGATTAGCGGTCGTCATTGATGTCAAGCCAAGCAACACCAGGGGCTAACCCAATATTGCATGGGAGTTTTGACCTACCAAATTAATATATTCTGGGTCAATAATTATTTTTATGGTTTCTACTTGTCAATATGTTTCCGTTGATATATGGCATGCCATGTAATTCTTCACAGTTTGAGAGATATTCATGTTTGAAGTTTGTACCCCTAGTTAGTGGGCTAAAACTCCATGGGGTTGGGGCATGGGTCATTGAAAAGTCATAATTAATATTTTTTAAGCTCCTAAAATCCCTCCCACGTTCACTTTTTGAAGCCCCTCTCAACTTAAGCATTTATATAAATTGTGATCTTCATTTCCTCCTTAGGTAAGGGATTCGGCCATTTGAAACAGGTCATCGTGGAATTTTCGCTCTAAATTTTTTTCTACGAAGGTTAAGAAGCTGAAATTTTTATGAGGCGAAACTAAAATCCTAAGGAAGCTGCTGTTAAAATTTTAGATGAAGGTGCACAATATTTTTGGAGATATGATCTGTGGAAGTCAGGGTTTTTGGAGGCTCTTGAAATTCATCTCAAAGAAGTGACCTTGGTAAAATCGTCATAACTCTCTCTCTGAGTATCAGATTGGAATTCCGTAAAAAGTGATAGATAGTGAATAGTCTTTAGTTTTATATCTATCAATTTTAGAGCCAAATGAAAAAACAGTGACATGTGGAATGCCATACAAGTGCGCTCTACTGAAACAATCCATAATTAGGGAATTGTGAGAAATTGGGTATAACTCTCTCTTGAAGATTCCAAATTGGGTAAGACCTATGGCATTGGAAATATGACTCAGAGGACTACCACAGGACCAAAAATGAAATATTGAGGGTCTGAAATAACAAAGATACACCAGATTCAATATCGAGCTCCTAGAAGGCAAGAAAAAGCTAGATCATGTGTTGTCAAGGGTTGCAAAGGACCAGACTTTCTACGTCAGAAAAGAAAAGAAAGGTGCAGCAGAGGGTAGAATGAAAAGAGCAGCAACCAAGGTGCATAAAAGCAACAAGAAGTTCATCATATGAAGTCTTCAAGTGGGCAACACTGCATATAATCATTGTAAAGGTATCTTTGTACTAAGTCATTGTAAATACATTATTGTAAAAATTGTACTAGTGTCTATCCGCCAAGTGTTGAAGAGGAAGTGTTGGGAGGTCTAGGATCATCATTAGGTGGTCGTGTCAAAGTTGGGGTTATGGTCTAGTATATCTTCTTCTTCTACATCATTCTATATCATTGTAAAGTGGATCATTTTCCCTGGTACAAGAGTCCATTCTTATTTTATTCACTTATAGGGTGGTAGGGTGGTGCTAGGGTGAGTTGTAGCTCATTGGGTGTTGGGGCATCCGTTCAGTTGACTACTGAAGAATCTCAGGCATTGGAGCGTCCATCCAGTGGGAGCTGGAGAAGAATGCTTTTCTAGATTCTAGGAAGTTGGAGCTTTATTTTCCATTGGAGTTGAATATTAAAGGATTATTAGAAAAGAATTAGGTGGTTTTTGTCCCGGAGTGGGTTTCCACCTTAAAAACTGTGTGCATTTGTGTTCCACTTGTTTGCTGCTATCATTGTACAAACACTAATAATAATTGAAGATTAACTAATGCTCTAATTGAAAGGAATACTGATTCACCCCCCCTCTCAGTATTTCCAACAATTGGTTTCAGATCTTGGTTCCTTCAATAACAATTTAAATGCTAGAAGGAGGTCATGGATCATACCAAGAATGGTGTACCTATATTCAATGAAAATAATTATGCACTCTAGAAAGGAAGAATGGAGGTCTATCTCTTGGCGCAAGGTTACGAAGTATGGGACACTGTTCAAAATGGATTTACATCAACTATGAATGAACAAGGTAAGAAGAATTTGGTAAATGATGCAAAAGAAAAGAATATTATTATCAGTGGACTTATTGAATCTTCTTATCATAAGGTGTTGGGTTGTAAAATTGCCAAAAATGTATGGGACAAGCTTGAGAATATATATGCAGGTGACTCAAATGTCAAAGAAGCAAAGCTTCAAATCTATAGAGAAAAATTTGAGCAACTCAGAATGAAAGAAGATTGCAACATTGCTGCATACTTCCAATACGTTGATGAAATGACCAATACTCTGGAAGGATTGGGAGAGCCAGTTGACGAGAAGACTATTATACGGAAGATTCTTAGAACGTTACCAGGGAGATTCAACCCAAAGGTATCGGTCTTAAAATACAGTGCAAATCTGGACAAACTCAGCAAAGAGGAATTACATGGAGTTCTCATAACATATGAAATGAGACTTGATGAAGAAGAGGGTACTTCACATCTAGAAACTGCGTTCGGTGCATCTAAGAAAACCAATAAGGATAAACAACCTTCAATTGAAAAGACATGCACCTGCAAGTGTGAAGAAAAGGGAGATGATGAAGAAGTTATTTCAGATGAAGAGTATGCTTACTTCACGAGAAAACTAAAAATTGGTAAGGGACAATTCAAAGGTAAAATTCCATTGATATGTTTAAGCTGTAATGAGGTTGGGAATTTTGTATAAAAATGGCCAAACAGAAGTTATGGCAACTCAAAAGGAAAGAAAGGCTTTAAGAAATTCAGCAAGCAAGGATCCAAAAGGAACTTTCTCTCTAAAGAAGATATATCATCATCTGATGAAGACAATGACAGTGAAGAAGAAGCCAATGAGAGAGTATTTTTTATGGCCAAACACAATAAACCCAAGCACAATAAACAAGAGGTATCAAACAACGAAGAAGAAGGATGGACCATCAAAGAGTTTTATGAGGAAGCAATCAAGCTTATAAAAGATCTCAAGGCAGAGAAGATCCGTTCCAAAACTCTTGAAGAACAAGTTCAACGTCTCAAAATTGAAGTTGAAGAACACAAATGCATTGAAGAGTCACTTCAAAATAAGTTGGAAGAAAGCAACCAAGAAAGGGAAGAATTAGAAGCCGAAGTAGTCTCGCTGCGTGAGGAAGTGAAGAAAGGAAAAACTATCCAAAACTATGCCAACAGCTCAAGGGAATTGGAAGAACTCATCAACAATCAATGATCTTACAATGACAAAACTTTCATCAGTTACAAAGAAGAAGAAGCAAGACCTTCTACAACAAAATACAATGAGCCTATGAGATCTGACATGCATGTAGACTTCATTGGACAAGATTCACAAGAATAGCCTTGGAAGACAATTCCTCGATGAAAATTTCCATCTAGGTACCAACATATTTTTTATGGCTACTGTTATTCATGTGGAAAATTTGGTCACAAAGCTGTAGAATGTCGCACGTACCCTAGGAACGAATACAATTCCAGGAGATCTGTCAAATATGAACCTCCCAGGGCTCAACGAAACATTAATAGATTTGAACATTTAAGAAATAATATTTAATGTTACAAATGTCAAAACTTTGGACACATAGCCAAAGAATGCAGACTTGAAAATCCTCCAGAAGAATCTTCGAAGCCATAGAACGAACGAACATGGAAGAAGAAGAAGAATAATAATTGTGCTCTCGCTTTCAAGGCTCAAAAGAACAAAGATGTGTGGTGTGTTGATAGCGGTTGCTCAACGCATATGACTGGAGATAGAAATAAATTTGTATCTCTGAAAGAGAAGAAGGATAGAACCATGTCCTTTGGAAATGATGGATCTTCAAATGTTGTAGGATTAGGTACTGTCACTCTCGGAAGCAAAGATGCTCTAGCCAAGAATGTTCTGTTGGTTGAAAACATGAATCACAATCTGCTCAGTGTTGGAAAAATGTGTGATCAAGGACACACAATACTATTCAACTCCACGAAATGTGAAATCAGGAAAGGCGTGTATGGTGAAATTGTGGCTACAACAAGTTGAGCTTCAAATGACATATATGTTCTGGATGAAGAAACTAAAGCATGTCTAATAGCTAAAGATGATGATACAATAATTGGTGGCAATGATGATCGACTAAGTAAGAAGTTTGCTACAAAGGTGCAAAGTGATTTCGAGATGTCTTTACTTGGTGAGCTGACATACTTCTTAGGGCTTCAAATATCTCAGCAAGAGAAATGAATATTTATATGTCAAGCCAAGTACATCAAGGAAATGCTCAAGAAATTTAAAATGGAAGATTGCAAACCCATCCTTACTCCAATGGTAACAGGTTGCAAATTAAGCATAGACGACTCATCTAAGGATGTGGATCAAAGGTTGTACAGATCTATGATTAGTAGTCTTCTATATGTAACAGCCTCCCAACCAGATGTTATGCAAGTAGTTGGAAAAGTAGCAAGATTCCAAGCAACACCAAAAGAATCACATATTAAATATTCACTAGCATTGGAATATCTTCGCCAGAAGCTTGGGATTCTCCCAAGTTCTCATTAGATTTTCCTTTTTCAATATATAAAGGGGGAGTGGAAGTACATTACAGGTCTGCAGAACGGTTGTGTTTCAGGGGGAGTGGAAGTGTGTATAGGTCCGTAGGATGGTTGTGTTTCAGGGGGAGTTACCCTTTGCCATTTATGTCAAAGGGGGAGAGAATGTTGTAGGAAGAGGTGTCATGATCATAGGGGGAGTACTTGTGTTGCCATCAATGCCAAAGGGGGAGATTGTTGATCAACGGTTGTCATTGATGTCAACCCAAGCAGCACCAGGGGCTAACCCAATATTGCATGGGAATTTTGACCTACCAAATTAATATATTCTGGGTCAATAATGATTTTTATGGTTTCTACTTGTCGAGATGTTTCTGTTGATATATGGCACGCCATGTACTTCTTCACGGTTTGAGAGATATTCATGTTTGAAGTTTGTACCCCCAGTTAGTGGGCTAAAACCCCATGGGGTTGGGGCATGGGTCATTGAAAAGTCATAATTAATATTTTTTAAGCTCCTAAAATCCCTCCCACGTTCACTTGTTGAAGCCCCTCTCAACTTAAGAATTTATATAATTTGTGATCTTCATTTCCTCCTTAGGTAAGGGATTCGGCCATTTGAAACAGGTCATCATGGAATTTTCTCTCTAAATTTTTTTCTAAGAAGGTTCGGAAGCTGAAATGTTTATGAGGAAAATAAGATATCCTGAGGAAGCTGCTGTAAAAATTTTAGATCAAGGTGCACAATATTTTTTTATATAAGATCTGTGGAAGTCAGGGTTTTTGCAGGCTCCTGAAATTCATCTCAAAGAAGTGACCTTGGTAAAATTGTCATAACTCTCTCTCTGAGTATCGGATTTGAATTCCATAAAAATAGGAAGATAGTGCATAGTCTATAGTTTTTGTTCTATTAATTTTAGAGCCAAATGAAGAAACAATGACACGTGGAACACCTACAAGTTTGCTCTACTGAAACAGTCCATAATTAGGGAATTGTGAGAAATTGGGTATAACTCTCTCTTGAAGAATCCAAATTGGGTCAGACCTATGGCATTAGAAAGAAGACTCAAAGGAATACTACAGGACCAAAAATCAAATATTGAGGGTCTGAAATAACAGAGATACACCAGATTCAATATCGAGCTCCTAGAAGGCAAGAAAAATCTAGATCATGTGTTGTCAAGGGTTGCAAAGGACCATACTTTCTACGGCAGAAAAGAAAAGCAAGGTGCAGCAGAGGGTAGCATGACAAGAGCAGCAACCAAGGTGCATAAAAGCAGCAAGAAGTTCATCATATGAAGTCTTCAAGTGGGCAACACTGCATACAATCATTGCAAAGGTATCTTTGTACTAAGTCACTGTAAATACATTATTGTAAAAATTGTACTAGTGTCTATCTGCCAAGGGTTGAAGAGGCAGTGTTGGGAGGTCTAGGATCATCATTAGGTGGTTGAGTCAAAGTTGGGGTTATGGTCTAGTATATCTTCTTCTTCTACATCATTCTATATCATTGTAAAGTGTGGTAGGGTGGTGCTAGGGTGAGTTGTAGCTCATTGGGTGTTGGGGTATCCGTTCGCCGACACTCAAGAATCTCGGGAGTTGGAGAGTCCATCCAAAGGAGCTGAGAAGAATATTTTCTAGATTCTAGGAAGTTGGAGCTTTATTTTCAATTGGAGTTGAATATTAAAGAATTATTAGAAAAGCATTAGGTGGTGTTTGTCCCGGAGTGGGTTTCCACCTTAAAAACTGTGTGCATTTGTGTTCCTCTTGTTTGCTGCTATCATTGTACAAACACTGATAATAATTGAAGATTAACTAATGCTCTAATTGAAAGGAATAATGATTCACCCCCCCTCCCCCTCTCAGTATTTCCAACATGTGCGTTATCAGTTATAATCTTCATGGGGCAACCAAACCTAGACAAAATATTATTTTCTAAAAAAGAAATAATCAAAGAATCATTTACTTGCCTAGTTGGGATTGCTTCAATCCATTTGGTGAAGTAATCAGTTGTTGTAAGAATCCAGTGATGCCGTCCTGATGATGATGGATGAATCTCTCCAATAAATCTAGCCCCCACTACTGAAATGGTGCTTCCACATATGTAGGCATTAAAGGTAAAGGTACAAGCTTCTTCTTACCCTTGAAAATCTGGCATTCATGGCAGGCAGCAATCTTTTTGTAGACATCCTTAAACATTGTAGGCCATTAATACCCTACTCTAAGAATCTTGCTCACTGTGGCCTTCCAATAATGGTGACCTCCACAATCTCCTTTGTGGAACTCCTTAATTACTTTATTAGCCTCCTCTTCCAGCAAACAATTCAACAAAATTTCGCTAGTATCCTTCCAAAACAGATTTCTGTCAAAAATAAAATATCTCAAGGATTTTTTCTTTACAAACCTTTCCTTATACTTTTTTAGATAAGAAGGTGCTTTATGATGTTGTAGGACAAAAACAACCTCCTTGTACCAATCTGAAGTGATGTATTTCTCTTTAATAGGGACTAGTTCTTCTTCCTCATCTGAAATTTCTGCAATTAAGTTTATGTCAAGACAGTCAAATTTTGACTGCGCCATTAGTTTTGCTAAGCCTTGTCCTTTGAACAATTTTGTTGGCTTAATATCTATATCATACTCCAAAAATTTAGCAATCCATTTTCCCCTCTTACCATCAGGATTGGCTTGGGTGAGGATGTCTTTCACAACAGTACTAGGAACAAAAGCCACAATATGAGAACACAGAATATAAATTCTGAAATATTTGATAGCCTTCACCAAGGCATAGGCTTTCTTTTCTAAGATATTATTCTTCAGCTCAGAGTTAGCTAATTTCCTACTAAAGAAGGAAATAGGCTACTCAATACCTTGCTATCCCTTTTGTAGCAAAACTCCAGCAATAGTATTCTCTAATGCGAAAGTAAAAACCATAAATTATTTCGAGAAATCAAGATTGATCAATACGAGTGCTTGGGTAAGTACCCTTTTGATCTCCTCAAATGAGTGTCTTGCTTCTTCTGTCCACTTAATATCATCTCTCTTCTTCAACATCCTTGTTATGTCCTTCACAATCTCAACAAAATTAGGAATAAATCGCCTTACAAAATTTACCTTTCCAAGGAAAGATTGAATCTCCTTCCTGCTTCTTGGAAAATCCTCCTTTTGAATTGCATTGACCCTGTTTGGATCAATCTTAATCCCATCTTTAGAAATGATGTGTCCAAGAAATTTACCTAAAGTTAAAGAAAAAGTACTTTTGGTGGGATTCAGAGAAATACCAAACCTTCTACATTTCAGCAGAATTTTTTCTAGGTGTTTCAAGTGATCTTCTTCCCTCCTTGAGAAGACTGTTATGTCATCAAGATAAACAACCACCATCTTGTCCTTCTCTTCAGAAAAAGAAATGTCCATTGCCCTCTGAAAAGTAGCTCCTACATTCATGAGACCAAATGGCATCTTGGCGTACATAAAAGTACCCCATGGTGTAGTAAAGGATGTTTTTTCCTGATCATCAGGATGTACATGGATCTGATTATAACCTGAAAAAACATCAAGCATAGAAAATATCTGAGAAGCAACAATATTTTGCAAAATTTGGTGCATCTTCGGGAGAGGAGAATTGTCCTTCAGAGAGGCTTTATTCAAATTTTTGAAGTTGATACATATTCTGATTTCTCACTCTTTTTCCTAACTGGAACCAAGTTTGCAAGCCAATTTGAAAATATGATTGAGACAATGACTTTGGCATCAAAGAGTTTTTTGACCTCCATCTCAATCAATGGCATGAGAAGTTGATCGATCCTCCTTAAATTCTTCTTGAAAGGCTTTTCATTTTCTTTTATAGGAATATTATGCTGAATAATAGTGGGGTCATATTCTTTCAAATTAGCATAATTCCAAGCAAACACATCTATGAATCTCTTCATCATTTCAATATACTTAAACTTCATATTAGCTGAAAGAAACTTTGAAAGTTTAATCATTTTGGGAATAGCTACTGTACCAAGGTTACAACTCTCAACTTCTTCATAATCAGCTTGTATTTTAGGGGATTTAAAAACATCATTCTGATCAAAATTTTTTTCAAGAGGTATGAGTCCATTTGGTATTGAATTTTTCTTGAGTTGCAAAACTTCAGAATTCCCTTTATACTCAGCAAGCATATTTTGCTGATCTACTTGTATATTTTCAAAATCTTCTTTCATCTCAATAAAGTTCTTCACTTGTTGATCATCCTCAAAAACTTCCCAATGAGTAATATTATCAGGGATAGCTGGTCTATGGTGAATCTCAACCTCATATTTTTCTGTGGAATGCATAGGAACAATGAAAAGACTTGCAGAGACAACAAGAGAATCAACAATAGAGTTTTGTTCTCTAGTTTTGACCATGAAAGAATAAGCTTGAAAGTTTTCCAACATTTCCAAAACTAAGTTCCTATATGCCCTCATCCTTATATCCTTTGTTTGATAAACACCTTCAACTTGTTTAATGACTAATTCTGAATTTCCAAAAACAAAAATGTTTTGAGCATTCATTCTTTTCAAAACCTCTCAGCCCAAAATCAGGGATTCATACTCAGCCATGTTATTCGTGCAATCAAAGTTCAATTTATAGGAAAAGAACTTACTCTCATCACTTGGACTTGTGATCCAAATCCCTGCTCCTGCTCCTTCTCTGCCTACTGATCCATCAAAATGAAATGACCACCAACCTTCCACCTCCTTATCACTGGCTTGCTGATCTTCTGTTTGCTGATTTTTAGACTGCTGAATTTCAGAACTCTGATTTTCTGCTTTCCTCTCCTCTTTTGCTTCATTAGTCAACTCATTGAAAAGAATGGTAGAACCAAGTTCAGTATCAAGAGCATAAATTGGAAAATTTTGGGGTTTGTCTTTATTACTCACCATATAGGCCATTATTGTCTCTCGATACAATCTTCTTTGCTCACCAAAAACAGGAATGGTGGCATAAGTAAGATTCATCTACATTGTACCTTTGATTTTCGCTGCCCATGACCTTGATAATAGCATACCAAACTTTGGTGGAATGTTTGCTATCATGATGTCCATGACCACAGTATTAGCAAGAATTTGTGTTAGACCAACAACAACATCCTTAATTAAACCAATGCATTGAAACATTTTCGAATCAAAAGAAAATAAGTCTTTATATGGCCTAGTTATTTCTAACCCCATTCTTTCCATGATTACTTTGGGCATAAGATTGTAAGAGGCCCCTGAATCCAACGTAGAATTATATGCAATGTAATGTCATGAATGCTAAGGCTCACATAAAAAGGAGGCTCCTCCTCATTCTGTTCATCTTCTAGTCTTGGACCCAAGTATATGGTTGGATGATCTGCTAGTACATTCAATATATCAGGAGCTCCTGGTTGTGAATTCAACATTTTGACAATCCTGTTTCTATATTCATTTACCTTGAGAATATCACGAAAGGGGAATGATATTTTAATCTTAGAAATTTCATTCTCAAGGCTGAAAACAGAGACAGATTTTTCAGCTTATTTGATAGGAGGAACAATTGGTGTATCTCTCTTACCTTCAGCTACCTTAGGAGCATCTTTCTTGCCATTAGAAACCTTAGGTGTATCTTTCTTTGGTTGTGTTTTGTTTTCAATTATAGGCACATTTCTATTTATGAGATTGTATTGTTTTTTCATCTAACAAATAACATGTTGATACCCCTTTAGATAATCTGATGTTTCCTCTCCATGATTTCTTTGGTCTGATTGATCATGTTCTTCTTTAGTCAAGAAAATTCCAGACATTTCTTCATCTAAATAGTGAATATACTCTTCAGGAATTTCGGGATCATCTTCTTCATCAACCAAGTTCTATTGGAAAAAAGGTCTCACCGGAGGATTAGGCTGCTGATTTCTGTTTTCCCTTGGTCTTTGCTGATTCTGAGGTCTCCAAAATTGAGGGTTTCTAAATTTAGGTTCATGTTGTGCAGGAGGAGCAGAGGTATTCCCAAGGGCCAATATATCCATCAAATTTTCCATTGTTTTCATCATTGAATCCAACTTATCCTGAGAGGTAGAGGAGGAAGGATTCTCTTCTTCTTTCAACTTAGTCTTACCCATTTTTGAATTTTTAGCTGCTATCAAATTAACCTCCACCTTCACTGCATCATTTTTCATTTCAGCAAGTGAAGGGGATTCTCTTTCTCTCAGAAGTATGGAAAAATCATAGTCAAAAGCTTTAACATATCTCATAAGAGCTAAGGCTTGTGGCAGTTTCAAATGGGAAGGAATAGAGTCATACACCTTGTTAAACATTTTTGAAAAGTTTTGAACAAATTCATAAGCAACTGTCTTCAAAGTGATATATTCGGTGAGGGATTGTATTGGATTAGTTCTATTTCCCCATTTTCTCAGAAAAGTATCTTGTTACACTAAAATTTGTCACCATGACATTTAGTTGTCTATATGGGTTCATCATTACCTATTTATTGCTCCCTTAGAGGCCTAAAAACATAAAGTTCCTGAACTAAGTCTTGGAACTGGAGAAAAGCTCTTTAAAATCCTAAAAAGCCTAACTCCGCACTTTTCCTAGTCATTCCCTACAGTATCGTGACTAATTTATATAAAAACCGTGGTACATCCCACACGTAAAGCTCATTAAAACTGCGGACCCCTGTAAAAGTTAAAATAAAGAGAAAAGTAAGTTCTAGAAACCCAACTAGTCGAATATTCTCCCAGCCAGGGCCTTCTAGAAGTGATATCTAGTCGAGCTTCACCCCTTCTATTCATGAACCTTCATCCCTTCATAAATGGAGCTATCCCTTGATTTTTGGAGCTGAAATCCCATGATGAGAGGGCTTTATCCCTTCCTTTTTGGATCTGAAACTACCTCTCTTCAACTATAAATTGAGACCATGTTTCAGTCTCAAGGGTAATTTTTGGTACTTAGTAGTTGGTATTTACTTCTTAGCTTGTAGAAGAGAATTGCTGAAGAAATTATACTCTCCACATTTTGCATCATTGGCACGAGAGAGATTACATACTCATGGCCATAGTATTATGCTGATTCATAGAGTTGGAGTCTTGTCAAACTGAGGAAAACAGTTGTTCGGGACCCCGGAAGAACCTTTACAAACATCAAGGCGTCAAGGTTGTAAGGTTTCTTCTTTTATTCAAAGTTAATACAAATGGATTATATTTTCTCATTGAGTTGTTCATCTATATTTTGAATGATTTCATTCTTAGACTCCTTGATCACTAAGATAGATTTTTTCTTTCAAATTATCATATTTTGCAGATGCTTTTGATCTGGTTTGCTTGTCTTTGATTGCAGATCTTATATGTTGGATCGATAACTTCTGGAGCAACTCGATTGAATATCAAGCAAGCGTTCGAATTTAGGTAGGTGTATCTATCCGTAGTTAATGAGTAATTCTTAAGAAAAATAGTTTAGAGAAAATGGTCTACATCTGTTTGTTTGTTTCTAGATATCCTTAGGGTACTAGGGAGATCGCTCTTATCAGCAAGAGGGATTCGTCTGTGCAACAAAATGGCGACTCCACTTGGGAAGTCTAAACTTAGATTTCTTTTATTTTCAGTTTGATTTTTGAGATTTCTTTGAATGAGATTAGCTAAAAACTTGATTGGGTAGAAAACTAAATAGGATCCCTGATTGTAAATTTGTATTTTTATTTTTTCTCTACTTTTCCTGCCTTTTGCACTTTTTCCTTTAAAACAGAGTGGTAGATTCTGCAATATTTAGTAGAATAAAGTGCGGTACTGCACATTATTCCATTAAAAATTGTGGATCTCTGGAAAATTTTAGAAAAAGTAGAAATTTTGTTTTCTGGCATCCCTTTACTTGATTTTTGTTCTTTATCCAATTTGTCTTGATTTTTCAAAGACTTCTGTCAAGGTTTCTTTCAGAAATTTCTATGATTAAATGATCTATTTAGTTAGTTTTCATATTATGAGTAAACAATTTGCCTAGTCCTCCCATTTCTATGAATCAGAAACTTTTGTATACCTCAGCTACTTGGTATTTCATTCCTTTTCTGTTGAGCCATTGAAATTGATGTAATTGTTATTCTTATGAAAATTTGATTTTATTTTCATTTGCAAACTTTTAAAACCTTTAGATTGATAAGGTCTGAATTTCATTTTAAAACTATATTTGGATGCTTTGATTTCTTTCTGGAATAAGAAAAAAATTCTTGGTTAGATTACAACTAGGTTTAAACATCCTCCAACTTATAGATAGAGTTCAAAATTAGATATTTCTTTTACTTTTCAATTTTGTAGTTTTAGGATTTTTAGTTTTCTTTTGGAATAAATTTGTTTTTGTTTCTTATCTAAATGATATAGGGAATTTTATTTTTGAGCGAAAGATCTTTTTGGAATTGAAATCTCTGAATTGTCTTCTTTTCAAAGTTTCTCATATAGGAAACAAATAATTGATATTTTGAAAGTTTATGAAAATATCTCAACTCTTTCCTCTAGTTAGATTTCATTGAAAAGAAATGAGTTGTTTATCATATAGATGCATTGTAGCGAATTTTGAGTCGGGTCATTAAAATATCATCAAAGTTTCATTTTTGTACCTACTGTCCTAAGAAACTGCCAATTAAAAGTAACGCTTAACTAAAATCAATCTAGAAATTTTATATTTTCTAGGGCTCTTTTCCACCAACATAGCTTAGGCTAGTGTCTTGGAATAGGTTTTAGTTAACTCTCCAAGACAGTAAAAGCAAACAATTAGTCGATATTGCGGTAGGAAAATCCAATTGTAGCATGTATGCTCTGGGAAGCTCCTCCAAAAGGAGTCAAGCACGAGATCATATCTGAACCAGTGAGGTAATCATACCTATCTCATTGGGAATGATAGAAGGTGTGCACGTATTAAAAATGATAAACCTTGGATAGACCATTGTTGAGGAGCCTGGGGTCACTTGTCGGTAAACCTTGGATTATGTCAAGGAGCCTTCAAGGGGATTGAGCTTGTTACTCTTCCCTTGCATGTATATCAGATCATAGAATATTCTCCCAGGTATATGTGTTCCTGTTGGTGACCTTAGTGGCCATAAAATTTAGGATTCTTTCCCAAGGTGATGGTGGAGGGGAGGTCCCATTGTACCTGTAGTAGATGTCGGCTAGACTCACTTGGACTCACCAGAGGGTTATCTTCACTCGAGATGGTTTAAGTGGAGAAAATTGCACCGGTCTGTTTCATTAAGCAGGTTGTCGAGGTAGCTGTTCCAACTGCCATTTTTGCATTAAATTTCTATGATGTTGGATTTCATCACCAAATAGTGTTTTTAGTGCGGGAATATACTGTTTGTGTGTTGATTGATATTTTAGATTTTATAGGCGTGTGATTCATTTGATTATTTCCTTAGATAATTTAGGGTTTGTTTGAATTTTTTCTTTGTTTGTGTGTGTTAAAAGTTTTAATCGTGGCTGAATTACCGAGACGATCATGTAGAACTCAGGGGAAGCCCCCTAAGTACACACCAAGCCAACTAGAAATACTTAAATCTCTGATACCAAATGTTATCGGCAGAACTAGATTAACAGAAAAAGGAGAATCATCCATAATTATTCATCTTAATTCTAAAGTAAATCAATCGCAAATAGCAGAACATACTCCACAGACAGTTTCAATTTCCGAATTAACCAAAGTTGCTTCTGCAACAAGTAAATTATCACCTGAAGAACCTGAAATTTTTGAACTGGAAACTGAACCTACTACATCAGAACCTACTTTAGAATTCACTACTCTAACTTCCAATTATCCTGATTCACCCAGAGTAAGAAATCAGATTACAGAAGATCTTCCTCTTGGTCTAATAAGTATTGAAGAAATCACTGATATAGAGGAAGAGATTGTTCTTTCTTCAACTCAGGAAACTTTAGAACTTAGAGAATGTGAATCAGTTTTTTACAGTCCTTTTAGATAAGACGCTTGGTATTATTCATTGACAGATTTTCTACAAAATGTAGGTCTTCAGTACTCGCCACCCCGAATTCATTTTTTCCCTACACCAATAGGTTATAGACCTCTGCTAAACATGTCTAGTGAGTCATCTTGTTTACTGAATTGCCAGAAACATTTCTGCATGGTGGTCCGTCTGTTCCTGTAGGCTATCAGTCGCTCTCTGGTACATTCTCAAAAGCATCTCCTCTTCCTAAAAAACCAATGCCATCATCTAGCCCGAATGAATCAAATACTGGAACTTTGAACAATGAGCAAGTTTATATGATGTATGGAAATATCCCGAACCCCGGTTCTCAAGGTAGTAATGTATCGCCTGGGGGGCAATATCAAAATAGTCAAATACAACTTGGGGGGAAACCTCAAGGACAACACATACTTCAGGGTCAGTATCAACCTCAAGGATAGTAAATACCCGAAGGTCAACCTTAGGGATAGTATATTCCTCAAGGTCATTATCAACCTTAAGGGCAGTACCCAGTTCAAGGATTGTAACCTCCTTTAGGACAACAGTTCTATCCAGAACAACAAATCGTACAAGGAGTTGGAAATTATCCAGTCAATTATCAGCCATATGTTAAACCAAGTTACGATCCGTCTTATGTACAACCTTCATTGGGACCTTCATATCCTGGAATGGTGTGGGATCCATCTCAAGTCCAATAGAATTTACAACCAAATATGCAAGTACTTTATTATCAAGTTGTATAACAAGTTGGTTATAATCAACCCCAAAAACCTGTCCAACCTGTCATTCAAACACCTGCATCTGGTCCTGTTCAACAGCCTGGTCCGAATACACCTACGAATCCACCCCAAACTGCTGCTCAGACTTCTGTTCAACCTACCACACCTATTCCTAGAGTGTCTAAAACTCCTATTACATCTTCCCCTCAAACATTAGTACAGATTCCTCAGGTTTCTATTCCGCAGTCTGGACCTACAATTCAGACTACTGTTCAGATGCCAATAGGACAACCTAGTACAAGTACAGTTATAACAAGTTAACCTCAGTTTACTTATAAACTGTATCAGGGGCCGTATCAATATGGAATTGTTCAAACTCCAGTCTACCCGCAACAACCATACCCTGGGTATACATATCAGACTCCTGTTCAACCCTAGTATGGTCTGGTTATTCCTGGTTATCTAGGGGGCACTCTGATTCCAAATGAACAACCTATTCTAGGTTATCCTCAACTTCCTCCTCTTGGGACTGGTTTATTCTCACAAAGTTATCAACAAGAGCCTACCCGTCTATTTCCATTCATAGTAACTTTAGATTTACCGGATTTATCTTGCCTTATGAATGATCCTATCTATTATCATCCGTATTGGCCGCCTATGCCGCATACGTTTCCCAGTGATATCCCAAATTTTGAAGGAAAATCAGGAGAGGATCCTTCTAACCATGTCATGACTTACCACCTTTGGTGTGCATCCAACTCATTAATCTACGATTCCATTCAACTTAGACTTTTTTAGAGAACATTAATTGGATTAGCTGCCAAGTGGTACATTGAATTACCACAAGGCTCATTTACCAATTTCAACACTCTAGAAAATGCTTTCTTAACTAATTTTCAATTTCCAGTCATATACGACAATGGCACAAAATTATTAACTTCACTAAAAAAATCTACGTCGTCATACATATCATATCATATACATGAATGGCGACGTAGAAGACATTTGGTAAAAGTTTTTATCTCGGATCAAATATTGGCAGAATGGTTTGTCAAATCATTGCTACCAAAAATCACTGAAGATGTAGCCAAAGCAGGAGTTGTAATCGAAGAAAAAGTTTTTGCTCAAGCTCAGTATCTAGACTTGGTATATACCCAGTCCAGAACTTTGTATGAGAAAATTCCTGTTTACTGCGTCCTGGTCAGATAACAACAACTCCTTTAGGGTCTCATGCCGCTGATGGTTTAATCAATTCAGTTAGTACGACTAAGAGTAAGAAGAAATATTCAAAGGTTACTTATCCCATAATAACTTTCCCTGATTCCAAAAAAGGAGAATCTTCCCTGGAAAATTCTACCGATATTCACATTGTAGATTCATCTACTGCAAAGTCAAAATCCGGCAACAAGAAAAAAGGGAAGAAAAATAATAAACAAACTTCATCTCCCAAGGCAAAAACTGATAAAAACAAATCAACTGATGATAAATGGAAACCTCGTTATCCTTGTCTTATCTATGACGAGGATCATTTCACCAAGGAATGTCTGGATAACACCGAGGTATTTAAATTCGTTAAAGGTTCATCCACCCTTACTGTTTTGAAGGATCCTTTTCTAGTTCAAGATAGAAAAATGATTGGATCTTCTTCTAATAAATCAACAAATATTTTGATGGTTGCGACTCGATCGAAAGATTATGGTAGTAAAAAACCTGTTGCTGGTAAAGAAGTAGAAAATTTGAATTCTGCACCAGCTACATCTCCTTCAGTTTCTGATCCGCTGCATATCGATAAACCAAATCTTGATTTAGTAATCAAACCGCTTGATAAATGTGTAATTCATAAATCATCTTTCAATCCACCTGCGAGAGCTGCTCAAAATTACAACATTGTGGAATATTTAAGAGTTTGATTTAAAAAAGAAATCATTGGTGTTCACCGAACTTATGTGTGACTTCCTGAATAGTGAAACAGAAAATGTGGTAGAGCATCTGATCGCTGATGACTCTATGTTTCTTATCAGTATGTTAGATCCTTGGTATGGGGATATCATCATTTATCTCCAAACCCAAACTTTTTGGCCTGAACTTTCATGTTCACATCGATGAAAGATCCGCTACCAATCCTAGCAATACAATATCGTTGGGGACACACTTTATCGTCGTGGTGCAGATTCTGTATTTCGACGCTATTTGAATCATGAAGAGGCTGAATGAGTTTTGAATGACTTACATTTCAGAGCATGTGGCGGTCATACGTTTGGGTATGCCGCAACCCAAAAGATATTGCAAGCTGGTTATTTTTGGCCTTCGTTATTTAAAGATTGTATTCTTACAGTCTGAAAATGCCACAATTGTCAAATTTTTTATCGGAAAATGCATGCACCACCAGCTCCTCTTCACCCCATAATTGTTGTCGGTCCTTTTGAAAAATGGGGCATTGATTTCATTACATGTAACCCTCACTCAGCCAGGGGGCATGGGTATATTATTCTCGCAGTAGATTATTTTACCAAATGGGCTGAGGCGATGCCTATATATGCGGCAGATGGAAAAACTGCAACTAATTTTGTATTCAATCGCGTGATTGCTCGATTCGGTGTACCCCAAGCTATCATTACCGATCATGGGAGCCATTTTCGAAACATTATGATGACTGAAATTTCTGACCAGCTTGGCCTGCAACATGATAGTTCTACTCCATATTACCCACAAGCTAATGATCAGGTTAAAGCTGTCAATAAAGTTTTAACCACTATGATTAAAAGGATAATCGAAATTCATAAATCAAATTGGCATACTATGCTTTTCTCAGCACTTTGGGCATACTAAATCTCAACAAAAACCGCAACAGCTTTCACTCCTTTTCAACTGGTCTACAATTTAGAAGTTGTGTTACTGATTGAATGTGAAATACCGTCACTCCAATTAGCCATAGAGTTACTACCAGCTACCTCTGAAGAGGAAAAACACTTTTTGTACCTAGGACAATTAGATGAGACTCGGCGCACCACTGCATTGGCAGTCAAAGCTCATAAAAAATGCGTTGAAGCTCAGTACGATCGAAGTGTTACACCTCGTGTTTTTTCTGTAGGTGACATAGTATTGGTATATGACCAAGCCAATGATAAAATAGGATCAGGGAAATTTGAACCTATGTGGCATGGTCCTTATATTGTCAAGCGAGTGCTTGCAAAACGGGCTTACGAATTGATTGATTATGATGGGGTCTCTTTAGGTAAACCCATAAATGGACTTTATGTGAAGAGATATTATGCTTGATTTTTTGTGTGAATATATTACCTATAGATTAGTTATTTTTTCTATATTATTTGCTTTAGATTAGATGAGTGTGTCTAGTTAAGGTTTGCCTTAACTACTATTCCTTCTTATCTTCATTACTCTTGATATTTCATATGTCGACATCCCTTCAAGCCTACATTGGTTTTGCTGATGGTGCCTGTCATAGTACACTGAATATCTCTTCCACAGGCTGGGTCATCTATTCACCCACCGATGAGTTAGTTTCTATGCATGGGGTAAGCCTTGGTCAAACAACGAATAATGTTACATAATATAGCTTAGTGATTGAGTTATTATATGATGCCATTTCATTTGGCATTTGACGTTTGATCATTAGGTTAGATTTTGAACTCATTGTATTACATTTAAATAGAGTATACAAAATTAAAAATCCAATGTTATTGAGATTATTTTTGAAGGTTCGTCTCTTGGAAAGGAAGTTTGATTACATTGAATATCAACACATTCTGAGACATTTAAATAAATTGGCTGATTCATTAGCTAATAATGTTATAAATATACATTTGCGACAATAAAACAGTAAGTTAAAACAACATTCGATAAGTGTTGAACAAGATAGCCGTCGAAAGTAGTCATATCATAGATAGAGTTTGTGTTTCAAAAAATATTACATAGTCTAGGACCATAGGTTTAAAACACCTTATGATCTGAAAGGTAGTGATACAAAAACAAAAATACAATGATCTGCGATGATCATCCACTATCCGTGGTGATGATCATGATAATACACTATCGCTCATGCCACTCTAGGCAGATATCTTTGAAAATGGCCAGGAACACCAACAACATGCCTCTGGAGGCGTAGAGGAATATCATCCATACTAGTCTCTAGAATGTCTCTGGTTAACCTTTCCAGGTTATGATATAAATCAGTGAGAATCTCTGCTGCCTGATTCTTTAGTAGCCACGTGTGGAGTTGCACTCCCAAACAATCTAGCCACTGTGAACGCAACCACTTTGAGTTCAATACATATGATGGTTTTTATATCAATGCCGTTGTCTTTTGGATCAACCTCTTTGTTACAAAATTCTTGTTGATAGATAGCTATAGACTGGCCATATTTTCTAGCTCCAAACAAGGAAATAGGTTCTCCTCTTTTGGACAAACCTATAAGGAAATATATATCCTCCAGCTCAATTTTGAGCTGGTGAACACCGATAATGAAACACATTTTTTGAACATCCCACCTGTTCACCAACCATGTCAAGAGCTCTACTTGAGCCCTCATGCCTTGCATAGCCAAATATTTGTATAATCCACAATTTTTCAAAACACGCAATGTGGGTAAACTTCCCATAGCTGCCTCATCTACTACCTCATGTTCACGTTCTCTCCATTCAAGCATTGTGGATGTTCTGCAATAGACACATTGAAAGATTAGATCCAATTAGAATGGAAAAATTTGGCTTAATTTGAGAGAAATCATATTTTTATTTTGTTCACAGTGCCTCTGCACTTTTTGCATTAAGACAGTGTGAGCTACTGCACGCGTTATACACGAAAAGTGTGGGGCCTCGATAATTTTCCAAACAGGTACTGTGTGTATTACTTGCGATACCCTGAGAGCAATTTTTTGAACCTATTTTTCTCTCCAAAAATTGTTTTAAAGCCTAAAAAGAGAATGTAAATGGACAAAAATAAAGTGAAACGTATTGTGGATTACATGGAGTCGACGGTTTTGGATTCAGACGGTTGGTTTTTCTGATATCTCCTTCAAAAAATTTTCTACCAAAAGCTCTCAACTTTCACTCTAGATGCAAATGGTAAAAATGAATTGGTTAAACTACATTTTATAAGATTTTTTGAATAAATAAAATAATATTTTATTTATTTTCCACTTTGAAAGGTTGTTTTTCAAATAATTTTTACTTATCTAAAACTGGTATGTTTTATTTTTTGGGTTTTTGTGCAGAATATAGGATTTTCGGGTGAAATAATAACTTTGGCAATGAGTATGCTTTTTGTCATTTTATCGAACTCGTTAAAACTTATAGAAAAAGTGACACCATACGAGTATATTTTTATCACTTTTTGAACTCATTAAAACTTACAGAAAAAGAGAAACCCTAGAGTTCTCTTTTAAGCCCTTTCCAGACTCTCTAAACATGAAAAGATTGCCAAGTACTTGACTATTCAAACTCGTTAAAGGAAATGAACAGTCGTCCCTTCAGTATAAGTTTACCCCTTTTCCGAACTGAAATGGACTATTTATGAAAAAGGTATATGTTGGCTAATCATGGTCAATAGAGTTCTCTCTTGCATTATTTTATCCCTTTTTAGGCCTGAGAGACTAAATTTACGAAAAAGTACACCCACAGAGTTTTCTTAAGTTTTTCTTCCGACTCCCTAAAACTGAAAAAAACCAACTTTCACCTATACTGGACTCGTTAAAACTTAACAGAATAGGACCTGTAAATTATAAACAGGAACAAGCCACTCCTTATTAGGGTTTTATTTTAATACTAAGTTGGACTCATCCAAAGGATGAGCTTATATAACAAGCAAATGCCATCCTCCTCAAGCTTGTCGAAAATAAAGAGGTACTTTCCAGAAATGGTGGGGGAAAAAGAGAGAAGATGAATCCAGTTGTCACACTTTGTTTCAAAAAGTTGTATACCACTCTTGAACACGACACTTTTTTCACATTCATATTTGGGTTGGGAAAATCCTTTGGCCAAATAGTTAATCAATCCACATTGAAAGTCTTCAGCCGGTTTTTGGGTATTAGCTTTAGGTCAATCGTCACCATTTGCAGTGTCATTATGTGCTCAAGAGATCACTTTAATAAACCATTCATTGCAAACATTTGTCTCCATTCACATTGACCATCCTTGAGTCAATCCTTGCTTAAATTTTCTTCAAAAAACTTGACCTAATGGTTTCGTGATCCAGGTGGATATTGGTGCCCACCCGCTTATGCCAATTGGGGCCCCACCATTGTCTCTTTCAATCTTTTTTTTTCACAACTTACTATTTCTAGCATTTTTTCGAATCCTGAACTTACAGAGCCATTTTGAGGCCCCAAACAAAGATAGTATGTAGAAGTTACATCCTTGGGAAGTTGAAACACCAATTTACCCAAATGGGGCCCATAGTTTTGGTGCTTCATCTCCTAGGGTTAGGTTTTGTACTTTTAGATTTATCCATTGTTTCTCTATAATAAATAGGCCCTCGAGCCTCATTGTAACACAGTTCAGAGGTCTGTAGTCGCCACATATGTTCTTAGAGATTCGCTACCAACACCCTAGCTATTTTATTTCTATCATGTTTGTAAGCATATTTCTGTAATTTGATAATAATGAAATGAAGCCTTATTTCTGCTGTATTTATATGTTTATGGTTATTTCTGTATTCTGTTGAATTCTCACATGAATCTAGATTAGTGGTATCAGAGCGGTCTGCTTTTTCTCGATCCTTCTTTTCATGTCCCCAACGAGGTCAGGGTATAAGGAGTTAGGGCTCGATCTGGTGGAACCTTTGCAAGATCGGCCTCACAAACCCCGACGGATGCCCATGGGGGATGAAAAGAAAGATGAGGGAGTAGGAGATTCTATCAAAATATTGCTCGAGGAGGCCCTCGAAAAACAAAGGAACGCGATGATGGATAACTTTTCCCAGATCCTTCAACAACTGACCACTTACGGTGCATCTGCATCTAGCAGCCACTCTGGATGCACGACTCCCTTTAAGGTACAATTAAACTTTGACATTCCCATATTTGAGGGTCAAATAGATGCAAATTCCATAGATAGATGGTTGAATCTATTAGAAGGATATTTCTCATTTCATGACTTTTATGACTGGTAGAAGATTATTTTTGCACTCCTCAAAGATACCCCCCATGTCAAGGACTCGTGGGAAACCTACTATGAGAAAAAGGATGAGACAAAACCTTTTATGTTCTCAGCTGTACCCACTTGGAATTCTTTCCAAGATGCCATGAAGGAACAATACTATCCTGCAGGGAGCTATGAGGACAAGTACATACAATGGAACACATTGCGGCAACAAAGGGATCAAGATGTGCATGAGCTAATGAATTTGTTCCATACCCTGTGCACAAAGTTGGGTATCAAAGATTCAGAGAAACATTTAGTGCTAAAGTATCACGATTGTCTGTAAAGATACATTCAGGAGGAAATGGAGTTCCTTGACATCTCCTCGCTTGGTACGAAATATCGGTATGTTGCCAATATTGAGAAGAAATTCAAAAAGAAGAAGCGAGACTTTGGATCTATGAATCAAAAGCAAGGGAAAGGTGCCCATAAACCGCAGAACAAAGGGAAAAGCCAAGGTATGGCATCCCAAGACAACCTGCCAAAGACACAAGAAAATAACAACACCACGAAGCCAAAGAAGGACATGGGAAAGTGGTGTGAGTTCCATAAGAGCTCTACTCACAACACAAGTGAGTGTCGGGCCAAGCAGTCCCTGGTGGCCGAGATGAGGGCTTCTGAATCAAATGCATGCTCTGAATCTGAATCAGAACTTGACAAGGGGGATGACAAAGGGAAGAAGATTATTGATGCAAAGCCCAATGCCACTGTTGCCACTACGAAGATCCAGAAGGAGGAACCAGAAGACCCAGAGGAGGCAGAGCTTCTCTTCCACTCCCAGATGTGGGTAAAGGGTTCCCCGTTATGGTTCATTGTCGATAATCGGAGCCAAAAGAACCTCATTTCAGCAGATTTCGTGAAGCAGTTGGTCTTGCCGACCATAGCGCACCCACAACCATACACCATCGGGTGGATTCACCAAGGACGGGATCTTCGTGTCAACTAGCAGTGCCGCCTTCCCTATAGCATCAAGCCCTTCACGGATGAGGTATTGTGTTACATTTCTCCTATTGATGTTTCTGATGTATTATTAGGCCAACCATACTTGTGGAAGTGACATGCTATGTATGAGTCCTGGCATTGCGCTATTATTTTTACTTTGGGAAATAAATTGTACAGAATACCAGAGGCACCACTGCCTCCCACTATCTCTTTGGTTACTACAAAAAAATGCAGTAAGCTCATTTCCAAAACCAGAAAATCTGTTTTCCTAATGATCCACCCCCAAGGAAAGAAGAAGACTATGGCCATGACCTCCAGACATGGCTCCTTTTCACTAAAACAACAAATGGACAAGGTTGTGGAGGAGTATGGGGACATATTCACCTCTCCCATAGGCGTGCCTCTACACTGTTAGGTCAAGAACTCCATTGACATGACCCCAGGTGTGCCGCTACCCAATGGAATGATCTATAGGTGCTCTATTCTGGAGAATGATGAAATCAAGAGGCAGATTCAGGAGCTTCTGTAGAAATTTCACATCCGGCCAAGTTCATCGCCTTGTGGGAGCTTGATTATGTTGGTACAGAAGAAGGAAGGGACTTGGAGACTCTGTATTGACTATCGAGCACTTAACAAGATCACTGTCCGGAATAGGTACCCGATCCCATGGATTGATGACCTTCTGGACCAACTCAGTGGGGAAAAATATTTCAGCAAGATCGACTCGAAGTCTGGGTATCGCCAGGTACCAATCAAACCCTATGATGTGTGGAAGACTGCCTTCAAAGCCAAGGAGGGCCTTTTCGAATGGCTCGCCATGCCTTTCAGATTGACAAATTCTCCTGCAACCTTCACGAGGTTGATGGATGACATCTTGCATCCATTAAAAAACTCATTTGTAGTGGTATACTTGGATGACATTATGATCTTCAACCAGACTTGGGAAGAGCACCTCCACCACATCCGAGAAGTCCTCCAAACACTGCGACAACACAAGTTGTGTGCCAATTTGGAGAAGTGCACTTTTGGCATGACTGAGGTTCAATATCTGGGATACATTATTGATGAAAGGGGGGTGCATGTGGATCCAGCCAAGATCCAAGTCATTCAGGATTGGCCAGCCCTAACCACCCTAAGAGAGCTTCGCAGCTTTCTGAGTCTTGATAATTTCTATCATAGGTTCATGTTGGGATTCTCTCATATCACTTGGCCCTTGAGTCAAGTCACCAAGGGAGGAGCAAAAGAAAAATTATGTTGGTCAAAATCTCAATAGAAGGTGTTCATAGAATTGAAACATCGCCTCTATTTTGCCCCAGTGCTCAGATTACTAGACTTGCAACAACCATTTGAGATCGAGACAAATGCCTCTGACTATGCTATTGGGGCAGTTCTTACTCAACAGGGGCATCAAGTGGCATATCACAGTGAGACATTGTCTGACACAGTTCGAAAGTATCCCACTTATGATAAAGAAATATATTCCATTATGCAGGCTTGTCGACAATGGAAGCAATACATTTTGGGGAAGGAGACAATAAGCCACATAGACCACCGACCCCTACAGTTCATACAGACACAAGGGAAGTTGCAGAACAATCACCATCAGAAGTGTTCCACATATCTGCAACAATTTCATTTGAACATCAAGTACAAGAAGGGTAGCACCAATAATGTTGCAGACTGCCTCAGCCGACCACTGATCGTGGCCATAACCACCGTTCTCAACTCTTGTGGGCATGAGAATTCTGATTGGCCGCTTCTCTACAAGAGTGATCCAGAATTCAGCTACACATACAAGGCACTCTTGGGGGGTATGCAAGTTCCAAATTTTCACCTCCAAGATGCACTATTATGTCGCCTGGGACACCTTTGTGTTGCTTCAAGTGAGAGAGCCAAGATGATATGTGAAGCGCACTACAGTTGAGTCACTGGGAATTTTGGGGTAGATAAAATAGTGGCAGTACTGCAGAAGTATTTCTATTGGCCGAACCTTCGACAAGATGTTAGGAAGTACATTAGATCCTGCACTGCTTGCGCCATTGCCAAACCGACCATCAAGAAGCAAGGTCTCTATACTCCGCTACCTACCCCTAGTCGACCTTGAGAATCCATCTCCATGGATTAAATGTCAGGACTTCCTTCTAATAAGCATGGAAGCGACTGTGTTTTTGTGGTCATCGACAGAGTCTCAAAGATGGCCATTATGGCGGCCTGCAAGAAGAATATCACAACAGAAGCCACTGCTAAACTCTTCTTTGAACGAGTGTGGGTGCACTTTGGGATCCCATAGTCTATCATATCAGATCACGATAGCAGTTTCCTCAGCATATTTTGGTCTAGCCTTTGGTCAATGTTGGACACCAAGCTCACCAAGTCTATAGCTTTCCATCCCCAAACTGATGGCCAGATAGAGGTCGTCAATAGGATGATTGTACAAATTCTGCGCATGTACAATTTAAAGCATCCATGCACATGGGATGAGAGCCTTCCCTATGTACAACATAGTTATAACCAGGCTCTCCACACCTCAACCGGCCACAACCCCTTTCAGGTGGGCTTGGGATTCCAACTGCTATGTCCCATTGACGTAGCCATGCCATTTGCATCTACTCAGGCCGATTCAGCTCATGTCTAGTCTGAAGACAATAAAGCAAAAAAATTCATTGAGCACATTCAACACATATGCCAACAGGTTCATGACATATTGGATAGAGCCAATGCTAAGTACAAGAAATGACATGATCAACATCGGGTGCCACACAATTTCTAGGTGGGCGATAAAGTGTGGCTACATTTGTAGAAGGAGCACCTCACTGGACCCCACCGCAAGATTCGCCCGCTCGGATATGGGTCGTACACCATCACCAAGGCTGTAGGGAAAAATGCCGTCGAGCTCAGTATTCCACTATTCCTTGGTCTGCACCCAGTATTCAATGTAGACCGCCTTCATCCCTACTTCCCACCTCTATTGGACACCTCTAACATTTTAGAAGAACTCACACCAAAAGAGTTAAACCCAGACAGCATGGAATAGGCCACCACAGACTGTATCATGGACATGCAAATCAAGAACACTCGCTAACAGAATATCCAACTATATCAGGTTGTCAAAGCTGGCCAACTCCTGCACCAAGGCAAGTGGTTCACCAGGGACCAAGTTCAATAGAAGTTTCCTCATCTCATGGGGGAACTCAACACAATGGGGACCATTGCTTCCTAAGGGGGGAGGAATGATCCAGGTGGATATTGGTGGCCACCCGCCTATTCCACTTGGGGCCCCACCATTGTCTCTTTCAGTTTTTTTTTTCACAACTTACTACTTTTAGTAGTTTTTCAGGTCCTGAACTTCCGGAGCCGTTTTGAGGCCCCAAATGGAGATAGTATGCCAAAGTTACGTCCCTGGGAAGTTGAAACACCAATTTACCCAAACGGGGCCCATAGTTTTGACGCTTCATCTCCTAGGGTTAGGTTTTGGACGTTTAGAGTTCTCCATTGTTTCTCCATAATAAATAGGCCCTCGAGCCTCATTGTAACATAGTTAAGAGGTCTGTAGCCACCACATCTCTTCTCAGAGATTTGCTACCAACACCCTAGCTATTTTATTTCTATCATGTTTGTAAGCATATTTATGTGATTTGATATTAATGAAATGAAGCCTTATTTCTACTGTATTTATATGTTTATGGTTATTTTTGTATTCTGTTGCATTCTCGCATAAATCCAGATCATTTCGTGTCGTAGGCTTTCCTACGATGGATCACTTTCTATCGACGACAACTCATCATCTAGAAAGTTGATCTAGAATCCTAACAGTACATTGGAATCTGCATGCCCTAATGGCAGGTTTCTCGCTTTCGAAGATAGGTTGCATCATTGACCTTCGATTGAACGATTCTGTGAAATGTTCGACTTCATATCACAAATTCAAATTTCATAGATTTTACTGAGTACTTTAAGAACCATTGTCATTATTGATGGTTTCTCTCACACTTGTTAACAATTCACATCATTGACTAGTAATCAAGTGGTTTCTACCATGTTCGACTTCGACACAATCAATCACATGGATAGAATTGTACTAGTTCAAGAAGCAGGAATCAAGAACCTGGATCTAGTTTCCACCATCCAGGCTGCAAGGAATTTTATTATTCATCATACAGTAGACTACTTCTAATAGATGGTTGCATCCATTATTTGTCTACTCTTTGTGTAATTCTAAAATCATTTCTGTATCAAAACATGTAGTTAGTTTTGATCTGAGTATGGGAATTCCTACCTTAGAAATGATATATATATATATATATATATATATATATATATATATATGCTTGCATTGAATTTTTTTCCAGGGTCTCAACCGGTGTGCCTACAGCCCGATCCTTGGAATGATAAAGCACTTCACTCTTCAGAACTCTTCAGAATTTGCACTTTAGGGGGCAATATGTTACACTAAAATTTGTCACCATGACATTTGGTTGTCTATATGGGTTCATCATTACCTATTTATTACTCCCTTAGAGGTCTAAAAACATAAAGTTCCTGAACCAAGTCTTGGAACTGGAGAAAATTTCTTAAAAATCCTAAAAAGCCTAACTTCGCACTTTTCTTAGTCATTCCCTGTGGTACCATGGCTAATTGCTATAAAAAATGTGGTACATCCCGCACATAAAGCTCATTAAAACTACGGACCCCTGTAAAAGGTAAAATAAAGTGAAAAGTAAGTTCTAGAAGCCCAGCTGGTCGAATATTCTCCCAGCTGGGGCCTTCTAGAAGCGCTATCTGGTCGAGCTTCGCCCCTTCTATTCATGAACCTTCATCCCTTCATAAATGGAGCTATCCCTTTGCTTTTGGAGCTGAAATCCCATGATGAGAGGGCTTTATCCCTTCCTTTTTGGAGCTAAAACTACCTCTCTTCAACTATAAATTGAGACCATATTTCAGTCTCAAGGGTACTTTTTGGTACTTAGTAGTTGGTATTTACTTCTTAGCTTGTAGAAGAGAATTTCTGAAGAAATTAGACTCTCCACATTTGGCATCATTGGCATGAAAGAGATTACATACTCATAGCCATAGTCTTATGTTGATTCAGAGAGTTGGAGTCTTGTCAAATTGAGGAAAACGACTATTCAGGACCTCGGAAGAACTTGTACAAACATCAAGGCGTCAAGGTTGTAAGGTTTATTCTTTTATTCAAAGTTAATACAATTGGATTCTATTTTCTCATTGAGTTGTTCATCTATCTTTTGAACGATTTAATTCTTAAACTCATTGATCACCAAGATAGATTTTTTCTTTCGAATTATCATATTTTGCATATGATTTTGATCTGGTTTTCCTGTCTTTGATTTCAGATCTTATATGCTGGATCGATAACTTCTGGAGCAACCAAATTGAAGATCAAGCAAGCATTGGACTTCAGGTAGGAGTATCTATCCGTAGTTAATGAGTAATTCGTATACATTTGTTTGTTTGTTTCTAGATATCCTTAGGATACTAGGGAGATATCTCTTGTCTACAAGAGGGATTCGTCCGTGCAACATATCTTCAAAATCATTCCAATTATGAATACTTCCAGGAATAAGGGCTTTATACCACTTCCTAACTTCACCATTAAAACTCTGAGAAAACAACCTCAACTTAACATCTTCCATCCACCTCCTCCCTATCTATAAAGTCATTAAATTGGTCCACATGTTTTTCTGCTGTAATTTCTTCATCACTTCCCCAAGTTTTGATTCTAGCAGCATATTTTCTAGGGAGGTCATGTAAGACAGCTGGAAGAACAAGAGGGGCATATCTAGCAGGTGCAGTATGTGGAGGAGGTATATTTATAGCCATGGTTAACGGGTCTGAAGTAGCTTTAGGGATGGCAGAAATAGATGATGAAAAACTGCTATGAGGAGGATTGTTTGGTCTTTGTGGTCCACTAACAATTGAACTCCAATCTGGAAGAGGTAAACCAGATTTGATTTTCAAAAAGACTTCAAAAGGATCAAGCTCTTTCAATTTATCTAAAGACGATTTTCTAAGAACAACTCAGAAGTAACAGCTTCCCAAAACTCTTCTTTGTCTTCCTGTGTTACTAGAGCTGAGGTATCAATACCTTTCTTATGAAAGTCTAAGATAATTTTAGTTAGCTCTTTTTCACTTTTTTATCTAAACAAAACCTCTTGAATTTTATCATCAACTCTTTTATCTTCAGGACTTCTTAAAATTTCAGAGGACAAGGATTTTGAATGTGATGGAGTACTTGATATTTCAGAAATGCCTTGACTGTCTGTGGAAATGGTGTTTGGATTGTCCACGATGGTAGGTGGATCTGGGTCAGGATTAATCCTCGTGTATCTCCTTCTCGAAGCCACCTTTGATCATATAAATTTTGAATAGAGTCACCAAGGTAGATGCAGCCTTGAAAAACTTCCTAAGCTCCTGCTACCTTCAGAAGTTCAGCTTCAAAATTTCAGGAAAGTATAATCTTCAGGCTCTCGGCAAACGCACCAAAATATTATCACAAAATTGGACGTGATAGGCTGCTAATGAAATCAATCTCATGTAAATATTTCAAACCAATATTTTGATTGAGGCTTAGCCTCCTCAACCTGAGAGGGCTCTCTCAAAGGGTTAATGATTTTTTGATAAAAATATAGGTGGCTAACTCTATGTGGGGTAATAACTAGATAGATGATAAATGTAGGTTGAAAATCACATCAGAAAGTACACATTGGGCTTATGGAGTCAAAATAGTTTCAGTAAACCAATAAATCTACTTAACATGGAAGTTGAGGCATATCAGAGTTTTAGTCAAGAGATACACATGTGAAACTGTAAAAAACACAGTTAGTTTATCTATATAGGAAGTCAGAGCATCAAATATGAATTCTGAGTAAAATAGACAAAAACCACTGCAATAGGATAATAAAAGATGAAATTAGAACAATAACACACTAGAACTCCTTCTGAATCTCAATTTGGCTAAGTAGAAATATCTGTATTAGCTGAAAACCAATCAATTACAATAAGCACAATATTTTGCTAAAAATGTCCAACCCTGGTACATTCAAATTCTTGGTCCTTTATAGACCACTTAAAACATGAGATAATATTATCTTGTGCTAGATACATCTAATTCCTGACTCTTGACACCTTGCATAACCATATGGCATGGTATTTATTACAAAAAGACAGCTAATCTACTAAACAGTCCTATTACAAATAGGATTCAAACTCCTTATCTCTATCCATAAAAACCTTATCTAAAATAAATTACATCATTTTCCAAGTGTATTCACACATGGTCAAATCTGGATGATAGGCTTCAAATATTTATGACCATAATGCTGACCTCCATCAAAGTAGGAAACAATCCCCTGTTTTCTAGGCATAGGGTCCTTTGCACTCTTGGAACATTCTGACCACCATGAACTTCATTATTTCGAGCTCCTTAGCTGTTAGAAATTAAATTAACACATTCCAAACCTCCTCCTTAAGCTCCAGCTGTCCAAAACCATCTCCAAACTGTTCAAATGGGTTGCAATACACTGCGCTATGAAAACAACACAGTTTTGTAGCGCCTTTCATAGAACTGCTCTTTTACCCTTTTTTATTCAAAATATTGACTTCTTTCCTCCAAAACTAACTTAATTATCTTTAAATACATCCTTCTCAGCATTTTTTGTTCTTGATTCATGTTTTTACCCCTCAAAATTTGATGAAAAAGGGAAAGAAAAGCTGCTAAAACAGTTTCGTAGCGCTTTTCTACCTTTTTACACTGTCTGCGCTACGAAACTGTTGAGTGAGCAGTTTTGTCAAAAAATTTCCAAAATGAAAATTTAAAATGTACCAAAACTCAAAATAAAACTGATTCCATCATATAAAAAATCCATATGAACTGAAAATATAGTCATTTCAGCCTTCCTGAGGTCCTTTCTTCATTTTCACTTAATTTAGCTTTTGACTCTTTAATGACTGTCATTTTAACAACTTTGTTATTTAACTCATCCTGAGTCAATTTCAGTTGCTGCTCCAAGTCCTCCACTTGATATTTAAGTCTCTTGTTATTAGATCTCAAGTGAGTATGTATTACTCTGAGAAATTTGGCTTCCTTGATGGCTGGAACTGTCCATGTGAAAATTTGCTCTGCACTGCTTGGAGTTTCAAAAATAGAACCAGTTTTACCTTCCCACAGTGCCTTCATTCTTTTGAACTCTGCTTTCTCAATATTGTGCTTTCTAGCCCTCTTTCTCATCATAGTAATTTCTTGGTTTTCCAACCTCAATTTCTCCTCAAGATGTTGAAACTCTGTCATTTCTTCTTTCCCCGTCTTTGTTTTGCTAGCTACATGCTTTACTGTAGGTGATGATTGGTCAAGCACTTCTTCAGGGGCTTTAGTTGTCTCAATATTTTCTTGAACATCCTTGCTACCTTCCTTGAATTTCTTAGCATTCCTAGTTATAGGTTTTCTTGCTTGAAATATGAAGGCATCATTTTCACCCTCAAATTCAAGCTTCTTTGCAGACTTAACCTTCTTTTGTTTATGCTCATCTTCTCTAATGAACTCAACTTTAACAATGGGTGTCTCCTCTATGTCAATAGCTTGCAGGATGCCATCTAAGTTTCCCTTTATCACTAGGTTGTCCTCTGTACTTGTAGAAACTATTTTTCCCTTTAATTCCACTGCTTGGCTTCTTGTTACTCTTTTGATTTCCTGCTTGTTGACATCTTATTTCTATTTTGCCTGTTTGACAATATTTGACCTCTGTTTTGTAGGTGATGGAGTTGGTGTATCAAGCACTTGTGTTTGCTCTGTCCTTTTCTCAACTTGATTCCTTGGCTTCAGTTTTGCAAATTACTTTGGTTTTGCAACCACAGGTTGACTAGACTCTGCTACTGGTGGTGATGGAGTTCCTTTAGTTTTATGGTTTCTAGTAGGAGTTAGGGTTTCCAACTCAAAACCATTTATAAACAAAAAGGATGACCAATACCTACCTATCTTTTGAAGCTCATTCAAAATCAATAACTTCATCAAACCATGATGAAACAAGGATGTTTCACAACCTTCAGATTTGGCTTGTACTTTATCAGCCATTTTTGCAAGACTCCTATGTAGATAAAAGGGAAAATCAAGTGAAATATTACCAGTGAAATGCAGAAGTAGGTTGAAATGATATGTGTAAACCTTATGAGATTTTCCTTCACATGTAAAATACCTCTGAATGTTGAGCAATAACTTTGCATAAGTGTATTTGATGCAACTTCTATGGATAGCATTATTGAGGTCCATATCTGCCTACTCAGGTTTCATGAATTATTTGCATGGCTCCATATAGAATTTGAAACCTTTAAACCAAGTTTCTTGACCTCTTGGTATCTCTATCACAACAGCAATAATCTCTGGTGTAATTGACATAGTTAGCATCCCAACCTTGGTAGTTGTTCCATTGAAGTTCAAAGAAAACTCTTTAGACACCTGTGTGTGGAAACCCTACAACTTTTCACAAAGCCGAAGACAACCTACTCTTTTGAATGCCTCCATCACTGTTGGGTCTTCAATTATGGCCTTCATATCTTTAGGCTCATGTATCAAGCAATGTCCCGCTCTGTGGACCTTCTTTCAATCTGCCATGCTTCACAGAAAACCTGTCAGCCTCGCTTGATAAATTGAATCAGCCTCACTTGAATATGTGAAACAAAAACATTGCTTGATTAATATGTATAAAACCTTTGTATGGAACAACCACAGGTTTGGATTGACACTTCAGAGCTTAGACACTCGAATGGAGGCAAGGGAAATGAGAATGACCAATTAGGAAAGGATTTTGAATTTAAAATGTCATCTCATAACTGAACGATGCACATTCATACCCTATCATGACTATGATGACTACAATGTGGGTAAGTACACTGAATCTCATCATTAACTGACTCATCATACCACTAACTTACCATTCCCCAACGGATTTTGACATATTTCAGCTCAAATGACAAGACAGTTTAGAAATCACGCTTTCGTAGTGTCGGAAGTGTATTTTTCCCTGTTTACGCTATGAAACTATTAGTGCTTTCGTAGCGCAAATAAACTTTTTTGAACTAGTGGTGCTACGAAAAATAGGTTTCTTAGCTAATTGACCAATTTTGGCATGAAACTTTAGGAAATGACCGAAAAATGGAAATTATGGATACTTGACAATGAATGGACCTTAAAAAAGACTTTATTTGAACTTAAGGATGGGATTTGAACTTATGAAAATCTAACCTACCCAAAGCCAAACTTCATAAAAAACTCAGAGCTTATGTTCAACTTAACAAGTGACCAAAAAACATCCAAAAATGAGGCCCTCATGCAGTATTTATCATGCAAAGGAGAGTCAAAACCCTAGCTAGGGTTTTGGAGGCCATTAATTTCTCATAAATATCATTTTTGTCCATTAATACCATGCAAGGTCCAAGGCACAAAATATCTAATGTAATAAATGAAAAATAACTTCTAACACCTAAATTTGGCAAAAACTTACTTTGAGGCTCTTCAATAACTCCAAAATATCTTCAAGTGTGTTTTGTTGAATTTTTTGCAAGGACGCAGCTTTGAGGTCCAAGGGCGCAGCACCTGCACCAGAAAAATAGGTCATCTTGTAGCCAAGTTTTGAAGTCCTTCTCGGTGTCGGAATGTGCTCCACGATAACTCATTAGAAAGCCTGTCGAGTCTAATTTACAAAAATACCTTCATTTTTGTATTTGGTGTCCACTGTACTACCCAAAAACCAAATCTCCCAAGACTTCTCAGGGCGCAGCGCCAACCCTAAAAAAAGGGTAGAATGGTGGAATTTTGCATACGTTTTACCCTTTTGGAGGACCAAAACTGCTCCAAATGATCTGAAATTTCGTGTTCATGATGACCTTGGCCTAAGGAACATAAAAATATAAACCATTCCTAAAATTTATGCCTCAATAAAAAGCGTAGCGCCAGTGGCGTTGCACCCTTGGCCCTTAAAAATAGTAAAAAACATAAAAATTTCCAAAACTTGCCAAACTTTGGATTTTTCCTACTCATGGTGTTTGTGATGCTTGTAGGTATAGATCAACAAGGTTTTCAAGGTTTTATTGGTATTTAGCCTCATTAGTTCCATCATATACTTCATAGGCCTCTTTGTTAGCAGCCTTACTATTTTCTTCATGGCTCCTTGACCTACCAATCATCCTCACTGCTTTTTTCTTTAATGCTCTCTAACTTACTCCTACCATGATTCATTTCCTTGCTTCCATGTTTCTTCACTGATTTTTGACCTAATTCCATCATTACTCTTTGTGCCAATGTCATCACTGATCTCTTCTTCACTTGTTTGATTTCTCATTGGCATCTGCCTCACTGAAATTTGCCACTTTGATATGTGCCTCATTGATAGGTGCCTCATTTCCCTCATTGAAATTTTATGACTGCTATCATCATTGCCCACATCTTCACTATCATTTGCTTCAATTTTCTCTGCCCTACTGACATCATATTCTTTGCTTCCTTATTCATTTCCCTTTCCTATATTTCTGATATTTGACCACTCTGCCTTTGAGAAAACCGCATGACTGCTGTGAAACTGATATGAAGAAGGTAATGGAATGGTGGTAAAAAGGCGGCCTTTTACAAGTGAGTGAGATGGATGACTGAAAGTGTAAGTATATGAGAATGAGGAAAAGGCAGATAATTCAATGATAACCCCTGCTGATATCTGTTTTAAACTCTATTTTTAGCTTGTGTTGACTGATACCCTTAGTAGGTGAATGCATGGGGCTTAAACAGTGTTCTTAAGCATGAAACTTAGGTTTTCAACTTAGGGTCTCCAATTTGTTTTAATTTCAAACCATCAAGATGTTTTGAGGAAGGTAAGGCATCCACTTATCATTTAACCTTTCTTGAAAACACCTGGTGGCAGCTTTGAAGAGATTTGAGTTGAGTTTGAGGGTCTACAGGGTGTGGAGGCCCTTTTGGCCAAACGTGCAGTGCTTTCCTGGGTCTGTTGGGCGAGTCGGGAAAAGGTGGGAAATGGGGCAACGCCCTGCCAGGCGTGTAGCGCCAAGGTTTGTTTTGTCGACCTGTCGGGTCAATCAAGCAAGGATGCAGCGCCCTACTAGGCGCGAAATTCCTGTCTCTAGGCATGCAATGCCAAAGAAAATTGTATGAGGAGAATGGCCAGGGGTGCATCGCTTACCCCCAGGTGTGCAACGCCCTACCAAGCATGCAGTGCCTCGACACTTATTCAAATTTTGACTCAGAACTCGTAATTTTTTCTCGTTTTGAAATTTTTAGTTCTCTGCAAGTGATCAATGATTCATATGAAGACAAAATGACCTTTTTATTGCAGGTTGCTAAAGATATGAAATTTTCTTCCTTCTGATCTTAGAGCCTTCCCTATGCTTAATTTGACACTTTTGTGATAACTGCACACAATAATAGCTTCAAAATCCTCTGTTGCTTTCATCATCAAATTAACTTAAATTTTCTTCTTGGCTGACAGCTCATTAAACACCTTTGGGAGGAATTTCCCTAGCAGCAGCTTCAACACCTTCTTCTGTCTGCACCATGGATTTTTAAAACCTGTTTTTTTATCTTCTTTGACATTTTTTGTTTGCAGGTGATTGAAAACATTAAAGTGACCCTTCCTTTTGATCTTTGAAGCATGCTAAATTCACTCTTGACAACCTTAGGAACTCAAACACAAGGAAAAATTATCAAAAGTCTTTCTGTTCTCACCTGAAACTCAAATCATCCTATACTTTGTAGGTGACAGAAAATACTGAGTTCACCTTTCTCACTGATACTCTTTACATATTTGATTTGCAGGTTTTGCTTCATGCTTGGGTTTGTGTGCCATCTCCAGGTCATTTTCTACAAGTGGTTAGTATTTTGACATTCAAGTGGGCCATTCAACTCAAAATCCCAGTTCTTCTTAATGCCAAGTGTTTCCTGTCTTCCTTTACTTGTAGTTTATGATTTGATAAGACAAAATTATTTGGAAACTTTATAGAAAAGGTAAAGTAGCGCCCTAAACACCTAATGATGACCTTCAACCATGTAAAAACTTAATTGACCTAGTGAGGGTTTCTTTGATCTGGCCTTTGAATGAAAATGGGTTTGGAGGCTTCAAGTGTAAAAATAGAGTATTGAAAAAGTGATGCATTGAAGATCCAAAATCCAATGTACTTGATTTATCTAAAGAGCCTACAGAGGTATTTTTGAGACCATCAATGCTTGAGGAATTTGGGTATCATGGGAATGAGTTGGCTATAGGAAACCCTAGATGGAAAATGGAGTTATGTGCAAGGGAAAATAGAGTAATGAGGTCATAGGAAGGACAAAGGATGAATATGAGTGGTACAAGCCTATAAGGAGTCTTTCGGGAGTGGCAGGGTGACCATGGAATGAAAAAATAGTAGAATAGTGAAAATTTTTCATTAAGGATAATGAAGGTAGTGAGACTTCTAAAACTCACAATATTAAGGGAATTTTGTTTTTAGAAATCTAGAACCAATATTTAGTCATCTATAGATAACACAAATTATTGATGACTAACATTATGAATGTTTCTGTAGGTTATATATGATTCCTATATTGTCTGCAATTAGATCTCTTGCGTAACTGTTTTTGGGTTTATACGAATGATTATTGGATGGATCTGATGGTATAAGGTTCTGATATTGATTGTTAAGTGTTATTACTTGGATTATAGATGTTGTATTAACTTGCACAAGGCATTCTTCATAATTGACCTAAATATGTCTGTAAGGGTTTCTTGGTTAGGGCTTCTGTTGCGAAGGTCTGTTTATGGTTATTTTGGATATTAAGGAACCCACATCATTCAAACCTCTCTCATGGTGTGGAAAACTGGTTCCAACACCCCCTATATTGCTTCGGGTGAGACTTTGACTTGCACAAGTAGGTCACTGCTGAAAGGGCCAATAGTAAGAGGGTTTTGTTGGTTAACCTCGACTCCGAACTTGGGTCAGGAGCCCTCAAGCAAACAAATGGTTCCATTATCGGGACTGGGAACATTTTGAGAGACGTTGGGTGATGCCGAAAGGTCATTGGCAACCATTAAAGCCTGAACTAGAGGACTGGTTTGAAAACCAGATTCAAGAATTTTCACTAAAGGAAAGCAGAAGTAAGAAGTTATCCATTGAAGAGTGGAAGAATAAGTATAATTTCACTGATTTGCATGAGATATTCTTCGTAACCTTTGCACATGAATTGCAGGAGTGTTTGGTAAGGTTAGCAGAATTCCAAACCTATTGGAAGGATGATCAGGTCACCTAGTGGACCCCTTTATTGATCCAACAGTTAGAGAAGACTGATAATTCCATTATCTGAACTGTAGATCACTGGGTTGAAAACATCTTGGGTGGGTTTGTAACAGAGTTTACATTCGATAATTTTTTGTCATACCCTAAAGCTGAAAGGAGATTTTTCAAGGGATTGAGAGGTAAGTTCTTACAAACTGCGCCCTTGCTGATTAAGATGCTATTGTGTGAAAATGGTATTTTGTGCATCCACACTGAGTGAATGACCCCTCATCAAAGTGAAAGCACTACACATAGCGGTAAATATTATCAGGTAAATCAGAGAGGGGATGGATCTGTATACACTCCTTAGAGAAAATCCCTTGATATAAACGAAAACGAGGATACGCATGCCGAAAATAGCCCTCCTGCTACACCACCATCAAATTCACGTAGGGGTAAGAATCCTCCTACCCCACCACTTCCCCCACCTGCAGAAGATATGGCCGCCCATATGAAGCTACCCACCTTTAAGGGTGCGGGGGACGAGGATATGGATCAATTTTGGTTTTTGGCGAATGCAGTGTGGATTGCGCAGAATGTTAATACTGATGCTATCAAGAGAGCGTAGCTGGATATGACCTTTGAAGGTCGCATTTTAGATTGGTTCATGGGATACCATGCTCAAAATATAGATCCCCCTATTCCATAGATCAAGGATGCCTTGAAGTAGAAGTTCCGAAAGCCAAAATCCTATTCTCAGTGCGTAATAAAACTGAAATATTTTGAGCAAGGGCTGAAGGAATCAGTTTGGGAAGTTGAACAATGAATAAAGCAAACTATCAACAATGGATGATTTGATTACGATGACAAGAAACATAAGGAATGGTTCATTGCTATGCTATTTCCACATCTACGTGGGCCTGTGGTTCAACAGAAGATTGATTCTCAGGAAGAAGCCCTAGAAATTGCTATGAAATTAGAAGTTGCGCCTAGGGACGATGCTCAATTTGGAGCGCTACGAATTCAAAGCCAATTAGAAGTTATGCGAAATAATAATTTACGAAGAGACCGGGGTAAAGAAGTTGGCGCAGATGTTTGGTGCATACACTACAAGGGAGCTGGCCACACCAAAGGTCGGTGCCCTTTGCTATCAGATTATATGCAAGATGGGGGACCGAATCCATTGCGCCACAGAGATGTTATTGGGCCTAGTACCCCCACACTATGGTGCATTGATTGTAGGGTGGTTGGGCGACATGATATAGACCACTGCCCGTGGTTAGGTGCCTATGTGTAATGTTCCAAAATTTTCATGAAGATAATTGGAACATTAATTTTTGATTATTTCATCTAGGAGGTGAATAAAATGGGTAAAAGGCCCATGAATAGGAATAAGATCCTTCATAATTTGAAAAGGATCAATGGAGCGGCTTAATTTTGCACCTTCCAGTGTGAAAAGGGGCAATTGCATGAGGACAAGGTCAAGTTTTGACCAAGTCAACAGCACTGCCTAAGAGGTGTAGCTTGCTTGGGAAGACAACATAGTTTTGGAGAGAGAAATATTCCTTGTGGATGAAACCCTAATGTGTGGGGTCCATGGCCAAGAGGCATTGACTTGCATAAAAGGAGGAAGAGGCAGCCATAGTGAGACATCTTTGGGCATATTGATTTTAGTCTGAAGACTAAATTTCATACTCCGGTTGTTCAGCTGAGTTGCATTGCTGCTTAGCATGAGGGATTCCTGTATAGGATTTCCTCTCCTTCTTGAGAGGCCTCTTGAAGGAGTTCACTTAATCTTCTCTACATCTTGTCTCAAGGCCAAAGCCATTATTTAGTCACTACGTTATTTCTGCTGAAGTATAGCGTAGTGCTGCTGGGTGTTGCAGTGGAGGGTTCCACAACACTTATCTTTGGCTCATCTTTCAGAGGAGGGAGTTCATATTACTTTGGGAGGTTAGTGAAAGGGATTTTAGAGCTTATTTTCACATCTTGGCATCAAGGCCAATATCTCCTATCATAGACAGCGCAGTCCATCCTCAAGACTGCGTTATTTCAGTGCACATTGTAGTGAGATGTTGCACCAGCTTCTTAGAGGGCAATATCTCCAGTGCCGGGATTAGCCTTGCATTGAGGGATCCATTGGAGGAGGTTTATTTCATATTGAGCATCATCTTCAGCCATATCCATGTATTTCTAGTATTGAGTTGCAGCTGCTGCCCAGCAACTCTGACATTTCAATAGATTTTCCATTTGTACATGTATTGCAGCCAATCCTTCTAAGGATTGTGCATTATTGTTGTATTAATGTTTTCAGAGGTTGAGAGCTTGCTCCCCCTAATTTCTTTGAGCTGGTATTTTCATATCATCCTATTCTCATTTTTTATGCAACAATATCTCCTATAAACTGCGTTATTTTAGCCAGGGATTTTCATATGTAGTAGTGCTCTTGTATTTTCATGTATATGTCACATTGAGGCTTCCATTGCCTATCTGGAGTGATTTATTCCTCCACATATTGTATAAATTTGCTGCTGTATAACATATTTGTTGGCTATATCTCTCTTCATGTGTTCACAACTATAAGAATAACGTTGTCTTTCCATTTCTTGCTCAAGAATTGTTGCAGTCCCTCATTGGGCATTTTCTGAGGACATCTAAGTATGGGAGATCTGTTTAACCACCTTATAAGGATTTCTTTGGATCCTCCTCTTGGATTCAGGCCTTAGATACATTAATCTAAGGCATCCAAGTCCTGGTTTCAATTCCTGTATCAACCATTACTGGAAAATGTGTTTTCTAGTCATGCCTTGCTAGCTGTCCCGAATTGGGAACATTAAAGTGGTATCAAAGATGGTTTCTTGGCTTAGCCTGTGAGTCTAAGCCCAAGAAGATCAGAAGATTTAAGAGGATGGAATTTATCTCATCATATTTCAGATCCATGAAGAACCTCCCCAAGTAAGATAAGTAGAAAGAAGAGGAAGAACCCTGCACTTCCTATTCTCATCAAGGAGATAAAGAAATAAGCAGGAGAAAGACTCCATATTTTGGAGAAGAAAAAGGGGATAAGCTCACAAGGCCTCTTCCTAAATATATATATATGATTCATGAAGAGTTCAGGGAGATCAGAAGGAATATGCATAGAGAATATCCTAAAGGGTTTGATTCTAAAGCAAACTCTAGATTTGAGGAGTGTGAGCAAGCAGCTACACATCCTAATACTCAACACAATCACATGCTCAGGATTGCTAGACTTGAGATGGAAATAAGAGAAGAATTTGTTGGGAGGGAAAAACTTAGTGATTTATTGAGGGAGTATGAGTGTCAAACACATAAATTCCGGGATCATCTCAGTTTTTCAGAGTTTTGCAAGATGAAGGTGGAAGGAAAAGAGCAGCAGGATAGATATCATCTATCTACCTTTGAGGGTTCACCTGAATGTTCAGCCAAAGCTTGGTTGGAGGAGTTAGATACCTTCTTGCAACAACACCAAATGTCGGGGGATGAAGCCATAAATGTTGCAGCGCTGCATTTGAGAGGTAAGGCTTATGCCTGGTGGATCTTTGAATCCTTTTCTTTGAGAAATATAAACATTGCATCTTATGCTAGTTTCACTAAGGCATTAGTGAAAATATTTGATAGAAGGATTCATGAGACTCACATGATGGAGCAAAAAGAAAACTCAAACAAAAACCTTGCATGAGAACGCAGTACCATTTCAGAAAACCATGGGAAAGGCTGAAAAATTGCACCATACTTTGCCGGAAGAAAGGTTTTCATCTCAGACCTTTGAGCAAAGGAGCATGGAGGTATCTTTTTCAAGAAGGGATCCAGTCATTGGAGAGTTTCCCATACATGTTGTGGATATTGAGGGCAACAACGCTGTCATGTATAGAGATTATCTAGTGCTTCATGCAGAGGAAGGAGGAGCTCTTGCTCCAAATAGAGGGATTCTTGCATCTTTGCAAGGAAGTCCCCATGATCTCATGTGTGGAGATCAAGGCACAACCCATGTTTTACATGTGCCATTGTTGAGGAGGTGTAGAACCATAGAGACACAAGGAGGAGATAGGGAGAAGACCCAACATCATGAGATGAGGAGTACACACCCATATTCATTTTTGGAGGTTGATGCACCTGAGAAGGTGATTGGATTGCACAGTAGAAGCATGGAGAGCTTTCTCCATTCATCTATTCAGTCATCTCTTGATTATGATGTATCATTGCATGGAGACATTTTGCTGGGGAGACCATTGGATCAGTAGAGGAAGATGGGTGCTTCATATATTGGAGCACCACTCATTGATTAAAGGACGGTGGAAACATTGGGAGAGCTTGATACAACACTGTGAGTCTTGGGTAGACTCAAGGAGAGAGGGAGCATTCCCTCAACATCATCAGTACCCAAATCCATTTCATATTCTGCGCTGTGGAAGAAACAACAGGAGAAGGACAAAAACCTTCCAACTTGCATCTTTGGCATAGGAGATGTCAAAGGAGATGGTGACCATGTGACAAGCACTCTTCATGAGAGATCATCAGCGCTGTCACTATGGAGGATAGATCCCTATTGGAACTTCCAGCTGTTGGTGGAGTATTCCAAGGATCTTTTTACTTGCATGATATTGGATGACCAGTTGCATGAGGAGGACTATTCAGTCAGATATGGGGTCATCTATTATCATGGTAGGATCTTCTTTCCTAGAGCTTCCAAGCTCAAGGAGAAGTTGCTACAAGCAGCTCATGAGGATTTCCTTTTCAGCCATACTTTTTCTTTGAGAGCATACCACACCATCATGGAGGGGTATTTTTGGATGGGCTTTGAGGAGGAGATATATCAGCATATGAGCAGATGCATGGATCAGATAGAGATGGAGGAGGGACATGACTCTTTGAGAGAGTTAGAACAACCACCTCTTTCCTCTTTGAGGATGAGAGGAGACTCACTTATGAGCCACTCCACTTGTATGAGCAGGAGGTATGGTAAGGGTATTCATTATTGTTTACATGATTATTTGTATGATGTATGTATGCATCCCTTAACCATACATGTGCAAGATGATGCTCCAAGGAGGAGCATTATTTTTTCTAGACCACATGGTTTAGATGAGGCCATAAACATGATTGATGACCATTCCCTAGGAGGACTTGGGGAAGGGATACACTATGGAGGACATTCTCATTGTACATCTTACATCATTCACTTCCTCCATACTTATGAGGATATTGGAGCAGCAGGAAAGTGGTTGAGAAGCCACTCATTTTATCAGTCTCTATTGTAGTTGAGGGTCAAGTTGTGTTGGTTGAACTTGAGGGACCATTGTCCTTCACATTTGTTGCATATGGCAGCAAGCATGATTCTCATATTTCCTCCCTATGGCTCTATTGTTTCTATCTTTATGAGGAGCATACTTGGGAGAGAGGCACATTGGGTGAATGTGTCCTTTGAGGGAGAAATTCCTCACACTGTTTGCACTAAATGTTATAAGGGGAGCATGGGAGATGGTATGGCCACTAGAGCAACTCAATTGTTTCCATATGAGGTGAGCCATATGATAGAAAACATGCCATATGTTGATGACTTCCAACTCATCATATATGGAGATACTTGGGCCAGCATGATTTGCAGCGTTGGGGGAGAGATCTTTGGAGGTCTAGTCCTCATCTTGCCACTTGAGGGCAATATTATTACAGCCCAGGATCAAAAATTTATCTACACTTATCATAAGTGGAGAGATGGATAGTGTGGGGTAGGCTACATTGTCTACCATGTGCAAAACCTACTTTGCCGAAGCCAAAGGTGGAAGACAATTTTTAGGAGTTGCCTAGTTGGGAGGTGGCTCAATTTGCATGGCTAATAGCCTGGGGATGGAGGATCCATATGAGGGAGATAGATCCCATTATATTTTAGATCCCATTCCTCAAAGGGACCTCTAGACATCACTTTGTTATCCTCTTGAGTATTTCACTTTCACATGATGCTAGCTTGATAGCTGACTTGCATACTGATGAGGAACATTGTGGAGGCCTGATTGATGAGATAACATCACTTTCCTTGGGAGAGATCATCATACAAGGATTCTATAGGGAGAGGAGGAAAGAACTCAGTCTATCCTTGCACTTTCTTGAGGATAAGCAATCTTTGAGAGGGGAGGACTGTAATGTTCCAAAATTTTCATGAAGATAATTGGAACATTAATTTTTGCTTATTTCATCTAGGAGGTGAATAAATGGGAAAAAGGCCGATGAGTAGGAATTAGATCCTTCATAATGTGAAAAGGATCAATGGAGTAGCTTAATTTTTCACCTTCCAGTGTGAAAATGGGCAATTGCATGAGGACAAGGTCAAGTTTGACCAAGTCAACAATGCTGCCTAAGAGGTGTAGCTTTCTTGGGAAGACAACGTAGTTTTGGAGAGAGAAATATTCCTTGTGGTTGAAACCTTAATGTGTGGGGTCCATGGCCAAGAGGCATTCACTTGCATAAAAGGAGGAAGAGGCAGCCATAGTGAGACATGTTTGGGCATATTGATTTTAGTCTGAAGAGTAAATTGCATACTCTAGTTGTTCAGTTGAGTTGCAGTGCTGCTTAGCATGAGGGATTCCTATTTAGGATTTCCTCTCCTTCTTGAGAGGCCTCTTGAAGGATTGCACTTCATCTTCTCCACATCTTGGCTCAAGGCCAAAACCATTATTTAGTCACTGTGTTATTTCTGCTGAAGTATAACGTAGAGCTGCTGGGTGTTGCAGTGGAGGGTTCCACAACACTTCTCTTTGGATCATATTTCAGAGGAGGGAGTTCCTATTTCTCCGGGAGGTTAGTGAAAGGGATTTTAGAGCTGATTTTCACATATTGGCATCAAGGCCAACATATCCTATCATAGACAGCGCAATCCATCCTCAAGACTTTGTTATTTCAGTGCACATTTGCAGTGAGAGTTTGCACCAGCTTCTTGGAGGGCAAGATCTTTAGTGCCGGGATTAGCCTTGCATTGAGGGATCCATTGGAGGAGGTTTATTTCATATTGAGCATCATCTTTAGCTATCTCCATGTATTTCTAGTATTGTGTTGCAGCTGCTGCCCATCAACTCTAGCATTTCTGCAGATTTTCCATTTGTACATGTATTGCAGCCAATCCTTCTAAGGATTGTGCATTATTGCTGTATTAGTGTTTTCAGGGGTTGAGAGATTTCTCCCCCTCAGTTTTTTGAGCTGATATTGTCATATCATCCTATTCTCATTTTGTATGAAGCAGTATCTCCTATGAACTACGTTATTTTAGCTAGGGCTTTTCATATGTAGCAGTGCTCTTGTATTTTCATGTATATGTCACATTGAGGCTCCATTGCCTAGCTGGAGTGATTTATTCCTCCACATATTGTATAAATTTTCTGCTATATAATATATTTGTTGGCTATATCTCTCTTCATGTGTTCACAACTATAAGAATAACGATGTCTTTCCATTTCTTGCTCAATAATTGTTGCAGTCCCTCATTAGGCATTTTCTGAGGACATCTAAGTGGGGGAGATCTATTTAACCACCTTAGAAGGATTTATTTGGAGCCTCATCTTGGATTCATTCCTTAGATACATTAATATAAGGGATCCAGGTCCTAGTTTCAATTCCTGTAGTAGCCATTACTGGAAAATGTGTTTTCCAGTCATGCCTTGCTAGCTATCCCGAATTGGGAACATTACACTATGTACCAAAATTGAAGCAACAATGATGCAGATTCTTCTCTTCATTTGGTCACGATGAGCACCAGCAGGGAAAATTTTAAGGATGGATATCTATTTGAAAGTTTTGAAACCTTGGCGAATCTTAATAATTTATAATAGAAAAAATTTAAAATGTTTGATGATATTTCTGTGAAAATATCTAAAATTTTTATTATATTATATTAGTATATATAATATCTTGGCGAATTTTAAATTAAAATAATTTCATACTATAAAAATTGGGTGAATTGTATTTTTTTTAAGTGGAAATTGGCGAATATGTTTTTCGAAAATAGTATAGAAAATTAGCCCACCTACGAATATTAGCCCCTAAAATTTTCCTTCAGCACCACTATAGAATGTTTGACCTGATGATAGACAATGCGAACCTTTACAGAGTGCAGGCCAACACTTCGTCACTAGCATTTCCCTTTGGATGAGGAGGATCCACAACAAGAGGACGGGGAGGGGGGAGAGGTGGAGGCGTAGGTCGAGGGAGATGGTAAATAATTTGATATAACTGTGGAGACACTAGACACTATGCATGCGACTGCCTGAACCCTGCGTGACAATCCTGTAGGTACTATAGGCAATTTGATCATGTAATTTAATATTTTCCTGTGTTAATAGCTAAAATTATTGAAAAGTAGTAGACACCGACACAAAACATACAGATGGTTAAGGCTAAACAATGCAACGATGGTCCAAGTGTAAATGTAATTATACGCAGTGGTGTTTCCACCAGAGGAAATGAGGAAAAGGATATCATAGATCCACTAATAAGAAAGGCATTTGAAAATATGGAAAGCCTCAACCTGCAGAAATAAAAAGATATTTTCATTTTGGCCAGGAAGAATTTTTCTGATGCAGGAGCATACACGTCAAGGACTCCCATGGAACCAAAAGTTGATGATGAAGTTAAACCATTATTAAAAGCTTGAATTAAGCTACTACACAATCAGAAGGCGGTAGATAATATTCAGACCCTGATAGACAACTGCACGGAGAAAGAGGTGTCTCGAACAGAGACCAAGGCGAACAAGGTTTATAAGCAGAAGAAGAGAATTGGTAGGGAGATGCCGATGACTGTGCAGATTAGAGAGTATGATATGGATCAAGTCATCTTGGATCTAGGGTTTGATGCAAATGTATTACCTAAGCAGATCTGGCAGAAGATGGGAGAAAAAAAGTTGGAATAGTCCACATTCAACTACGCATGGGTAATCAACAAAAGATCATTCCACTTGGAAGGATTCCAAAGGTTTTGGTAGAAATTTCCAGAGTGAAGGTATGTGCGCATTTCAAAGTAATACAAATTGTGGATGATGCATATCCCTACCCTGCATTGTTAGGATTGGATTGGGCCATCGATATGGGAGGCATCATCAATATAAAGCACATAAGTATGATTTTTGAGAATTATGGTATGCAGGTGATAGTCCCACTAGATCCAGTAGAAGGAGAATGATAGACAGATCTAGTGTGTGAAGGGGATGATGTCGACCATATCGACAAGATGAATACGTGGGACGAAGACTGGATCAATATTATAGCTGATGGTATGTTGAACTGGGAGAAGGATAACCTGTGTTTCTTCGACTCAAATGGCGAGATGGAGAACTGGTAGAACCGGTTTCACGATGTCTATGCGCTGCACTGCGTCAAGATCACAAAGAAATTTCAGTGCATCTCCTCAGAGGTAAGAGAAGTAACCTACTTTGATGGTTCTGGTAGTGTCAAATACATTTTGGAATCATTGGAAAAATATGTCCCAGAGGAACGAAGGTTATGGGAACTTGATTTGGCTATGCGTGCAACTCCAACACGGTGGTGGGAGACACATAACGAAGCCTTCAAGGACTGGGAGGAATTTAGACAAATGATGACATTGCGCTTTGAACCTCTAGCCACCCAACCAATTGAGATCTTTTATGGTTGGGGAGATCCACACAAGAACCTAGCCATGTGGATGGAGGTATGGGATGAAAAGATGTGGAATGAGTGGGTTCATAGGTTTTTTCACTCGTTGGGGCCAGTACCCATCACCTGGTATCTATAAGTTGAGCTACACCAAGGTACTTGAGACTGGTTTACAATGATTGAATATTTCTTGGAAACATTTGGATCGGTTGGGGCCTCAGAGAAATTGGATGAAGCCCTGTAGGACATAGATGCCTTGATATTTGATGAATCCCAACCCTCAAATGAATGTTCTGCACTGGCATGGGATGCGCAGATGCAAGACATCATCAATTGCAGAAAATTTTCAATTGAGGATAATGAAGATGATCCAAGGAATGTTAACATCCCGAAGTCTGAAGGAAAGCGCTAAGTTGCAAGGCCTGCTTTAGGAATGGTGGATGTCACTAAACCTTTGAAGTTAAAGGAAGTAAAAATTGGGATGGAAGAGTAGCCCAATTTGGCCAAAATTGGGGATTACTGGAACGATGATACAATAGAAAATATTGCAGAACTTCTGACAGAGTATCAAGATATATTTCCTACAAAATTCTTTGATATCAAGGGAATTGTGGGGGACTTGGGTGTTATGAATATCACACTAAAACTAGATGCGCGTCCTATCAAGCAACGCCCATATCGATTTAACCCCAAATATAATAAACAAGTAAAGGAGGAATTAGAAAAGATAGTGGCTACGGGCATCATCGAACCAGTTGAACAGTTTGATTGGGTTAGCCCAATGGTGGTTCAAGAGAAAAAGACCAAAGAATAGATAAGGATTTGTGTAGATATGTGCTAGTTGAATGATTCCTGTGTGCATGACCTTTTTCCTACTCCATTTTTTGAAGAAATCTTGGATAATGTAGGGGGACAAGAAGCTTATTCATCTGCTGATGGATTTTCGGGGTATCATCAGATCATAATTGCACCGGAATACCACAGCAATACCACCTTCACACTGAATGGGGTTATTTCCAATATAATGTCATGCCATTTGGATTGAAAATGCTCCTACAATATTCTCGCGCGTGGTAGTGGTTGTGTTAAAATAATTCATGCATAAATTCTTGGAGGTATATTTTGATGACTAGACAATATTTAGATTGGTAAATAAACATGTGTCGAACCTACACATGATGCTTGACACATGTAGGAAGCACCATATTTCTCTCAACCTAAAGAAGTGTATATTTTGCGTGTCGTTTGAATATTTTTTGGGACATATAGTATGTGAGAAAGGATTGATGGTAGACCCAACAAAGATTGTGGTTATCATCAACTTAGAAGTTTCTCCAAATGAGAAACAATTGCACTCCATCCTAGGACACACTGGTTATTACAGGAAGTTTATAAAAAGGTATGCTCTAATCACTGCGCCAATGGAGAAGTTTCTAAAGAAGGATGTAGCATTTTTTTGGGATGACGAATGTCATAAGAGCTTTGAGCTACTAAAGGAGAAAATGGGCGTTGCACATATTTTGATATTCCCAGAATAGTTTTAAGGTTTTTGATGTGCATGTAGATGCATCTAGTATAGCACTTGGGGCTATTTTAGTGCAGCCAGGAGAAGGAGACATTGATCACCCAATCGCTTTTTCTAGTAGGAAGCTCTCCAGCGCAGAGCGCAACTACTAAACTACATAAAGGGAAGGATTGGTCATGGTATACACATTGCAAAAATAAAAACACTATCTACTAGGAGGGAATTTGAAAATGTTCACTAATCATTCTGCTTTGAAATACCTGGTCAATAAGCTTGTGTTGGGGGGGAAGATCTAGCGATGGTTGCTAATTTTCCAGGAGTATGAATTTGAAATTATTGTGAAGTTTGGAAAACTAAATGTTGGACCTGATCATTTGTCACGAATTGAAAATGGGGAAGAACCAACCAGTCTAGAGGGGGGGTTACCTGATGCGCAACTCTTTGCAATCAAGGTGGTTGATGAGAAATTTGTTGATATTATTAACCTCCTGACCATGGGAACTGCGCTTGCGGAATATTCAATCCAGCAAAAGAAGGAGTTGGTTGTGTGCGCAGTTTATTTTACCCCTATTGTGAGTCAATTGTATGAACTAGGAGCTGATGAAGTGTCAAGAAGATATGTGTTGGAACATGAGAGACATGATATCGTGGTTGATGCTCATGGAGGAGTGGTAGACCCATGAAGCAGCGTAAGGTTTCATCCTTAGGGGTGGATTGGAATAGCTTCAACTTCTGATCATCAAAGGTGTAGTCATAATTCCTATAAACAACAACAAATTCAAACATAAATGTGTCAGGGTCCTCAGAGGTGAGTCCATGAAAGTGTGGGAGAGTTGAGGGGATAATGTTTTTCATATTAGTTTTCCCACCTGCCTCTCTTATGGGAAAGGCTCTCTGGGTCCCAGCCATGGTTAAGATAGGTGAAGTAGGTTCCTCAGTTGAAACAAGGTCTTCTTCTTCTTCCCCAATAGGATATTCAAAGTATTCAGAAGGCTCTCCTATAGGGGGTTCATTTACACTGCCATTGAAGAAGAGTGAAGGGTGGCTAGGAGGTGATGTGGGGGTTTTGGGTAAGGTTTTTCTTTGGGTATTCCTACTCCTACGAGGCATGAAAGTCATATATTTTTGGATTTTTTTAATATTTCTGAAATGACAGGAAAATAAATGAAGGAAGAAAATAATGCTAAAACAAAATCAAAATATCTACTAGACACCTCCCCTGCAATGACGCCAAAAAGTGGTGAGCCCTAATATTGCACCAAGAGTGCTAAAACTCCCAGGGGTTGTCCTACTTTAATTTATCAACCTGGGGTTCATACAAACTTGGAAGTGAAAATGCTATATACACAGTAGATGCATTATGTTCATGTGACCCTATTCTGCTTTACGAAAGGGTGCTATTTCTTAAACTATAATAAAGACCAGTGAATAAATTGATGGAAGGAAATGACATAAAGGAAACTAAACTAAATTGCTGAAAGTAAATAATGGAAATGAAACTAATTTAATATGCATAAAGAAAATGAATGAAAAAAACTAAATTAATTTGATGAAAGGAAATGAATGGAAAGAAACTAAACTAAGTTGCAGAGTGAAAACTAATTTAAACCACACTTAACTTGGCCAATCAGATAAACACATCCTACTTATCTTATGCTCTATCTACCATGCTTCTATCCATGTAGCTAAACTATCCATGGTTTAATTCTAATTGAGAAAATGTTGATTTGCAGTTTGGAGAAGAAAAGGGGTAAAAGGTGCTATTGGAGGGCTTAACACATGAAATGGGGCTTAGAAGTGGAAAGAGGGGGTTTGAAATTTATTATAGCACAAAAATGGCTTTGGAGCAGAATAATTCAAAAAGTGTGATGGCAGAGATATGATGGAGAAAAAGTCGCGAAGTGAAAAGTGCGACCGGTTAACAACTGTGACGAGCGAAACGTGAAATAAAAACAGGAAAGAGTTGCGATGTGCGAACTGAGTGATGTGGCCGTGGGACTGGCGGCGGAGCACAATCGCAATATCACAATCGATGTTTAGATGCGGTAAGTCTCAAAGAAAAAAAAGGAAAATGTGTGAAGTGCGATTGCGATTGGACCGATGGTGGAGCACGATCGCAATATCGCAATCAGTAGATGGGAGCAGTAAGTGTTAACGAAAGGAACTAAACATTTCAATTTGCGATGAGCGAAGTACGGTAGCGGGGATTTCTAGGAGGAAAGGCGGAGGTCAACTTCGATGGTTTTTCTAACGTTTTTGAGTAAGGTGACCACAACCAATAGAAATAGAGGAATAAGGCGGATGAAGGGTTTACATGATGTTAGGGGAAAAAAGTGGGTGCAATTGTTTAAAATAAGCGAAAAACAAGAGGGAATGGAGGCGTAAAATCAAGGTTTAGAGGCCTAACGAAGAGATGGAAATAGTTAACATAAATCAATGTTTATGGTTTGTGGGAAGGCTTACCCTCCTTGAGCTCTATCGACAAAGAGGAGAAGGGAAGTATAGATCCACATATTTTAGAGTTTTATCATCTATTCTACTACTCACGAGCAAATGAAAGACTACAACAACAAACTGAAAGAAAAGAATAAGTAGCAATGAAACTATTAGAAGCAGATCTAACTAAATGGCAGAAGAAAAAATAGCTAAATAATAGAAAGGAAAGAATGAAAACAACAGATAAGCTGAGGCACATGGATTGGGCCCTAACCCATGAGCCTCGCTCTTTGAAACTTAAATTAGTAAAAGGAAATCAGTCTAATCATTTCATAAGAAGAATAACCTCATACATCTATTACAGTTTTATTATTGAGTAAAATAAAAAGCTCAATAGCTCACAATGATAGTTCTAAATGGAATCGAATCACTCACTAACTAACTTCTTCCTACCTCTAGCTTTTCTCTATTTATTCTACAGGGAAACTACCAATGACTCCCTTGAAAATAGTGATTAAGTCCACTTGAATCCCAGTAAACATAGATTTAGTGCTCTCCTCTTTGAGTTGCTTGGCTGCCTATGGAACTCAAATTGCTGGAGAGAATCTTTGGGGTGATTGAGTCCACTTAAATCCAAGTCAACAAAGATTGAGTGCACTCCTCTGAGAGTTTCTTGGTTGCCTTGGCACTCGAATTGCTGGAGAGAATATTTGGGGTGATTGATTCCACTTAACTCCAAGTCTTTATGATAAAATCCTTATAAAAATTCTTAATAATTCATGATTTTATGCACTCAACCTCATATTAGGCACTCGAAGTATGTTAGCCTTAATCACCACCTATACTAGCATCATAAAACCAAATAATAATAGAAATGCAAGAAAACGAGATCTAAGAAGGAAAAAAGGTGACCATTAACCCCTCCAAATATGTCTAATGATGAAGCTCATCACCAGGATAATTTAGGGCAACCATATCCTATTCCTCATGTTCTCTTTCTCACCATGTAATGGAATTTCTAGTCCGATCAAAGTCTCAAATAAAACCATATGCTTATTTAGGATCCATTTTACACAAAAAACTGGAGAAATTTTGAGTAAAAAACATAATGCAAAATTTTTAATTGAGCCCAATGCACTCCTGAGTGGGAGACAGAGTGTTGTAGAGGAATTGGGCTTCTTTTCAGCCTCTCTGGAATGCACTTTTCCTCATCCAAGAGTGTGTTGGTCCTAGGGCATTGTACATTTACCCTAGGAGCCCCAAAACCCTAAATTGTTTTCATGAAACTAAACAATAATGAAACCAATAGAAAGAGGAAGGTTAGATATCCTACCTGGGCTGGATGGCATGAGAAATGATCCACAAAATTTGTTGCAATCAGCTACTGAAATTCGAGGGTAAAACTGGCTCAGAGCACTAAAATTGAATGGTAAAATGACTTGGTAATTTATTATTAAATAGTCTTTTTGATTAATTTATGCATATTTAATGAATTGACTATAGTTTTTACCCATTTTTACTATTAAAACAAGTATTTTTAATCCATTTGGTGGTTCTTTGAGTAGGCTTATAGCTGTACAGTGAATTCGACATGCATGATCGTGAAATGAATTTTGACCACAAAGCACACTTTTATCTCTTTTTCAAGCTCTGTTAAGCATGAAAAAGGAACCCCTCGAGTTCTCTTTCAACTCTTTTCAAACTCCCAAAATATGAAAATATTATCGAGCACTTTTCCTTTCGAGCTCGTAAAAGGAATTGAAACGACATCTACTCAGTATAAGTTTAACCCTTTTCCGGACTGAGATAGATTATTTTACGAAAAAGGAAAACCCTAGTCGAACATGGCTAGGAGGTTCTCTCAGTTATCATTTTATGATTTTTTGGATCTGAGGGACAATTTTACGAAAACAAACTTGTGGAGTTTTATTTTCGTCCCTTTTTAAAACTCTCTAAACATGAAAAAGGACTGAGTTTTCAATGTCGTTAGACTCGTTAAAACATCAAATAGTGACGGACTTGTCCATCATGACAAGATCGAGTTTCACCTTCACTAGACTCATTAAAACATCACATAGAAATGGATTCACCTGAAGGGTAGAATTATACATCAATCATATCTTATCCTTCTCAATCTTGTTAAAAAATAAATAGGTACTAGTCAGCAATGATTGGTGGAAATTGGAAAGGGATAAATCACTTTATGGTAGCAAGATGATCTTGAACATGACACTCATTCACTTCATATCCCTGAATTTTGGGTTGGGTTATTTGCTTGATGGTCTACATACCTATGGTCTATCACACCATCAATCACATTGGTTTTTGGTCAATGCTACCAACTCATTCAATGTCGCCGATATGTTCAAGAGAAGTCACTCAGTTATTCCTCATCCTTTTAAATAATCATAAACCGTCATTTCATGACTGCCATCCCTGAACATTGCTTCATCAATTAAATTCTATCTCTAAAATAATTACTCCCATTTCATGTCGTTGATAGGGGATACATCAAGGCCCTCCTATGACCAGGGAAGATTTAAGGGGCTAATATTTGTAGGTGGGCTAATTTTCCATGTTTTTTCTAAAAAAATATTCGCCAGTTTCCATTTTGTTTCTAAAATGATTTGCCCACATTTTATAGTGAATCATTATTTTACCTTAAAATTCACCAAAATATTATATTGAATAATATAAAATCATTGGAAATATAAATATTTCTACAAAAAATTCGCCAATTTTTTTACAATTTTCATATTAGGGACTAGTAAGATTCGCCAAGGTTTCTAAATTTTAAGATAAGTTTCATCCTTAAAATTTTCCCTGCCTGCGACAAGTCGCTTTCTGTCAACATCAGCTCATCATCTAGGAAGTTGACTTAGAAGCAACCTTTCAATACCTTGGAGCTTGCATACATCAATGGCAGGTTTCTCACTTCTGGCGATAGGTTGACATCACAGGCCTTCGACTGAAAGAATTTGTATGGTGCTTGACATCAAATCATCTATTCACACCATGCAGAATGTACTGCAGTACGTTGAGAGCCATTATCATCAAGGGTGGTTTCTCTCGCATCTGTTAGTGGCTTACATCACTGGATGGTAATCAGATGGTGTCTTCCCATGTTCAAATTTAGATCACATATTCGCAAGTTTAGACTCATACTTAAACGATCCAGTGAATGAGATAGAAGACCTCGAATCTAGTTTCATCCATCCGGGCTGCGATTTTAGGAGTATTACCACATCATCTGTACGATGGTCTTTACACATATGGTCATCCTATGATGGTTATTTATATGTAGAATACTTTCTGATGTTATGATAGTTTATGTGATCAGTATGGGTATGCCTCCCTCAACAATTCATGTCCAAGATAAAAATATATCATGATGTAATGTATTATAATTGATGCAGTTCACCGTCCGCTTCAGATCCTACTCATCACGTCATAAAGCATATCAATCAACATTATCATTCTTGACTTCATGCTTTAGGGGACAACTGTTATAGGTCAATTTGGGCATCACTCCAAAAACCCATATCAATATCAATTAGGTTCTATCATACTCTAAATTAGTTGCTACATGCCCTAAACAAGTCATCCCATTCATGGTTTTCCTCCATGAAAATTTCAGTGCTTATATTCTAGTTGAGGTGTTCCATTGAGCCATCAACGCACCCCCACACTGCAGTAAGTTCTTTTCAAATCATCTACTTCCATGCAAAGCTGTGTTGTAGAGCATATAGGCCTACTTTACAATGTGTTGGTCGACTGGGAGTGACTTTTTCATTGGATTCCGAGAATATTCCCACCCTCTAGTGGCTTCTAGAAGTTGTTCCAACTATCACATCATCTGATAAATTTGAAATGGACACCATGGAACCATTAAACTTCTTATCCTCTTATTCCCATGAACAAGGAAACCTATTCATCCATTTATGGAAAATCCATTCAATGATTCATTAATACCAAACTACCTTCACTAATTATAAATTAAGCACTGATCATAGTGCACAAGAGAGAAAGAATTTGAATTAGTAGAGTTATGCTGGTGATATCACAGCTCTTAGAGGTATCATCTGCATGTAATGATATGCTGCTGGAGTGATGCTATTGATGTGATGAGGATAGGACTGAAATTGGAGTGAGTTGACATCAAATCGATCCAACTGGTTGTAACTTCTCCTTCTATTTCACAATAAAGAGATTTGTTCCTTTCCTAATACACGTGTCCATGATGTTATATGTGTATTTTCAAATTCAATCGATTCAATTTGCTTAACATGAATAAATCATATTCTTTTATGTCTTCTATTTTCCATTGTAGGTACCAATCAAGTGAGTTCAGTTCGATTGAGAGTGACGGAAGCGACGAAAGGAAGGCAAGGAATAGCGAAAGATCACAGGTAGGTATTTTTCCCTTATCTATTCATTTTAAGGAAAAGGTCAAATATCTTTCTTCTTTTTTTCTTAAGTGTGACCACCAAACTTAGGGAAAACATATCTATCTGTAGGTTTGATTTTCATAAAAAATGGCTCATTCATTTTCAAGTGTTTTACCTCTCCCAGCGGTATATAACTCCCATGTCATTCAACCACCACAAAGCTTGGTAGGTTGTATTATGAATAATACTTTGACAGATTGTTATTGTATATTTCTTAATTGAAGAATACCAAGCCTTTCAATAAAATGAAAGGTTTGGTATTCTTCAAATCTTTGTTGCTATTATTCATACTTCTCATTCCATAAATAATGGATATGTGTAGTTCCCTTGCATCGAGTAGGAATTGAATCCACAAGTATCCCCTTTACCTAGAAGAATGTGCTACTTCATGCCAACATTCTCGATTTCTCTTAAGAATTAACAAGCCAACAACTGTATACTCAAAAGTCCATGGACTTGCATAAGTCAATTTTTTTATGAGTGGTTGATTCTAAAGTTTACTGTCCAACTAGAAATTTCCACAATCTGAATGGCTGTCACAAGCATTTTGCAACTATTTTTTCCTAAGGTGTGGTTACCTCACAATCTCATTCCCAAGTGTATAGGCTCTAGACTCTTGTTGGAAGCTGTATGTGATTAGTGGGATTGTCCTTGTTTACATTTCTTAGATGGTGGACTAGAAGAAATTTCTACTGATATTTAATTAATTTTAATTTGTTGCTACTAAATGAAATATCTGGAAACTTACAAGTGGCCTTCAATCTTCCAAAATGGTTGGAAACCGAGCTTTCAAATTTTAGTATGTTTTGAATATTTATGCTTCTATGGCATAGGAAACCTTAATAAGTTGCCAATGATATCTCTAAATATTTTTTATGTGAGTACCTATTGATTATTCCTCAATTTAAGGAACACATTTTATTCGTTGGAAATAATTTTAATTGTCTTATACAATTTTCCACCTTGGATTACCTCCAAGGACCAATGATATGTTAGATGGGTATTTTCACTCAGGTCAAGGGGTGCCAAAACCTGTCCCAAGTTCATTTCTCCCATACTGGATTTGGGATGGAGAGTCAGTCTCATGAACCAAGACAAATCGGGATCTTCCCAACACGTGAGTGGGGATGGCAGACCAAAATAGGCGCACAAACCCTGCTTTCAGGTGTAGTTGAGTACCTTGGGGTTCCATCCTTCATCCCCCAAAAAATATGTTTTCATTTAAAAAAGGAAAATAAATGTAAGGATAAAACCCTACCAAAAAACTCTAATCCTTCACTTACCTGACACCTTCATGCACACGAAACAACAAATAGCTTTTGATTTATTGTTAAGGAGAGAATAAGCGAGCAGTGAAGGGATTTTAGTGCTATTTTCTTGCTGAAAAGTCTGTGTACAACAATATATATTGAAGTGAAATGGACTAATGAATTTAGTGATAGAAAGGAATTAGTAAATTTTGAAAGTAGTATGACATATTTACTTGCCACTTGCTTAAATTTTTAATACATGAGATTCAGGGAATATTAATTTCAATTTCAATTTTCAATGCTAATGATCAAGTTGACTGTTAAGTGTTTTTCTAATCATTTTTATTTGATATTTTTGGGATTGTTAACTCGTTGTAATATATTTTCTGGATCCATCCCATTTATTTTAATTTTGAAATCTAATCATTGTATGATTGTGCAAAACTTCAATGAAGCAATGTGCATGTTTTTGTTGTTACTTGCTGAAAATGATTTTATTCAAAGTGTGGTAACTTATATTCAAATCCTTTACCAAGAAAATTTTGGCAGAGGCTGAACGAATTCTGGAATTAATTTTGTGGCCTTGTATGTTGCAAGAAGCTCTGGGAACAAGTGAATTGAATTTGTGAATTCATTTCTTCAAAGATGATTGAATTATGATCTGTTCAAGGAGTTGTAAGCACTGGAGAAATTTCTAAGAGAATTATGAATGGAGAAGGTGTAGGTCACAAAATGGAAAATGAAATGGTTCAGTATGGAATGACTATGATGAAAATAACTCCTTATCTAATGATTCAACCTCTCATATATCTTCTAACTTAGGGAACCTTGGAAATGAAAACTTGGCTTATGATGCAAATATAATAACATACATTACATAAGTGGACATGCTGGAAGAGTTTGAATATGAATGGACTACAAAGAGAAAAATTGTTAAAGAAACACCAACAAGTGAAGCCAACAACAACAACAATGAGGAATCATAGGTTGAGGAGTAGAAGTCTAAAGTGATAGCTGAAGAGAAGTATGAATCCAACCTGGAAAATGAAGAGAATTGAGCTACCAACAAGATATTTTTTGTGTTCAATATCTGCTAATACGTTGGTTGAATTTTATGGGATATACATATATAAAAAACAAATTCTAGAAAATAAGGAATGCCTCTAGGGAAATTGTCATGCCCTTCACAATAGACTTTCGGGCTTGCAACTTCCCTCTTTTTCTTAGTTATTGTTTAATTGATGATTTTGGGTCTAAAATTTTCTCATTTTTTTTCATCTCTACACATATTTAATCACATCCATCCATTTTGTTTGTTGTCCAAATTGAAATTCTACTGATAGTTTTTTTTGGTTGGGACAATTTCTCTTTGATGGTAGTCTCCATGTTTCTATTGGTCATCCCAAGTATCTTCTCCTACAAATTATTTTCTCGTATTACCTAGATAGGATTCTGTGCATTTATTTTATGGAATGGCATTATCTTTTGACCCCAATATATGTAGAAATGATAAGATAAAATAAATGTATTAATTTCCAACAAATGAGCATAAAAGTAGGTCAATGGGAATGTGTTAAGTACACTGATGTCAGTACAAAGTGGGAGCACCAAAATGGGAGTAGAGGCATTGGATGAACTCATTCATGATCCCTTTGGGACAAATCTTGGTAAGCTATCATGGATTCCAGATTTGAATATACCATGATTTGATAAGATCGACCAAGAGTGCCACCTTCAGGAGTAGAAGATGAAGATGCTCCCCATTTTACCTTTTTGACATATGTGTGTGGTAACATGGTTATCTACCACATAATCTGAAGTGAAAACACTACCACCTATTTTAAGGAATTTTCACAGATATGTTATAGAATTTATTAGGTTTAATTTCTTATATTCAGCGCAAGGTACTTTTCATTTCACAATTTAATTATAATGTCAAAACTAGGGAGTTCAATTTAGCCTAGGGTGATGTCTATGTTTAGTAGGCATAAGAATAAGATGCATCCTGCAGGCCAATGAGAAAAGTTGTTGTTATTTGGACTTGATATATTTTGTTTAGGCTAATACCCCTATAGATATATTATCGGTAGCATTTGGTCTGGTTCTACCTCAAAAAAGGACTTTTAATAGTACTCAAAGGTAGTAATTTCAAATAATAATGCATCTCTTTGTTTTGGTGGTAATGTTGGAGTCTTCAGTAGAAATAATGAATTGTGGCCATCCATTAAGTATACACTTTTCTTGCATGTTATATAATGATGAATTTATAGTAGAGACATACATGGAATATTTATAATGCATATGTGATAGGGCCATATATAGAATCTAGGGAAGGTCAACATACGTGGAATATTTATAATGAATATGTGACATTGACATATATAGAATCTAGGGAAGGTCATGGTGGAAGCTAAGTGGAAATTTAAATGGAAGATTGAAAGCGTGTTATTATTTAATATTTATTGATTTAAGGTCAAATTCAAAATTTAAAACAATAACATCCTTCTACTCTCTAGCCATGGAAATAGAAAGGAAAAGGACAACATTTTACTCATCAGTTATTGCCTCCTTTTGTGATCTTATTGAAATGTTCAAACTTAAAAGTAAATTGAGAGACCAGTTTATCTTAAGGCTATTTAAGAATGGGCTATACATATAACATTTGGGCCTGGTAGGGTATGCACTCTCCTTGCATGCATAGTGAACTAATAGAACGTTATCAAAGAGGCTAGACCTGTGATTAAGAGACCATTCCCATGTTGGTATTCCACATAATGGATGCCTAGCTCAATGTTCCAAGAATGTTTATCTTGCCAAATATGGTAGAATTTTCAATATAATTTTTCTCAAAAACATGTCATAGAGCTTACTGGTTTGATTTTATTGAATGAATTCAATACATAGAAAAGAGTTGCACATTATATTTTTTTTCTACTTTATATAATCTGGAAGATGTTTATATACACCAAGTGAAACTTTAGTCACATAATTTTCTGAATGATGATTTTTATTATTATTTATGGTTGTAGATATGTAGCACAAGGGAAGAGCATCTTGCAACCTCATCAACTATTAGATGGACTAGCAGAGGTAATAGGAGAGAGTGATGAACGTCAAAAGCTCCACTTTGCACTATTTGGAGATGTGTTGATGTCAACGCAGGTATAGACAAACCTTCGACTGTTTAAAGGACATGCAACATTATTGCAATTTCTTAAGCAGTTGACTTTAAAATCAATGAATTTTTCATAAAATATGTGTATTTATTTTATTTTCATTACAATATGATGTGTGTTTCAAGAGCCCATAATTCTTCCATCATGGGTCATTCGATGGTATAATTCTCAATATAATTTTCTCAAACATGTCAGAGAGATTGCTGGTTTGATTTTATTGAATTAATTAAATACATAGAAAAGAGTTTTGCATTATATTGTTTCTATATTTTATATAACCTGGAAACCGTAATATGTTTATATACACCAAGTGAACCTTTAGTCTCATACTTTTCCAAAGGATGACCTTTTTCTAATTTATGGTTGCAGATATGTAGCACAAGGGAAGAGCAAATTGCAGCTCCATCAACTATTATATGGACTAGAAGAGGTAATAGGAGAGAGTGATGAACGTTAAAAGCTACAAGTTGCGCTATTTGGAGATGTGTTGAGGTCAACACAAGTATAGAAAAATCTTCAATTGTTTAAAGGACATGCAACGATATTGCAATTTCTTAAGTAGTTGAATTTAAAATTGGTGTATTTTTCATAAAATGTGCGTATTTATTTTCTTTTCATGACAATATGATGTATGTTTAAGGAGACCATAATTCTTCCACCATGGGTCGTTCGATGGTATAATTTTCAATATATTTTTTCTCAAACACGTAAGAGATCTTGCTGGCTTGATTTTATTGAAATAATTCAATACATTGAAAAGAGTTGTGCATTATATTTTATTTCTATTTTATATAACCTAGAAACTGTAAGATGTTTATATACACCAAGTGAACCTTTAGTCTCACACTTTTCCGAAGGATGATTTTTTTTTTTAATTTATGGTTTCACATATGTAGCACAAGGGAAGAACATCTTGCAACCTCATCAACTATTAGATGGACTATCAGAGTTAATAGGAGAGAGTGATGAATGTCAAAAGCTCCACTTTGGGCTATTTAGAGATGTGTTGAGGTCAATGCAGGTATAGACAGACCTTCGATTGTTTAAAGGACATGCAACATTACTGCTATTTCTTGAGAAGTTGACTTTAAAATCAATGTATTTTTCATAAAATGTGTGTATTTATTGGCTTTTCATGACGATATGATATATGATTTAGGAGGCCATCATTCTTCCACCATGGGTTGTTCGATGGTAAAATTTTCAATAAAATTTTTCTCAAGCATGTCAAAGAGCTTGTTGGTTTGATTTTATTGAATGAATTCAATACATAGAAAATAATTGTGCATTATATTTCTTTTTCTAGTTTATATAACCTAGAAACTGTAAGATGTTTAAACTTTATATACACCAAGTGAACCTTTAGTCTCATAATTTTCCGAAGGATGATCTTATTTTTATTTATGGTTGAAGATATATAACACAAGGGAAGATAATCTTGCAACCTCATCAACTATTAAATGGACTAGCAGATGTAATAGGAGAGAGTGATGAACGCCAAAAGCTCCACTTTGGGCTATTTTGAGATGTGTTGAGGTCAATGCAGGTATAGACATACCTTTGATTTTTTAAAGGACATGCAAAATTATTGCAATTTCTTGAGCATTTGACTTTAAAATAATGTATTTTTCATAAAATATGTGTATTTATTTTCTTTTCATGACAATATGATGTATGTTTTAGGAGGCCATCATTCTTCCACCATGGGTCGTTCGATGGTAGAATTTTCAATATAATTTTTCCTAAACATTTCATAGATCTTTTTGGTTTGATTTTATTGAATGAATTCAATACATAGAAAAGAGTTGTGCATTATATTTTTTTCTACTTTATATAGCCTCGAAATTGTAAGATGTTTATATACACCAAGTGAAACTTTAGTCTCATATTTTTCCGAAGGATGACCTTTTTTTAATTTATGGTTGAACATATGTAGCACTAGGGAAGAGCATCTTGTAGCCTCATCAACTATTAGATGGACTAGAAGAGGTAATAGGAAAGAGTGATGAACATCAAAAGCTCCACTTTGGGCTATTTGGAGATGTGTTGAGGTCAAAGCAACTATAGGTAGACCTTCGATTGTTTAAAGGACATGCACCATTATTGCAATTTCTTGAGAAGTTGACTTTAAAATCAATGTATTGTTCATAAAATTTCTGTATTTATATTCTTTTCATGACAATATGATGTATGTTTTAGGAGGCCATCATTCTTCCACCATGGGTTGTTCTTGCAGTATGACCAAGGCCTAGTGTGTGGGAATATGTTTGCATCAATGTTGATGAACTAGCTGTTGAACAACTCCATGTAGTTGAATATTTGGAAGTCAAGGAACAACTTGATAATGGAAGGTACTTATTGAAATTGTGGGCCCATAATGCGTTAAAATAAACATGGCAAATGCTATAAGCGCAGATGTTGTCAGTGATATATGAAAAGTCTCATATATAGATAAGGAGTATATACTATAAAATGTTTCAACTTTATTGTGCTCTCTTTTATATTGTCCATATACTGTCATGAATCACAGGTGCATAAATACAGACTCGCTCTTATTTTTACTTCAATAAGAAAATATTGATAGGTTTGTATTTTGTAGTTTCAAGGATAATTATTCATTGGAGCTAGATCTTGAGCCCTCCAATACATCCTTTCTTCTCCTAACACATCCATCTTATATTGGTAGTGGAGTTCAATTTTTGAATCGATATTTGTCCTCAAGACTATTCCATTATAAAGAAATAATGCAGCCATTATTGGATTTCCTTTGAGCACACAATTACCGAGGCCAAGTCAATTTATTTCCTTGGTTAATATATTGCATCATCGTGTTTCATAGTTTAATTCAATACTACCGTGTGAAAAATAAATATCAATCAAATAGAAAATAAGTCTGGAATGGTTATTTTAGAGATATTGAATATGAATTGATTAAAATTTTACATGTCTATTTTTATTCCCATTTCTGCTTCCAATCCTTAGAGAAAATTCTACATTAAACTACTTCAAAATCAATTCAAATCAAACTAAAGTAGAGGAAACTGAATTATGAAGATGTTTATCTTAATCCACTACTTGATAATTTTATTTTTATTTCTTCTAAATTTCACTAATAATAATCTAGCTTTACATATTGCTTCTATAACCAAATTGATATCATAGTAAAAATATGGTTATCCCATTAAGTGTGACCTAAAGATTCAAATATTCTTACCTGTAGCCTAAACATGTGGCAGAGTGAATTTTGAGGTATGAAATTTCGTCGGAGGAATTATATTTTTCTTTTGGTTAGAAAAGGATTTGTTTTTGGTTTTATGTGATTTTCGATTCATCTATGTAGTATGCTTGGAAATGGGCCATAACGTGTGCCATTTAACTTGGAGAAATTGATGTTGAATGAAAGGATATAGAGTTTACCAAGCTACGCTCAGCCTTGGTAAAGGCAGAGGAACATATTAAGAAGTTGCCTAAGATATGCCATATATAGAGTTGGAACACAAGTAATATATGATTATTATTATTTTATTTTATTTTATTTATTTAATCATTTTTTATGATAAAATTATTCTTTCTACTAAACATATTACAGCAAGAAAAAAATCAATATTGTAGGAATTGTTTGAGGACCACATTGATGTTAATGTGTTATTTAGTTTTGAACATCTTACCCGAGCCTCAGAACAATTGGGTTGGAACGTGGGTGAGTGACCTGTGACTGACTTGTGACTATGTGGCCAATTTCCTTTGTCTTGGTGGCCTCATAGCCTGACTTTGGGGTGGCATCTGCAATGGATGCCTACCACTGGGTGGAAAGTTGCTCACATGCAACTATTTTCTTGGACCATATTGGTTAAAGTGTTCAATCTTTGCTCTCAAATTTTTTCTTATAACTACGAAATTTAAGCTTATATTATATTTATGAATGAAATTTGAAATTAAGTCCTAGTTCAAACGAATTTACACATCTTTATTTATGGTGCATTGTTTAGTTGCATGCATATATAATTAAAATGGCTTTATATTTTATTGGGTTCATATATCTATATTGAGAATTTTGAAACTGAAGTGTGTCCCTAGTACCTACCCAATGGATTAGGTAATCCTAATGTAACACCCCACCTATTTGTTTTAGCCTTGGAAGATTTCTAGTGGAGAATCTTCCCTTGAATTGTTGTGAAGGCTTGTAAGGCATTAGATGTATATTCTAGAGTTTGTAGTGGACAACACTATAAACCAACAGAGAGTCACTTACATCCTTGCAAGGGGGTCTTTGGTTGACCTATTCTTATTTTATGTTTTAGGGTTAGGTAAGGGTTTACAAGAGCTTCACATAAGTATTCAACCTTTAGTAAGCTAGTTGTCTTGGTAAATTTTCCTCTATTTGACCTAAGATTACTCGTGTCATTGTCATCTCTTTAATCTAACCTCCAAACAAGGCACACTATGTGGCATCTACTATGAGTGGCTAAACATACAAATATTGAGATGCTACAAGAAATGGATCTTACTTTGTCAATACTTGAATAGAGAGGAAAACACATTACTTATTAAGATGTATTTTCCATATTTAATTAACTAAGTCCTAGATGTGCGCAGGATGGATATTCTGGTCAACATCCAAAACTTGAATACAAACACAAATGCACAATAATACACATAAATATCTTTTCCCTGACATAGAGATAATGTTTGAGCATAGAATCACATTCCTCTCGACTTCCCCTATTAAAACCTCAAGCCAAGAGAATTCGATTCATAATTAAAATTTCTAATTAATGAAATCAATAGAGTTGTTGTTTGAAAATGTTAACTAATTCACAATAAATAATGCTTCCAGTGGTTCATAAAATATTGAGACAGAGACCCTCTATATCTCCTCATGCATTCCTAGAGTATGAGCACATTAGAGAGCCTTCTAGAGTATTCAAAAAGAAATCTAAATAGCAAGGGCTGCCAACAAGAATATTTCCCATTAGATGTAGAATAACATGTGATTTTTCCCCATATGATTCTTTTGAATAATGACCACAGAGATAAATTATAGGAAGACTCTTATAATCAACTAGAAATGGGAATGGCATTTGAACTTGTGAAATGTCATGAGGGTTCTCTGTATGTATATAGACTGTGGAGAAGATGCCAAAGCATGTACAGATTTGGGAATTTGTCTTATTAATTGAGACTGAATGAATATTGTAGGCTTCTCATTGGTTGTTTTAAAGGTTCTTGGTGCCATCCAATTAGATGTATCATAGTCTAAGCTTCTAAGAATATTTCCCATTACATGCACAATAACATGTGATGTTGCCCCATATGATTCTTTTAAATAATGACCACATAGATAAATTATAGGAAGACTCTTCTCATCAACTAGAAATGGGGATGGAATTTAAACCTGTGAAATTTTAGGAGGGTTCTCTGTATGTATATAGACCGTGGAGAATATGCCAAATCATGTAAAAACTTGGGCCTTTCTCTTATTGAGTTAGATTGAATGAATATTGTAGGCTTCTCATTGGTTGTTTTAAAGGTTCTTGGGGCCATCCAATTACATGTATCTCAGTCTAAGCATCTAAGATGAAGTTAGTATTTGTATTCAACTAATAATCCAGGCTTGACAAGGAGAATCAACTTTTAAGCAGTGTTGTAAGACCCTCTGACTAGTTTTTCAAACTTTTGGAAGTTCTTTAGGTATGAGATTTTTCTTGATGAGCTTTGCCTATCTCAGTGTATATTTTTTCTCAAGTTTTCTGAATCCCATATTTGACCCCTGCTGAGTTATTTCCTAGTCTGAATTTTTTAATATTGATTTTAAGTGGAAAAATTCGCTTGTTAACTGCTTTTATGGGGTGCTTATGCATAATTACTTTTCACTAAAAAAATATGTGTAAATTAAATAAATATATTGATTTCTATAGCCAGTTATTATAATTAAATATGGAATTTTTTTTAATATATATCTTGCTCATATAATATGGTTAATTATATAGTACCAAAATACGGGAACAACTGTACAATGTCTAACAATATCGTATTTTCTTCCCTACCTACATTCCCTAGAATTGGGCTTTACTAGGAATTGTCTTCTTAGCTGCTTTGGAAAAATATTTCATGTTTCACTCTCTACCATTTCCTTCATTTCATGGTAGTGATGAAAATGTATATCCTTTTCAGGTTGCCCTTGAAATGATGTCTCTAGGTTGGGCTTCTGCAATTTCTCCTCTAGCTGCAATGGCATTAGAAATGGCAGATGCTGGTGTAGGTGGTGGTGATGTTGCATCTTCCAAAAATACATCCTTGAGACATGAGATTTCAGTTCTTGAAAGAAGAGCATGAAGGTTGTGTAACTCTACAAGCTTTCAAAAGGCACCTTCTTTATTAGGAAGTCCTCATCCTGTACCAAAGGACAATGCAATTGTAAATGTGGTAGATTTAGTAGCTGCATGGGATCTTGAGCAGAGTGCCAAAGGTGGTTCTAGTAGAGGTATAAGAGTTGTTGCGATGGAAACATTAACACAGAGGAGGAGTCTTGGTGATCGAGAAAGAGTGAAGAGATGGAATAATTTTGAGGAAATGGGAACTGCGTGGTTGGAATGCTCTCAATTAGCTCATCCTGCTATGCTATTATTGTGTTGAAATATATTTAAGCATTGGCTATGATGGTTGATAAATCAATAAACATGAGGCAAGAAGAGGTATATATATTGCTTTATGACTGAGTGATCAGGAGTTCATAATTTTTTCTCAAAATTCAAAATTACAGGATTGGGTTGAAACTAGTATGGTTGCGTAGATCTCTTCTTCCTGATTCTGATGCTGTGAATGGTTTGAAAAACTGATGTTGTATGAGGAAGATATTGTGTTTTTATTGAAATGGAAAACATGTAAAATTACGATAGTTTGACCAAGTTTGAATGGGATGCACAGTCAACAAACTTGATGCACAGTCAACAAAAAAGAGAATATTCCTCAGAATATTCCTTCCACTGGACCAGTGGTTGTTTGACAAGTGTCACTCTTCTATTGGAGGTAAGGGTTGAAGGAACCAATGAGAGGCTGCCACCTGGCTAACCCTGAGGCTGCCACGTGGCCCTGAAACTTCATATTAAAATTTTGTTTGAGGTTGCAGGGCTTGACCCCCTAACCTCCCTTCGGGCATGCACATAGTTTACCGACCTCTCTACATATGTTTCTTAACCTCATAAGGTTGCAGGTTTACTTTATTGTATATGAAACATATGTTTGGGAGTTGGGAACCGTCGGTGGTCCCAACCTGCCAGCGGTCCCTGGTACATGTCACATGGCAACCATTAATGTCAGCCCAACCGTCGTGTTCAGGGCTCATCCGATAACAACAACCCATGGTAAAAACAGTTAACTATAGTCGTAACGTGTGTTCCGCTAATTGCTAGGTCTTCTAACGGTTTGGGGGTGCGCATGTGGCCACCACCCAACTGTAACATTTAATAAGTGGCTATTTTAGTGGATTAGATAGAGGCACGCTAAATTTTTCGGTCAACAATAATTTAACTCTAGCTAACAGGAGTCCTCCACATTTAGTGAAGTTTTCCTAGGAGATATTGGGAAAAAGTGTAGGAGGCTCAATTTTTTGCCATTTTGAGTGAATGAAGAGTCATTTTTGACTAATTGGAGAATTCTGAAGCCATTGGTGCAGATAATAAAGCCATTAAAGAACTGTAACTACATGTAGTAGCAAAATTTTGAGCATAATGAAAGATGGACAAGCCATTGGGAGTTGGACCAACAAATGTAGCCCAGGAGGGGTGAATTGCTTCATCACGCCTCTTATGTAAATTTCATGTGGTGAATTATTTCTCTATTTTACACTGCTTTTTAGTGTTATTTATGCTTTATTTATGCTTCTAATTCACTAAATATCATCTATAAACCATGCAAAAACTCCTTAATCATTATGCAAACTAATGAGTCAATTATGCACATGTTTTTAAAACTGAAAGACCCTTAGCACAAAAAAACTAATACAGCCATTTCAGATGAGATGGTATCAGACCTAGGGATTTCTCTCTTGTGTTTTGAAAAGAATTGTTTAATTGTTTGCAAGTTTTAGATTCTTACTAGGCTCAAGCTCAAAAAAGGAGAAGGAAAACTGGTGGAAGCAGGAGGGTCTCAAAAGGAGCCAAAGAAAAGGAGAGCAAGATTGCCACAATCTCCACCACCTAGTTCACCTCCTAAAGAAGCAGAAGCTCCATTAAGCATGCCTCCTGAGGAAGGAGAAATTCACGAATAATTTGACCCTCAGGAAGAAGAAAGAGTGTTTAGGAAAGCATTTCTTAACATGACTAAGATGGTTAGAATTATTTATCAAGAAAGGAATGAGACACTAGAAGGAGAAGGATCTAAACTCCAAAAGGAAGGAAACAGATCTTCAGGAGGTCAAAATGATGAAGACAAGTCAAAGAAGGGAAATGGAGGAAATGGAGGCAATGGAGAGCCACCATATTCACCCTCACCCTCATCATCATCATCATCTTCTACCTCTTCTTAATCAGTACATCAGCCACACAAGTCCAAGAGCACTCATAAATCTCCTTTATTAAAACTTGATGTTAAGTTTTAATTGCCAATGTTTACTGGTGAAGTAAATGCACAAAAGCTAGATAATTGGATTTGACAATTGGAGGTCTATTTAAGAATACAAAACCTTCAAGATGATGATAAAAAAATTCAATTAGATTCTTTGAGAATGGAAGATGTAGCTCTTGTTTGGTGGGAAGCCAAGACACAGGAGGAAATCAAGAAACATGGTAAGATTATTTTATCATGGTCAGATTTCATTGCTGCTATTATACAACAGTTTTATCCATTAGCTCATATGAAAAAAGCCATCATGAATTGGCAGAACTTTAGGCATTTAAAGGGACAAAATGTGCAAGAATATAGTCAGGAATTTAGGAGAAGAGCTCTTTTATTAGGGGTGGATTTTCAGAGCCAATATACTTTGCTAAAGTACATAGGAGGATTACATAGCTACCTAAAACATACTATTCTCATGTTTAACCCCACCAGTCTAGATGAAGTTTGTGTTCAAGCCACATGTCTAGAAGCTAGAGGGAAGAACATTTTTGAAGAGGGTAGGAAGAAATCTTTTAAGGGTAAAGCCAAGGAAAAGACCCCAAAAGGTAAAAACAAAAAGAATGAATTTGTTAAGAAAGAGGGAGAAAAAGTGACTTGTAAACATTTCTCAAAAGAAGCTCACGATGAAACTCATTGTTGGAAATTACATCCAGAATTGAGGCCAAATAAACCCAATAACAAAGGGAAACATAAAACTGCTACTACAAATCAACATGACTTAGAGTTTGATTTAGGTGATGAAACTAAAATTATAGCCATGGGATTGAAGAACATGAAGGGAAAATAAATTGAAACTAAACCCAGTACTAGTACATCAAACTGTCACATAAACACTCCAAATGAAGAAGAAAGAATATAATTTTTTCATGTGAGGGTCATATCCAGGCATACCAATATTGACACACTATTTGACAGTGGGTCATAAGAAAAATTAATCTCTAAATATTTTTTCAAAAAACTTAACCTTGAGACCATACCACATCCAAAACCATATCCATTGGGTTGGATTTGTAAGGATGCAAATCTACAGGTTACAAGGAAATATATATTGAGGTTTGCAATCACTGCAAGCTTTGTTGAGAAAATTGAATTAGATGTGGTTCCGCTTGAAATAACTGGTATTGTATTAGGGAGTCCTGAATTGTATGACAGGAAAGCGATATTATATCGCCATGAGAACAAGTATCATTTATTCAAATATTTCAAGGAGTTCATTGTTAGAGAACACCGCAAGAGGAAAAACATTGCTTTGGTAAATGATGGATAGGTAAAGAGGCTGGTAAATTCAAGTAAGAAATTTTTTCTTCTTATGATTAAGCCCAAAGATGATATTAATCATGAATATTTTGAGGGATGTGATCCTAAGTTGAAATCAGAATTATATGATGTGGTTAATGGGCATTATGAGATGTTTCAGGAGCCAACAGGATTGCCTCCAAAAATGGAAACTCAACATGAGATTCAGTTGTGGCAAGATTGTCCTCTTCCAAACATCAATATGTATCGCATGTTGATAATGGTGAATGCTGAAATAAAGAGGCAAATGAAAGAGATGTTGGATAAAGGTATCATGAGTCCAAGCACCTCACCATGCGATTCACCCATAGTCTTGATACCAAAGAAATATGGGACTTGGTGCATGTGTGTAGATTTTCGAGCTTTGAAAAAAATTACAGTAAAAAATCATTACCATCTCCCAAGAATAGATGATTTTCTTGATCAGTTGAAAGAAGAAAAGTTTTTCACTAAGTTAGATTTACAAAGTGGATATCATCAAGTAAGAATTGTAGAAAGTGATATATGGAAAACTGCATTCAAAACCAAACAAGGACTCTTTGAGTGGCTAGTTATGCCTTTTGGTTTATGCAATGCATTGACAACTTTTATGCTGGTTATGGATAATGTTTTGTGATCATTCTTTGATAACTTTGTTATTGTGTACTTAGATGAAATTTTGATTTTCAGCAAAACAAGAGAAGATCATGTCTTGCATGTAAATAGAGTGCTTGATATTTTGAAGAAAGAGAAATTGTTTCTTAAGATGTCAAAATGTGAGTTTGGAAAGACTTCTTTGGTCTATATGGGACATATTGTAAGAGGAGGAGAATTGAGGATAGATCCTTATAAAGTGGAGGCCATTGTGAATTGGCCCACACCTAAAATAGTTACCGAGGTAAGAATTTTCTTAGGTGAAACTCAATATTGGAGGAAATTTATTCCTAACTTTTCTTCCATCGTAGCTCCTATGCATGCAGTGACAAGTGTGAAGAAAGGCTTCCAATGGGGAGGAAAATAGCAGCAAGATTTCGAAGCTTTAAAAGAAAAGATCAGCTCAACTCCAATCCTTTCACTACCAAATTTGAGACAACCATTCGAGATACAAACCGATGCTAGTGACTATGCCATGGGCGTAGTCCTTTTGCAGCATGGTAAGCCTATCACCTTTCATTCATAAAATTTTAATGGCGCGGTGACTAATTATCCTACATATGACAAAGAACTATATGCATTGGTACAAAGTGTCAAGAAGTGGAAACACTACTTGATGGGTAAAGAGAATATTATACACACCGATCACCAACCATTATAGTACTTACAGTCACAAAAAAAATTGCAACAATCAAGAAATTTCTGGTGGATGGGATTTCTTCAACAATTTCACTTGGTTATAAGGTACAAAAAAGGTTTATTCAATAAAGTTGCAGATATGATTTGGAGACCAATCATTACTGCTTCTACTTTACTCAAAAATGATTCTGTTGTACATGAGAGTTACATAGAACAATATGCACATGACATTGATTTCCAAGATGTGTATGCTAGTTTGAGTCAAGGGAATCAAGTTGAAGAAAAAGATTATCACATGCATAAAATTTTGCTATTTTATTTGGGAAAGCTATGCATTCCACAAGGAGAGAGGCCAAGTGTCATGAGAGAAGCTCATTCTTCTCTTATTGTTGGACACTTTTGGGTAAGCAAAATAGTGGCACATCTACAAAGGTATTGTTATTGGCCTCGCATGATAGACAGTGTGTCACATTTTATAAGAGGTTTTTCTATGTGTGCAACAAGTAATCCTAGTAATAGGAAACTTGGATTGTATAAGCCACTACCAGTACCATCAAGGCCATGGGAGAGCGTCTCCATGGACTTTGTTGGAGGTCTACCTATGTCAAGAAAGCAACATGATTATATTTTTGTAGTTGTGGATAGATTTAGTAAAATGTGTATACTTATGCCATGTAAGAAAACGATTACTATTGAACAAACTTCTAAAATTTATTTTCAAAATGTTTGGGTTCATTTTGGATTTCCCACTTCTATTGTTAGTGACAGGGATTCTAGGTTCATTGGGAATTTTTGGTCAAATATATGGAGAATGATTGACACAAAATTGAAAAAGAGTACCACTTTCCATCCACAAACAGATGGAAAAACCGAAGTAGTGAACAAAGAAATTGTGCATCTATTGAGAGGATATTGCAGGAAAAATCCTAAGTTGTGGGATGAACAACAACATTATATTCAACATGCTTACAACCGGGCAAAGCACTCTTCAACACAAATGTCACCTTTTGAAGCATACTTTGGCTATTTGCCAAAATCACCATTAGACTTCATCTTTGGGAAGGATGTTGCAATCGATGACCATAGTGATATTGATAAGGATCGAAAGTTCATTGAGAAAATTCAGATGATACATCAATAAGTTCAAGAAAAACTTGAGAAAAGTCAAAGAAAATACAAAGAGAGGCATGAAAAACACCGGGTTGATCACAAGTTTCAAGAGGGATATGAGGTATGGTTGCACATTAGCAAAGAAATGATGCAAGGGGAAGGTAAAAATCTGAAACCAATTTGCTATGGTCCTTTCAAGATCATAAAAAAGGTTGGTAATAATGCATTCCAACTTGATTTTCCTTCTTACATGCAAATGTATTCAGTTGTTAATGTTGAAAACTTACACTTGTATGAGCCTCCTTTGATCGATGATCAAGGAAGTAATGTTCAACTACCTTCTATTGAATATTTATCGCCAGAATTTCTGGATGAGCTCAAAGAAGATACAATTCTTGACAGGAGGACAAGAGCATCAAAGAGGGGAAGTGTTGACTACCTTCGAGTTGGGCTCAAAGGAAATAAACCAAGTAAGGAAAAATGGATGGAGATTGGAAATGTGAGGGAGTTGTACCCTCATCTACTGAACAGGTAATCAAGTCTTTTAGGGTCCAAAATATTTCCAATGGGGAGGAATGATTAAGAGTTCATAAATTTTGCTCAAAATTCAAAGTTATAGGATTGGGTTGAAACTAAGATGGTTGCGTAGATCTTGTATTCCTGATTCGAGTGTCGTAAATGGTTCAAAAAATAGATGTCGTATGAGGAAGATATTGCATTCTGGTTGAAATGGAAAACATGTAAAATTATGACAGTTTGACTAGGTTTGATTGGGATGCATAGTCAGAAAAAAAGAATATTGCTTCCATCGGACCAGTCGTTGTTTGACAAGTGCCACTCTGCTATTAGAGGTAAGGGTTGAAGGAACCAATGAGAGGGTGCCATGTGGATATCCCTGAGGCTACCACATGGCCCTGAAACTTCATATTAAAATTTTGTTTCAGGTCGCAGGGCTCGACCCGTTGACCTCCCTTCGGGCACACACACAGTTTACTGACTGCTCTACACATGTTTCTTAACCTCATAAGGCTGTAGGTTTAATTTATAGTATATGGCACATATGTTTGGGGGTTGGGAACCACTTTTAGTCCCAACCCTCCAGCAGTCCCCAGTATATGTCCAATGGAAACCGTTAATGTTAGCCAAACCGCTTCAGTCAGGGCTAACCCGACAGCAACAACCCATGGTTCAAATAGTTAACTGCAGTCCCTGCGTGGGTCTTCTAATAGTTTGGGGATGTGCATGTGGCCACCACACAACCATAACATTTAAGAAGCAGCTATTTCAGTGGAGCATATAGGGGCACGCCAAATTTGGTGGTCAACCCTGATTTAACTCCAGCTAACTGGAGTCCTCCACATTTGGTGGAGTTTTCCTAGGAGATATTGGGCAAAAGTGTAGGAGGCTCAATTTTCGATCATTCTGAGTGAATGAAGAGTCATTTTTTACTAATTAGAGCATTATGAAGCCATTGGTGCATATAAAACAGGCATGATAGCACTGTAACTACATGTAATAGAAAAAATTTGAGCATAATGAAAGATGGACAAGCCATTGGGAGTTGAACCAATAGATGTAGCCCAAGAGGGGTGAACTGCTTCATCATTCCTGTTGTGTAAATTTCATGTGGTGAATTATTTCTCTATTTTACACTACTGTGCAGTGTTATTTATTCATGTTTTATGCTTCTAATTCACTAAAGATCATCTATAAATCAAGGAAAAACTCCTTAATCCTTATGCAAACTAATGAGTCAATTATGCACATGTTTTTAAAATTGAAAGAATATTAGCACAACAAAACTAATACAGTCATTTCAGATCACTGAGGCATTAATTTTTTTGGTAAATATGAATTATAATTTATAATTTTGATTGCTTATCTCTTATTATTATATGCAGATTGACAGGCGTGCATTAGTTTTTGTTGTTGATGGATTTCAGGAAAAAGTGGGAGCATGTGCATGGAGTAGACTTATCCTCTACTTAATTGAACATGAAGTTCTCTTTGGGCCACTAGGATATCAGCTGATTCATCTAGAATGTGTTAGTTTTGAATCATATTACTATATTTTTCCATGTATTTGAAAGTAGATAATAATATTCCAAAGCCTTTATATGACCTTTATTTAAATAAGGATTGTCTTAGCCTATACAATGTTTCACAGGCTGCTCATTTCAAATGCATGTATAATTTTTAATTGAGTGTGTACAATATATACATAGGTATACTGGAAGCTTGATTTTGTGGAAAACTCGCTTCGTATGCGAAGACTTATGCTGAGGCATTGAGTTTTCTGGTATAATTTGAATTATAATTTATAATTTTGATTTCTTATCTCTTATTATTAAATGCAGATTGATAGGTGTGCATTAGTTGTTGATGTTGATGGATTTAAGGAAAAAGTGGGAGAATGTGCATGGCGTAGACTTATCCGTTGCTTGATTGAACATGAAGTTCTTTTTGGGCCACTAGGATACCAGCTGGGTCTTTAATAACGAGTTAGTTTTGAATCATCTTACTATATTTTTCCATGTCTTTGAAAGTAAATAATACTAATTCAAAGCCTTTATATGACCTTTATTTAAATAAGGATTGTCTTAGCCTGTACAATGTTTCACAATTTGATCATTTCAAATACACGTATAATTTTAATTGAATGCAAACAATATATATATATAGGTATACTGGAAGCTGGATTTTGCGGAAAAATCGCTTCGTATGCGAAGAATTATTAAGAGAAACTACAGTGGAACATTACATAAAGGAGAAATTGCAAATTATGATGACTTTCAGCCTATGGGTCAACATAACATCTAAGGGAGCATGGATTCCGACAATGAGGCTGAAGTTTCAATGGGAAATTCTCTTCCTACGAATCCTTCTTTGTTATTGCTAGAGGAAAGTTTTCTTGAAGAAGGACATGAAGATGAAGGAACTAGAAGTGATTTTGAAATAACTGAAGATAAAAAGGATGATTTAGAGCATGGTTTTGTATCTTCAGAGGATATATCTAAACCATTAGATGAATCAACACTTGACTCAGTAAAATCTAGTAATATCAAGGAGATTTCCAACAATTCCATGGTACTATCTGGATTGGGGCAGATGAGAGGATGCTTTTGGAAATTCCAGCAATGATGGTCCTGCCATTGAGACTAACGAAGGGAATATTTTAGGTTAGTTTGTTTCCATTGAAGTTCTTTGTATGGAAACTCTTGATAAATTTCTTCCATGTGCACCTTGTTGATTCTCTATTTTGTCTGCAATGCCTTCCGATTTGGTAGAGTATTTCTGCTATTATTTATTTCTTTGGTTTTTTAGCAAAAAAATTGTATGTAGTGTTTAGGATTGTTTTTTTTGTATGTGTGCTTGCTAATCTAACTACTTTTATGTTTCCGTGCTTAGAATTTTGGTTAAAACTTGGCAATTTTCTGCTAGTCTTCCTAGATTTTAATTCTTGTAAATATATGAAGAGTGGAAATGATCCAGGTGGATATTGGTGGTCACTCGCCTAGTCCACTTGGGGCTCCACCATTGTCTATTTCAGTTTTTCAGTTTCGGTACAGTTTACTATTTTTAGCAGTTTTTCGGGTCCTAAACTTTCAGAGCCGTTTTGAGGCCCTAAACGACGTTTTTTTGGGAAAATAGAGAGCAACATGGGTCCATGGACCGATGTTGCTCATTCCAAATTTGTAGTCCTCGGATAGATATTTCTAAAGAGGTATGGTACGCGTCAAACGGAGATCGTATGCCAAAGTTACGCCCCTGGGAAGTTGAAACACCAATTTACCCAAACGGGGCCCATAGTTTTGGCGCTTCATCTCCTAGGGTTAGGGTTTTGGCTGTTTAGGATTTCCCATTGTTTCTAAATAATAAATAAGCCCTCGAGCCTCATTGTAACTCAGTTCAGAGGCCTGTAGCCGCCACATCTCTTCTCAGAGATAGCTACCAGCGCCCTAGCTAGTTTTATTTCCATTCTGTCTGTAAGCAAATTTCACTTCTTTGATATTAATGAAATGAAGTGTTATTTCCGCTGCATCTCTGTATTTATGGTTATATGTTTATTCTATTGCGTTCCTGCATAAATCCGGATCAGTGGTATCAAAGCGGTCTGCTTTTTCTCGATCCTTCTTTGCATGTCCCCAACGAGGTCGGGGTATAAGGAGCTAGGGCCTGATCTGGTGGAACCTTTGCAAGATCAGCCTCGCAAACCTCGACGGACGCCCATGGGGGACGAAAAGAAAGATGAGGGAGCAGGAGATCCTATCAAAATATTGCTCGAGGAGGCCCTCGAAAAACAAAGGAACGCGATGATGGATAACTTTGCTCAGATCCTTCAACGACTACCCACCGGCGGCGCATCTGCATCCAGTAGCCACTCTGGAGGCGCGACTCCTTTTAAGGTACAAGTAAATTTTGACATTCCCATATTTGAGGGTCAAATAGACGCAGATGTCGTAGATAGATGGTTGAATTTGTTAGAAGGATATTTCTCAGTTCATGACTTTTCAGACCGGGAGAAGATTATTTTTGCACTCCTCAAAGCTACCCCCCATGTTAAGGACTGGTGGGAAACCTACTGTGAGAACAAGGACCAGACAGAACCCTCTCTGTTCTCGGCCGTACCAACTTGGAATTATTTCTGAGACGCCGTCAAGGAACAATACTATCCCGTGGGGAGCTATGAGGACAAGTATATACAATGGACCACGCCGCGACAACAAAGGGATCAAGATGTGCATGAGCTGACGAATCTGTTCCATACCCTGCGCACAAAGTTGGGTATCAAAGATTCAAAGAAACATCTCGTGCTAAAGTATCGCAGCTGTCTGCACAAATACATTCAGGAGGAAATGGAGTTCCTTGACATCTCCTCGCTTGGTACGGCATACCGGTATGCTGCCAAGATTGAGCAGAAATTCAAGCAGAAGAAGCGAGACTTTGGATCTGCGAATCAAAAGCAAGGGAAAGGTGCTTCCAAACCTCAAAACAAAGGACCGAGCCAAGGCATGGCGGCTAAGGACAACTCATCGAAGCCACAAGAAAAGAACAGCACCGCAAAGCCAAAGAAGGACACGGGAAAGTGGTGTGAATTCCATAAGAGCTCCACTCACAACACAAGTGAGTGTCGGGCCAAGCAGTCGCTAGTGGCCGAGATGAGGGCTTCTGAGTCAGATGCATGCTCTGACTCCGAATCAGAACCTGAAAAGGCGAATGAAAAAGGGAAACAGATTATTGATGCGGAGCCCAATGCCACTGTTGCCACTACAAATATCCAAAAGGAGGAACCGGAAGATCCAGAGGAGGAGGAACGTCTCTTCCACTCCCAGATGTGGGTAAAGGGCTCCCCGGTACAGTTCATTGTCGACAATGGGAGCCAAAAGAACCTTATTTCAGCAGATGCCGTGAAGCGGTTGGGCTTGCCGACCACAGCTCACCCACATCCATACACCATTGAGTGGCTTCACCAAGGACGAGATCTCCGCTTCAGCCAGTAGTGTCGCCTTCCCTATAGCATGAAGCCCTTCACGGATGAGGTATTATGTGACATTGCTCCTATTGATGTTTCTGATGTATTATTAGGACAACCATACTTGTGGAAGCGTCATGCTATGTATGAGTCTCGACCTCGTGCTGTTATTGTTACTTTGGGAAATAAGTTGTACAAGATACCAGAGGTACCACCTCCTGCCGCTATCTCTTTGGTCACTGCAAAACAGTGCAGTAAGCTCATTTCCCAAACCAAGAAATTCGTTTTCCTGATGATCCACCTCCAAGGCAAGAAGAAGACTATGGCCATGACCTCCAAACAGGGCTCCTCTGCACAACAACAACAAATGGATAAGGTTGTGGAGGAGTACGGGGACATATTCACCTCACCCACAGGGGTTTCTCTGCACTGTCAGGTCAAGCACCCGATTGACCTGACCCCAGGTGCGCCGCTACCTAATGGACTGATCTATCGGTGCTCTGTTCTGGACAATGATGAAATCAAGAGGCAGATTTAGGAGCTATTGCAGAAAGGTCACATCAAACCAAGTTCATTGCCCTGTGGGAGCCCGATCATGTTGGTACAGAAGAAGGATGGGACGTGGAGACTCTGTATTGACTATCGGGCATTGAACAAGATCACTGTTCGGAATAGGTACCCAATCCCGCAGATTGATGACCTTCTGGACCAACTCAAAGGTGCAAAATATTTCAGTAAGATCGACCTGAAGTCTGGGTATCACCAGGTACCAATTGAACCCTCCGATGTGTGGAAGACTGCCTTCAAAGCCAAGGAAGGCCTTTTCGAATGGCTGGTCATGCCTTTCGGGTTGACGAATGCTCCCGACACCTTCATGAGGATGATGGATGACATCTTGCGGCCATTCACCAACTCATTTGTAGTGGTGTACTTGGATGACATTCTGATCTTCAGCCAGACTTGGGAAGAGCACCTTCACCACATCCAACAAGTCCTCCAAACACTGCGGCAACACAAGTTGTGTGCCAATTTGGAGAAGTGCACTTTTTGCATGACCCAGGTTCAATATCTGGGATACATTATTGATGAAAGGGGGGTGCATGTGGATCCAGCCAAGATCCAAGTCATTCGGGATTGGCCAGCCCCAACCACTATAACAGAGCTTCGCAGCTTTCTGGGTCTTGCTAATTTCTACCTGAGGTTTGTGTTGGGATTCTCTCATATCACTTGGCCCTTGAGTCAAGTCACCAAGGGAGGAGTGAGAGAATTTTTTTTTTGGTCGGAACCTCAACAGAAGGCGTTCACAGAATTAAAAAATCGCCTATGTTCTACCCAGTGCTCACTTTACCAGACTTGCAACAACCATTTGAGATCGAGACAGATGCCTCTGACTATGCTATTGGGGCAGTTCTTACTCAACAGGGACATCCAGTGGCATTTCACAGTGAGACATTGTCTGACACAGTTCGCAAGTACCCCACATATGACAAAGAAATGTACTCCATTGTGCAAGCATGTCGACAATGGAAGCATTACATTTTTGGGAAGGAAGCAATCATCGACACAGACCACCGGCCCCTGCAGTTCATACAGACACAAGGGAAGTTGCAGAATGATCGCCATCAGAAGTGGTCCACATATCTGCAACAGTTTCATTTGAACATCAAGTACAAGAAGGGTAGCACCAATAATGTTGCAGACTGCCTCAGCCGACCACCGACCGTGGCGCTCACCACCGTGCTCAACTCTTGTGGGCACGAGACTTCTGATTGGCCGCTTCTCTATGAGAGTGACCCAGAATTCGGCCACACTTACAAGGCACTCTTGGGGGGCACGCAAGTTCCAAATTTTCACCTCCAAGATGCACTTTTATGTCACCTGGGACACCTTTGTGTTCTTTCAAGCGAGCGTGCCAAGATGATATGGGAAGCACACTACAGTCGAGTCGCTGGGCATTTCGGGGTCGAGAAAACAATAGCAATCCTGCAGAAGTATTTCTATTGGCCGAACCTTCGAAAGGATGTCGAGAAGCACATCAGATCCTGCACTGCTTGTGTCATTGCCAAACCGACCATCAAGAAGCAAGGCCTATATACTCCTCTACCTACCCCTAGTCGACCTTGGGAATCCATCTCCATGGATTACATGTCGGGCCTGCCTTCTACTAAGTAGGGAAATGACTGTGTTTTTGTGGTCATTGACAGATTCTCGAAGATGGCCATTATGGCGGCCTGCAAGAAGAATATCACAGCAGAAGCCACTGCTAAACTCTTCTTTGAATGAGTGTGGGTGCACTTTGGGATCCCACAGTCTATCATATCAGATCGGGATAGCAGGTTCTTCAGCACATTTTGGTCCAGCCTCTGGTCGATGTTGGATACCAAGCTCACCAAGTCCACAGCTTTCCATCCCCAAACAGATGGCCAGACAGAGGTCGTCAACAGAATGATTGTACACATTCTGCGCATGTACAATTCAAAGCATCCACGCACATGGGACGAGAGCCTCCCCTATGTATAACATAGTTATAATCGGGCTCTCCACAGTTCAATCGGCCATAGCCCCTTTCAGGTGGGCTTGGGATTCCAGCCACTATGTCCCATTGACGTAGCCATGCCATTTGCAGCTGCTCAGGCCAATTCAGCTCATGTCCAGTCTGAAGTTGAAAAAGCCAGTAGCTTCATCGAGCGCATTCAACACATCCGCCAACAAGTTCATGATATATTGGACAGAGCCAATGCCAAGTACAAGCAACGCCATGATCAACACCGGGTGCCACACAACTTCCAGGTGGGTGACAAAGTATGGCTACATTTGCAGAAGGAGCGCCTCACTGGACCCCACCGCAAGCTTCGCTCGTTCCGATACGGGCCATACACCATCACCAAGGCTATAGGGAACAATGCCTTTGAGCTCAGTATTCCACCATTCCTTGGTCTGCACCCAGTCTTCAATGTGGATCACCTTCGTCCTTACTTCCCACCTCTACTGGACACCTCGGACATTGCAGAACAACTCACACCAACAGAGTTAAATCTAGACTGCATGGAATAGGCCACCACAGATTGTATCATGGACGTGCAAATCAAGAACACTCGCCAGCAGAAGATCCAACTATATCGGGTTGTCAAAGCTGGCCAACTCCTGCACCAAGGAAAGTGGTTCACCAGGGACCAAGTTCAATAGAAATTTCCTCATCTCATGGAGGAACTTAACGCAATGGGGACCATTTCTTCCTAAGGGGGGAGGAATGATCCAGGTGGATATTGGTGGTCACCCGCCTATTCCACTTGGGGCTCCACCATTGTCTATTTCAATTTTTCAGTTTCGGCACAGTTTACTATTTTTAGCAGTTTTTCGGGTCCTAAACTTCCGGAGCCGTTTTGAGGCCCTAAACGACGTTTTTTGGGAAAACGGAGGGCAACATGGGTCCATGGACCGATGTTGCTCGTTCCAAATTTGTAGTCCTCGGATAGATCTTTTTAACGAGGTATGGTACGCGTCAAACGGAGATCGTATGCCAAAGTTACGCCCCTGGGAAGTTGAAACACCAATTTACCCAAACGGGGCCCATAGTTTTGGCGCTTCATCTCCTAGGGTTAGGGTTTTGGCTGTTTAGGATTTCCCATTGTTTCTAAATGATAAATAGGCCCTCGAGCTTCATTGTAACTCAGTTCAGAGGCCTGTAGCCGCCACATCTCTTCTCAGAGATAGCTACCAGCGCCCTAGCTAGTTTTATTTCCATTCTGTCTGTAAGCAAATTTCAGTTCTTTGATATTAATGAAATGAAGTGTTATTTCTGTTGCATCTCTGTATTTATGGTTATATGTTTATTCTGTTGTGTTCCTGCATAAAATCCGGATCAGGAAACATGCTAAACATAACCCATTCAATAGTTGTGAAAAGATATTAAAGGCTTGAGATAATTCTAGTTACTTTTTTTTGTATGACTAAATTAAATAGTTTGTAACTTATTGTATATTAGTTTGTTGTGTGAGCCATGTTACATGGGTGTGACATTGAGCTAAATCCATTAAGTTATTTTTATCAAGTTAAAAATAGGGATGACATGATTTTAGATTTTACAAAGAGTATGCCATTATGTGTCGAGCATTTTTTTAAATCAATGCCTATATATGCAATTTCAAGGACTACCATAACTCCCACATAATTCTTTAAAGGGTGCTAGCTCAATGGAAGAGCACCTGCTTTATTAGTAGGAGGTCAGTGGTTTGATTCCACTGTGTCCTAATATGAATTAATCAATGATAGTGTAGTTTATTTTTAGTTAAACACTTTTAGTATTGGTTTATTTCAATGATGGGATATATTTCTAGATTCAATATTTTATATTGTCTTTAAAGAGAAAATTGATGTTGTATTGTCTTTGAATGTAATTTTTTATTGTCTCTAGAGAGACAATAGTTAAGATCAAAGACATTCTCTCTTTAAAGACAATATGTCTTTAATCCCAACTATTGTCTCTAGAGAGACAAAAAAGAAACTGTCTGTCGAGAGACAAAAATGAAATTGTCTATGGAGAGACAAAAAATGAGATTATCTCTGAAGAGACAAAAATGGTTGTGTTATATATTGTCTTTATAGAGACAATATTTTAAGACAATTTAATTTGAGACACCTGCATACACAAGTTTTCTTTTATCTCAAGTTAAGACAATTTACCCAAAAATTGTCTTAAAACCCCACTTGTGTTGTAGTGAGATTTTTAGTTGGAGTATCCATGCAGTGAGATTGTTAGTGGAGTATACATGCATGCTCATGTACTGGAGATAACAAATGTTTTTGAAAAAATTACATTAATTTGCATCAATATGCACGAACATTAAAAGTGGGGTGAAGTTTATATCCACAACATAGGGTGTGTTGTTTGACATTCCTATTGTGTCATTATTTTTATGCTCCTATTTGATTTTTTTTTAATTTCACATAGCATGTGACATAATAATCCTGTCATTATTTTTTTAATTCTTCACCCATCAATTAATTTACTGGTGCATCGATGGCTGGTTGCGCGCGCTGGAGCGCTCTGGTCTATTTGACCTAGGCCTTCTCTGAGTGCTTTTGCGCCCCTGCGCTGGGCCTCCTACCCTGCACCCTGACCTTTTGCTCTGTCCATCTCTGGGCCTCCTACCCTGTGTCCTTGCGCCCTATCCCTGTGCTCTGCTCTCTGTCTACCCGCTGTCCCGATCAGAATGGGCTCTTAGGAGGCCAATCCAGATCTGTATGTTGCCTCTCCTCACACTCAAGCCTTTACTGCTCTCATTAGCTCTCTGGGCCCTCCTAAGCCTCATCCCACCATCTCCAGATTCATGAAAAAATTGGATGGCCTGCAAGAAGTTGTCCTCCCCCCCTTTCTCCCTCGCATGGCGGCCCTCTCTCTGGCTGAAAAGGGATTGATTGGCCGGTTCAATGGGCTCTGGCCTTCCTCGAAGTCTGTCCAGAGATGGATCGAACGGAATTGGGCCGACAAAATCTCTGGAAAAATCTCCATCAGGTTCTATGGTAAAGGGTATTTTACCTTCCACTTTGAATCTAATGATGACAGGGATCTGATCTTTAGAAATGGTCCCTATTTCATGGATTCTAGGGGCCTTTATCTCAACAAATGGACCCCCAAATTTGATCCTGAGCTCGACGTGCCTTCCACTATCCCTGTTTGGGTGCGTCTACCTCACCTTCCCCTGCATTGTTGGGGGGACGAATTGGTCAGGGATATTGGGAATGTGATTGGCACCTTCATTGACAGGAGCGAAGCAAAGGAGAACATGCTCACATGCGCCAGAATTTGTGTCGAAGTTGATCTAGGCAAAGGGCTGCCGGAAGCCATTAAACTCAAAGTGGACAATTGGAATCACATCCAATAGATCGACTACGAGTAGATCTTGTTCAAGTGTAAGGTATGCCATGAGTATGGACATTTTGCTAATCGTTGTACTAAAAATATTGATAATGCTAGTCAAGAATCTAAACAGCCTTGGGAAACCATAAAAAAGAAGAAGAAAGCTAACCTTGCCTCACCTCCCAATCCTCATGATGTGCCTCAGCCCTCTCATTTCCCTCCTCCCCCCCCCAGGAATTGACCCTCATAATCTCCCCTCAACCTTTGCTACCCCTCCTCCAAACTTGCAATCCAACCCCTTTGCAATCATATCTCCTCCGGACGATGATCCTCCCATATCCATCCCTCCCCCTCCTCTTGAACCTCCCCCCTCCTCATCTCCCCCTCTTGTCCCCTCATCCCCTTCCCCTAGCTCGGCCTCCACTAAGATCACTAGAAGCTCTGCCAAGGAGCATGGTGCCTCTTTGGAATCCCACAAGAAGCAAGGTCCTAGCAGAAAATCAACCAAGCAGCTCCGGATAGAAAATTCTCAGAAAGACATTGCTTTAGGAACTCAGAACCCAATAGAGAACTAGATTCTAAGTCAGAACAATAGGGACCTCATGCAAAAGGTCCAAGGATGAAGAGCACCTTCTCAATCCGAACTCTTACAATGATGAAAGTCTTATCTTGGAATAGCAGGGGTTTAGGGCACCCCTCCAAATCCAAAGCTCTCAGGGATCTCATTAGTCAAGAACAGCCATAAATTATTCTTCTCCAAGAAATGAAGCAGGGAGAAGCTAATATGAGGACAATGATAGACAGAGAGAAGTAGTACAAGGGCGCTTTAACAGAATCCAGAGGCGCATCTGGGGGTTTAGAAACCCTTTGGGCTAACAATGCGTGGCAGCTTAAAGATTCAACAACCACGCAAAACTAGCTCAAAACGGAGTTAAAAGAAACAACAACGCAACAAAGCATCGTTGTATACAATCTATACATCCCCAACCACTTCAGAGAAAAAGAGACTTTCTGGAACTCTCTAAGGGATGATATGCAGAACGAAGAGAGTAAAAACATCATAATGGGAGGTGATATAAACCTCATTCTCCACTCCAATGAGAAACGAGGTGGCTCCTTTGGGGAAGATCCTTTTAGAAGACTTCTGGAAGACACTATCCAAGAGCACAAACTAGTTGACATCATTCCTAAAAATTGCAGATACACATGGTCCAATAGGAGAATAGGAAAGGACAACATCATGGAACGGCTGGACATGATTCTCATCTCTGTTTCCCTCCTTTCCTCTTTCTCCTCAGCTTCTGCATCTATCCTCCCCTTCTCCGCTTCTGATCATTATCCCACAACCCTTTCTTTGACATCGCAGTGTCCTCATGGTCCTCTCCCCTTCCACTATAGCCCATTGTGGAATGATATAAAAGAGGCCAATCAAATTGTTCGAAAGGCGTGGATCATTCACGTAGAAGGATCACCTATCCACATATGGGAGTCAAAACTTAAAAGGACTAAGCAAGCCCTTAAAGAATGGGCAAAAATTCACTACCAAGAACCAGAAAAGATCAAAGCAGAAGTTAAAGCCAAACTGAAGAATGCCCATCACATTATTGACTCCCAAGGAACCAGCCAAGACATTCTTACTAAGGAAAAGGATCTATATTGGCAGTTGCAAAACATTAATAGGAAAGAAGAGGAAAAATGGCGCCTTAAATCAAGGAACCTATGGCTCCAAGCAGGAGAAAATAATACAAAATTCTTCCATAAACAACACAGTGCGTGATCCAGATTTATGCAGGAACGCAACAGAATAAACACATAACCATAAATGCAGAGATGCAGCGGAAATAACACTTCATTTCATTAATATCAAATAACAGAAAGATGCTTACAGACATAATGGAAATAAAATAGCTAGGGTGCTGGTAGCGAATCTCCGAGAAGAGATGTGGTGGCTACAGACCTCTGAACTGCTTTACAATGAGGCGCGAGGGCCTATTTATTATTGAGAAACAATGGAGAACCCTAAACATCCCAAAACCTAACCCTAGGAGATGAAGCGCCAAAACTATGGGCCCCGTTTGGGTAAATTGGTGTTTCAACTTCCCAGGGACGTAACTTTGGCATACTATCTCCGTTTGACGCATATGATACATCATTAGAAAGCTCTATCCGAGGACTACATCTGTCGGGACTAAAAACGTCGTTTAGGGCCTCAAAACGGCTCCGGAAGTTCAGGACCCGAAAAACTGCTAAAAAGAGTAAGTTATGCCGAAACTGAAAAACTGAAAGAGACAATGGTGGGGGGCCAAGTGGAATAGGTGGGTGGCCACCAATATCCACCTGGATCATTCCTCCCCCCATAGGAAGCAATGGTCCCTATTGCGTTAAGTTCCTCCATGAGATGAGGAAATTTCTGCTGAACTTGGTCCCTGGTGAACCACTTTCCTTGGTGCAGGAGTTGGCCAGCTTTGACAACCCGATACAGTTGGATCTGCTGTTGACGAGTGTTCTGGATTTGCATGTCCATGATACAATCTGTGGTGGCCTGTTCCATGCAGTCTGGGTTTAACTCTGTTGGTGTGAGTTGTTCTGCAATGTCCGAGGTGTCCAGTAGAGGTGGAAAGTAAGGACGAAGGCGATCCACATTGAAGATTGGGTGCAGACCAAGGAATGGTGGAATACTAAGCTCGAAGGCATTGTTACCTACAGCCTTGGTGATGGTGTACGGCCCGTATCGGAGCGGGCGAAGCTTGCGGTGAGGTCCAGTGAGGCGCTCCTTCTGCAAATGTAGCCATACTTTGTCGCCCACCGGGAAGTGGTGTGGCACCCGGTGTTGATCATGGCGCTGCTTGTACTTCGCATTGGCTCTGTCCAATATATCATGAACCTGTTGGCGGATGTGTTGAATGCGCTCGATGAAGCTACTTGCTTTGTCAACTTCAGACCGGACATGAGCTGAATCGGCCTGAGCAGCTGCAAATGGCATGGCTACGTCAATGGGACATAGTGGCTGGAATCCCAAGCCCACCTGAAAGGGGCTATGGCCAATTGAACTCTGGAGAGCCCGGTTATAACTATGTTGTACATAAGGGAGGCTCTCGTCCCATGTGCGTGGATGCTTTGAATTGTACATGCGTTGCACGTGTACAATCATTCTCGTTGACCACTGCTTGCTCATCCTGTTTGGGGATGGAAAGCCGGGGACTTGTGAGCCAGGTCCAACATCGACTGCAGGTCGACCAAAATGTGCCGAGGGACCTGTTATCTCGATCCGATATGATAGACCGGGATCCCAAAGGGCACCCACACCCGTTCAAAGAAGAGTTTAGCAAAGGCTTCGCTCGTGATATTCTTCTGCTGTGTCGCCATGATGCCATATCTTCAGAATCACAACCCACTCACGAAACACAACATTTCCATTCTTAGAAGGCAGTCTCACATGTAATCCATGGAGACGGACTCCGCCTGCCGACTAGGGGTAGGTAGCAGAGTATATAGGCCTTGCTTCTTGATGGTCAGTTTGGCAATGACACAAGCAGTGTAGGATTTGATGTGCTTCTTGACATCCTTTCCAAGGTTCGGCCAATAGAAATACTTCTGCAGGATTGCTACTGTTTTCTTGACCCCAAAATGCCCAGCGACTTAACTGTAGTGTGCTTCCCACATCATCTACACGCGACAGAGGAACAATCTTGGCACGCTCGCGTCAAGGAACACAAAGGTGTCCTGTGTGACATAAAAGTGCATCTTGAGGTGAAAATTCTGGAACTTGTGTGCCCCTCAAGAGTGCCTTGTAAGTGTGGCCACTGGGTCACTCTCAGAGAAGCGTCAATCATCTCTCGTGCTCCACAAGAGTTTTGCACTTGCAAGAGCGCCACGATCGGTGGTCGGCTGAGGCAGTCTGCAACATTATTGGTGCTACTCTTCTTGTACTTGATGTTCAAATGAAATTTTTGTAGATATGTGGACCACTTCTGATGGCGATTGTTCTGCAACTTCGCTTGTGTCTGTATGAACTGCAGGGGTTGGTGGTCTGTGTGGATGATTGTCTCCTTCCCAAAAATGTAATGCTTCCATTGTCAACAAGCCTGCACAATGGAATACATTTATTTGTCATAAGTGGGATACTTTCAAACTGTGTCAGACAATGTCTCACTGTGATATTCCACTAGATGCCCCTGTTGAGTAAGAACTGCCCCAATAGCATAGTCAGAGGCATATGTCTCGATCTCAAATGGCCGCGCAAGTCCGGCAAGGTGAGCACTCTGGGCAGAACAGAGGCGATTTTTCTAAATTTTTGAATGCCTCTCGTTGAGGTTCCGACTCAAAAGAAATTTTGCTCTCGCTTCCTTTGGTGACTTGACTCAAGGGCCAAGTGATATGAGAGAATCCCAACACGAATCTACTAGAGAAATTAGCAAGACCCGAAAGCTGCGGCTTCGTAGATTGGTTGGGGCTGGCCAATCCCGAACGAATTGGATCTTGGTTGGATCCACATTAACCCCCCTCTCATCAATAATGTATCTCAGATACTCAACCTGGGTCATGCCAAAAGTTCTCTTCTCCAAATTGGCACACAAATTTTGTTGTCGCAATGTTTGGTGGACCTGTCGGATGTGGTGGAGGTGCTCTTCCCAAGTCTGGCTAAATATCAGGATGTAATCCAAGTACACTACTACAAATGAGTTGGTGAATGGCCGCAAGATTTCGTCCATCATCCTCATGAAGGTTGCAGGAGAATTCGTCAACCTGAAAGGCATGACCACCCTTCAAAAAGGCCTTCCTTAGCTTAGCGCCTTCCACACGTAGGGTTCAATCACCGGTGATACCCGCATCAGTCGATCTTACCGAAATATTTCAGACCTTTTGAGTTGGTCCGTAAGGTCATCAATCCGTGGGATTGGGTACCTATTCCTGATGCTGATCTCTGCTCAAATACCGATAGTCACCGCGTAGTCTCCACGTCCCATCCTTCTTCTGTACCAACACGATCGGGTTCCCACAGGGCGATGAACTTGGTTGGATGTGACCTTTCTGCAGCAGCTCCTAAATCTGCCTCTTGATTTCATCGTTCTCCAGAACAGAGTGCTGATACATCGGTCCATTGGGTAGTGGCGCACTCCGGGGTCGATCAATCGGTGCTTGACCCGGCAAAGGCGTGAGGAACCCCCGTGGGTGAGGTGAAGATGTCCCTCGTACCCTCCACGACCTTATCCATTTGCTGTTGTCGTGCGGAAGGGCCCCGTCCTGGAGGTCGGTCAGCGCCTTCTTCTGACCGGCGGATCATCAGAAACGACCGGTTTGGAAATGAGCTTACTACATTGTTTTAGCAACCAAAGAGATAGCCGTAGGAGGTGGTACCTCTGGTATCCTGTACAACTTAATTCCCAAAGTAATAATAACAGCACGAGGTCGAGACTCATACACAGCATGACGCTTCCACAAGTATGGTTGTCCTAATAATACATTAGAGACATCAATAGGAGCAACGCCACATAATACCTCATCCGTGAAGGGCTTCATGCTATAGGGAAGGCGACACTGCTGGCTGACGCGGAGATCTCGTCCTTGGTGAAGCCACCCGATTGTGTATGGATGTGGGTGACCTGTGGACGGCAAGCCCAACCACTTCACGGCGTCTACTAAAATGAGGTTCTTTTGGCTCCCATTGTCGACAAAGAACTGTACAGGGGAGCCTTTTACCCACATCTGGGAATGGAAGAGACGTTCCTCCTCCTCTGGATCTTACGGTTCCTCCTTCTGGATCTTTGTAGTGGCAACAGTGGCGTTGGGCTCCGCATCAATAATCTGTTTCCCTTTTTCATTCCCCTTTTCAGGTTCTGATTCGGAGTTGGAGCATGCATCTGACTCAGAAGCCCTCATCTCGGCCACTAGCGACTACTTGGCCCGACACTCACTTGTGTTGTGAGTGGAGCTCTTATGGCTCTTAGAACTCACACCACTTTCCCGTGCTGGCTTACGGTGTTGTTCGTCTCGTGGCTTTGATGGGTTGCCCTTAGCCGCCATGCTCGTCCTTTGTTTTGGCGGTTTGGAAGCACCTTTTCCTTGCGCTTTTTGATTCGTTGTGATCCAAAGTCTCGCTTCTTCTCGTTTGAATTTCGCTTTAATCTTGGCAAAGATAATGCAGATGTTTGCACAAGCGAGAGATGTCGAGGAACTCCATTTCGAATGGTCTCAGGCAGACAATCGCGATACTTTAGCACTAAATGTTTCTCCGAATCTTTGATACCCAACTTTGTGCAGAGGGAATGGAACAGATTCATCAGCTCATGCACATCTTGATCCCTTTGTTGTCGCAGCGTGGTCCATTGTTTGCACTTGTGCTCATAGCTCCCCACAGATAGCACGTTCCTTGACTCGCTGCCTCTAGCACCTTAAGTTGGTACGGCTGAGCAAATGTAGAGGTTCGTCTCGGTCCTTGTTCTCACAAATAGGTTTCACCGCCCTTAACATGGGGTAGCTTTGAGGAGTGCAAAAATAATCTTCTCCTGCCCAGAAAAGTCAAACAGAGAAATATCCTTCTAATAGATTCAACCATCTATCTACGGCATCTGCGTCTATTTGAACCTCAAATATGGGAATGTCAAAATTTACTTGTACCTTAAAGGGAGTCGCAACTCCGGAGTGGCTACTGGATGCAGATGCGCCGCCGGTGGGCAGCCGTTGAAGGATCTGAACAAAGTTATCCATCATCGCGTTCCTTTGTTTTTCGAGGGCCTCCTCGAGCAATATTTTGATAGGATCTCCTGCTCCCTCATATTTCTTTCGTCCCCCATGGGCGTCCGTCGAGGTTTGCGTGGCTGATCTTGCAACGGTTCCACCCGCAAACATAAAATCAAGCCTCACTCCTTATACCCGACCTCGTTGGGACATGCAAAGAAGGACGAGATGACGAGAAAAAGTGCACCGTCCGATACCACCGGACCGGGATTTATGCAGGACGCAATGTAATAAACACATAAATCATAAATGCAGAGATGCAGCGGAAATAACACCTTCATTTCATTAATATCAAATAAATGTAAAGATGCTTACGACATAATGTAAATAAAAATAGCCAGGTGCCGGTAGCGAATCTATGATAAGAGATGCGGGTGGCCAAGGCATCTATGAACTCTTTTACAATGAGGCGCGAGGGCTCATTTATCATTGAGAAACAATGGAGAACCCCAAACATCCAAAAACCTAACCCTAGGAGATGAAGCGCCAAAACTATGGGCCCCGTTTGGGTAAATTGGTGTTTCAACTTCCCAAGGACGTAACTTTGGCATACTATCTCCGTTTGACGCACATGATACATCATTAGAAAGCTCTATCCGAGGAATACAACTCGTCGGGGATGAATTTATCAGATTCAGAAAATTCGCTGGCGCTTTCATACCCAAAAACGTCGTTTAGGGCCTCAAAACGGCTCCGGAAGTTCAGGACCCGAAAAACTGCTAAAAATAGTAAGTTATGCCGAAACTGAAAAACTGAAAGAGACAATGGTGGGGGGCCAAGTGGAATAGGTGGGTGGCCACCAATATCCACCTGGAT
>CM076577.1:1062937613-1063000848 GCA_034641835.2 Pinus albicaulis | reverse complement strand
ATTATGTGACGTTGCTCCTATTGATGTTTCTGATGTATTATTAGGACAACCATACTTGTGGAAGCGTCATGCTATGTATGAGTCTCGACCTCGTGCTGTTATTGTTACTTTGGGAAATAATTTGTACAGGATACCAGAGGTACCACCTCCTGCCGTTATCTCTTTGGTTACTGCAAAACAATGCAGTAAGCTCATTTCCCAAACCAGGAAATTCGTTTTCCTGATGATCCGCCCCCAGGGCAAGAAGAAGACTGTGGCCACGACCTCCAGACAGGGCTCCTCCGCACAACAACAACAAATGGATAAGGTTGTGGAGGAGTACGGGGACATATTCACCTCACCCATGTGGCTCTTCGCACCGCCGGGGCCGAGCACCCGATCAATTCGACCCGGTGCGCTCGCTACCTAATGGACCGATCTATTTGCCGTCCGGTTTCCGGAGAATGATGAAATCAAGAGGTAGATTCAGAGCTATTTCGAAAGGTCACATCAGACCAAGTTCATCGCCCCGTGGGAGCTTCCGATCGTGCTGGTACGTAAGAAGGATGGGACATGGAGATCGTATCGACTATCGGTGCCGAACAAGATCACCGTCCAGAATAGGTACCCAATCCCCGTAATAGGTACATCAAGTACAAGAAGGGTAGCACCAATAATGTTGCAGACTGCCTCAGCCGACCACCGATTGTGGCGCTCACCACCGTGCTCAACTCTTGTGGGCACGAGACTTTTGATTGGCCGCTTCTCTATGAGAGTGACCCAGAATTCGGCCACACTTACAAGGCACTCTTGGGGGGTACGCAAGTTCCAAATTTTCACCTCCAAGATGCACTTTTATGTCACATGGAACACCTTTGTGTTCCTTCAAGCGAGCGTGCCAAGATGATATGGGAAGCACACTACAGTCGAGTCGCTGGGCATTTCGGGGTCGAGAAAACAGTAGCAATCCTGCAGAAATATTTCTATTGGCCGAACCTTCGAAAGGATGTCGAGAAGCACATCAGATCCTGCACTGCTTGTGCCATTGCCAAACCGACCATCAAGAAGCAAGGCCTATATACTCCTCTACCTACCCCTAGTAGACCTTGGGAATCCATCTCCATGGATTACATGTCGGGCCTGCCTTCTACTAAGCAGGGAAATGACTGTGTTTTTGTGGTCGTCGACAGATTCTTGAAGATGGCCATTATGGCGGCCTGCAAGAAGAATATCACAGCAGAAGCCACCGCTAAACTCTTCTTTGAACGAGTGTGGGTGCACTTTGGGATCCCACAGTCTATCATATCAGATCGGGATAGCACGTTCCTCAGCACATTTTGGTCCAGCCTCTGGTCGATGTTGGATACCAAGCTCACCAAGTCCACAGCTTTCCATCCCCAAACAGATGGCCAGACAGAGGTCGTCAACAGAATGATTGTACACATTCTGCGCATGTACAATTCAAATCATCCACACACATGGGACGAGAGCCTCCCTTATGTACAACATAGTTATAATCGGGCTCTCCACAGTTCAATCAGCCATAGCCCCTTTCAGGTGGGCTTGGGATTCCAGCCACTATGTCCCATTGACGTAGCCATGCCATTTGCAACTGCTCAGGCCGATTCAGCTCATGTCCAGTCTGAAGTTGACAAAGCAAGTAGCTTCATCGAGCGCATTCAACACATCCGCCAACAAGTTCATGATATATTGGACAGAGCCAATGCGAAGTACAAGCAGCGCCATGATCAACACCGGGTGCCACACAACTTCCAGGTGGGCGACAAAGTATGGCTACATTTGCAGAAGGAGCGCCACACTGGACCCCACCGCAAGCTTCGGCCCGCTCCGATACGGGCCATACACCATCACCAAGGCTTTAGGGAACAATGCCTTCGAGCTCAGTATTCCACCATTCCTTGGTCTGCACCCAGTCTTCAATGTGGATCGCCTTCGTCCTTACTTCCCACCTCTACTGGACACCTCGGACATTGCAGAACAACTCACACCAACAGAGTTAAATCCAGATTGCATGGAACAGGCCACCACAGATTGTATCATGGACATGCAAATCAAGAACACTCGCCAACAGAAGATCCAACTATATCGGGTTGTCAAAGCTGGCCAACTCCTGCACCAAGGAAAGTGGTTCACCAGGGACCAAGTTCAGCAGAAATTTCCTCATCTCATGGAGGAACTTAACGCAATGGGGACCATTGCTTCCTAAGAGGGGAGGAATGATCCAGGTGGATATTGGTGGTCACCCACCTATTCCACTTGGGGCTCCACCATTGTCTATTTCAGTTTTTCAGTTTCGGCACAGTTTACTATTTTTAGCAGTTTTTCGGGTCCTAAACTTCTGGAGCCGTTTTGAGGCCCTAAACGACGTTTTTTTGGGAAAATGGAGAGCAACATGGGTCCATGGACCGATGTTTCTCATTCCAAATTTGTAGTCCTCGGATAGATCTTTCTAACAAGGTATGGTACGCGTCAAACGGAGATCGTATGCCAAAGTTACGCCCCTGGGAAGTTGAAACACCAATTTACCCAAACGGGGCCCATAGTTTTGGCGCTTCATCTCCTAGGGTTAGGGTTTTGGCTGCTTAGGATTTCCCATTGTTTCTAAATGATAAATAGGCCCTCGAGCCTCATTGTAACTCAGTTCAGAGGCCTGTAGCCGCCACATCTCTTCTCAGAGATAGCTACCAGCGCCCTAGCTAGTTTTATTTCCATTCCGTCTGTAAGCAAATTTTAGTTCTTTGATATTAATGAAATGAAGTGTTATTTCTGTTGCATCTCTGTATTTATGGTTATATGTTTATTCTGTTGTGTTCCTGCATAAAATCCGGATCAGGAAACATGCTAAACATAACCCATTCAATAGTTGTGAAAAGATATTAAAGGCTTGAGATAATTCTAGTTACTTTTTTTTGTATGACTAAATTAAATAGTTTGTAACTTATTGTATATTAGTTTGTTGTGTGAGCCATGTTACATGGGTGTGACATTGAGCTAAATCCATTAAGTTATTTTTATCAAGTTAAAAATAGGGATGACATGATTTTAGATTTTACAAAGAGTATGCCATTATGTGTCGAGCATTTTTTTAAATCAATGCCTATATATGCAATTTCAAGGACTACCATAACTCCCACATAATTCTTTAAAGGGTGCTAGCTCAATGGAAGAGCACCTGCTTTATTAGTAGGAGGTCAGTGGTTTGATTCCACTGTGTCCTAATATGAATTAATCAATGATAGTGTAGTTTATTTTTAGTTAAACACTTTTAGTATTGGTTTATTTCAATGATGGGATATATTTCTAGATTCAATATTTTATATTGTCTTTAAAGAGAAAATTGATGTTGTATTGTCTTTGAATGTAATTTTTTATTGTCTCTAGAGAGACAATAGTTAAGATCAAAGACATTCTCTCTTTAAAGACAATATGTCTTTAATCCCAACTATTGTCTCTAGAGAGACAAAAAAGAAACTGTCTGTCGAGAGACAAAAATGAAATTGTCTATGGAGAGACAAAAAATGAGATTATCTCTGAAGAGACAAAAATGGTTGTGTTATATATTGTCTTTATAGAGACAATATTTTAAGACAATTTAATTTGAGACACCTGCATACACAAGTTTTCTTTTATCTCAAGTTAAGACAATTTACCCAAAAATTGTCTTAAAACCCCACTTGTGTTGTAGTGAGATTTTTAGTTGGAGTATCCATGCAGTGAGATTGTTAGTGGAGTATACATGCATGCTCATGTACTGGAGATAACAAATGTTTTTGAAAAAATTACATTAATTTGCATCAATATGCACGAACATTAAAAGTGGGGTGAAGTTTATATCCACAACATAGGGTGTGTTGTTTGACATTCCTATTGTGTCATTATTTTTATGCTCCTATTTGATTTTTTTTTAATTTCACATAGCATGTGACATAATAATCCTGTCATTATTTTTTTAATTCTTCACCCATCAATTAATTTACTGGTGCATCGATGGCTGGTTGCGCGCGCTGGAGCGCTCTGGTCTATTTGACCTAGGCCTTCTCTGAGTGCTTTTGCGCCCCTGCGCTGGGCCTCCTACCCTGCACCCTGACCTTTTGCTCTGTCCATCTCTGGGCCTCCTACCCTGTGTCCTTGCGCCCTATCCCTGTGCTCTGCTCTCTGTCTACCCGCTGTCCCGATCAGAATGGGCTCTTAGGAGGCCAATCCAGATCTGTATGTTGCCTCTCCTCACACTCAAGCCTTTACTGCTCTCATTAGCTCTCTGGGCCCTCCTAAGCCTCATCCCACCATCTCCAGATTCATGAAAAAATTGGATGGCCTGCAAGAAGTTGTCCTCCCCCCCTTTCTCCCTCGCATGGCGGCCCTCTCTCTGGCTGAAAAGGGATTGATTGGCCGGTTCAATGGGCTCTGGCCTTCCTCGAAGTCTGTCCAGAGATGGATCGAACGGAATTGGGCCGACAAAATCTCTGGAAAAATCTCCATCAGGTTCTATGGTAAAGGGTATTTTACCTTCCACTTTGAATCTAATGATGACAGGGATCTGATCTTTAGAAATGGTCCCTATTTCATGGATTCTAGGGGCCTTTATCTCAACAAATGGACCCCCAAATTTGATCCTGAGCTCGACGTGCCTTCCACTATCCCTGTTTGGGTGCGTCTACCTCACCTTCCCCTGCATTGTTGGGGGGACGAATTGGTCAGGGATATTGGGAATGTGATTGGCACCTTCATTGACAGGAGCGAAGCAAAGGAGAACATGCTCACATGCGCCAGAATTTGTGTCGAAGTTGATCTAGGCAAAGGGCTGCCGGAAGCCATTAAACTCAAAGTGGACAATTGGAATCACATCCAATAGATCGACTACGAGTAGATCTTGTTCAAGTGTAAGGTATGCCATGAGTATGGACATTTTGCTAATCGTTGTACTAAAAATATTGATAATGCTAGTCAAGAATCTAAACAGCCTTGGGAAACCATAAAAAAGAAGAAGAAAGCTAACCTTGCCTCACCTCCCAATCCTCATGATGTGCCTCAGCCCTCTCATTTCCCTCCTCCCCCCCCCAGGAATTGACCCTCATAATCTCCCCTCAACCTTTGCTACCCCTCCTCCAAACTTGCAATCCAACCCCTTTGCAATCATATCTCCTCCGGACGATGATCCTCCCATATCCATCCCTCCCCCTCCTCTTGAACCTCCCCCCTCCTCATCTCCCCCTCTTGTCCCCTCATCCCCTTCCCCTAGCTCGGCCTCCACTAAGATCACTAGAAGCTCTGCCAAGGAGCATGGTGCCTCTTTGGAATCCCACAAGAAGCAAGGTCCTAGCAGAAAATCAACCAAGCAGCTCCGGATAGAAAATTCTCAGAAAGACATTGCTTTAGGAACTCAGAACCCAATAGAGAACTAGATTCTAAGTCAGAACAATAGGGACCTCATGCAAAAGGTCCAAGGATGAAGAGCACCTTCTCAATCCGAACTCTTACAATGATGAAAGTCTTATCTTGGAATAGCAGGGGTTTAGGGCACCCCTCCAAATCCAAAGCTCTCAGGGATCTCATTAGTCAAGAACAGCCATAAATTATTCTTCTCCAAGAAATGAAGCAGGGAGAAGCTAATATGAGGACAATGATAGACAGAGAGAAGTAGTACAAGGGCGCTTTAACAGAATCCAGAGGCGCATCTGGGGGTTTAGAAACCCTTTGGGCTAACAATGCGTGGCAGCTTAAAGATTCAACAACCACGCAAAACTAGCTCAAAACGGAGTTAAAAGAAACAACAACGCAACAAAGCATCGTTGTATACAATCTATACATCCCCAACCACTTCAGAGAAAAAGAGACTTTCTGGAACTCTCTAAGGGATGATATGCAGAACGAAGAGAGTAAAAACATCATAATGGGAGGTGATATAAACCTCATTCTCCACTCCAATGAGAAACGAGGTGGCTCCTTTGGGGAAGATCCTTTTAGAAGACTTCTGGAAGACACTATCCAAGAGCACAAACTAGTTGGACATCATTCCCCGTTGTGGATCATTATCTGCATATCCTTTTTATGTTTTATTTCGAAATTTAAAAGAGAAAAAGAAAAAATAATATAAATGCGAAAATATGCTACAGTATGAAGTTATTTATACTTTAGCATAAAAAAAACAAATGCAATGTGTTTCTTTATTTCGATATGTATGATTTGAAGGTTAAGCCCCGAGCAACTTCCCGAGCGGAAGTGACGATCACAGAAAACAGCTTATGGATGAGCTATTGCAGGGGGAGAATTAGCCCGACAGTTATCAAATCCCGACCCCCCGTAGTTGACTAGTCAGATCTTGCTTCCGCCGTGATCAACGGCTTGGATTTATTACGGGGGGTATGGGTTAAAGTTTTCCGCCGTACTCACAGACCCCCCGCAATGACGTCATCAGCTGAGGTGGAAAGCAGCTATCATCCACTCTCAACCATTTTCCACATCATTCCTGCATTTATTATGGATTCCCGTAGCCTATTAAAGGGTTTTTCCGTCCCGTTGTTGTCTATTTGTGACTGTTTGTCCTTTTTTAACCATGCCCTGCCACCTTTGCATTATCCGTTACCCCGCGAAGTGCTTTCAAGTTCCTGTCAGTCATGGCAAAACAAAAAAATTTGGCTGGGTCATCAAGCCTGAGTCCACTCCTGGATAGTGAAAAGGATATTCATGATACCGCGTCGTCCGTCAATCATCCCCTACTGCATTACCAAGTAACCCTAAACACTGACAAATCCCCTGTGTTCTCTGCTATGAAAAGTTCTGGTCTGTTATCCGCCTGTGTTCCGAAAACTCACTTCTTCCCCGAGTTCATTTCATGGTTAGTCTCATCTATGTACCCTGGCAAGTGCTTCGTCATGAATTCTCAAGGGGAAAATTTCCTGCAGATATCAACACAATTGATGCGTCAAGCATTATGTTTTCCAGAAGATGAGTCTCCGTTACAGTTCTCCGAAGATTCATTAGTTCAGTATTTTGAAGATCTATCAAATGAAGAGTTTGGCCGTTGTATGTCATTTTTGAAATCAAATCCAGAGAAAACTCAATTTGAAGGAGGAAAGTTCAGTTTGGAGGCGTTCAGTGTTCAGTATAGGCCAGTTCTTAGCTGCATTATGGAGATTTTGGGAAGAGACGATGATCACGAAATTGATAAAGTAGTCTTGGGATGTTCGCTCTGATGATGAAACCAGGGGTAGTGCTAGACGTTCCAACTTTTTGGCAGGAAGTAGTAAATTCCCAATTGATCGCCTTCCCTCTAACAGGTTTTTTCAGATTTCCATCATTGGTTGTTTACTTATTTTTATATCAAAATGTTGAAGAGTTCATGAGTGTGGGTTTAAATATAGTTGATAGTAATAAAAATAAGCAATCAGTTTTATTCTGGACCGATATGGTTAGAAAGGAAGAGAACGAAGCCGGGCTGTTTGAATTTGCTGACCATTTCATGTCTACTGCTTATAAAATTCTGAATGGAACTCTTCCTCCATGCTTTCTGCCAAAAGCCCGGGAGTTCCTACAGTTAGGACCCAATTGTAAATTTGGAGATTGGTTTGTATTTGAAGATTACTCTGAGATAAGGTTGTATGGAGTTAGTATTGAGCCCTATAGGCTCCCAACCTTTGTTCCCATGAGACTTTTCGCCCTGGAATTTATAAGGCAAAGTCTTAATGTAGACCAAGTTCATTTTCTACCCATGAAGAAAGGATTGATGTACAAGTTTCCTATGAGTGTAGGCCCTTTTGTGGTCAACACAAGACAAGCTTTTGATGAAGTCTCAAAAATATTGGAAGGGACGCAGTTGTTGTTGGGAGAGAAATGGCCTTATGATCCACATGGAATAATTTCTCAGAAAAGGGTTGAGAATGGGTATGCTGCATTTTCCCATGTAAGTAAACCTGATTTGGAGAAACTGGCTAATTCAGGAGAGTCAGGTTCATCAAAGACCAGTATTCAAACACCTGCAATTTTGGAAAGAATGAGCAAAAGAGGTAGAGAGGATGTTATTGAAATTGATGAGGAGGAGCCCCGAGAGGAAAAAAGAACCAAACTAGCAGAAGACCATTCTTCCAATTCACCTGGTTTTACTCTCCAGGTCAATGAAGAACAAGATTGCCCCTCATCTCCTAGAAGACAAGAACTTCATTTGGAAAAGGCTCCTTCAATAAAGCAAGTGTTCACACAGATTGAGGAAAGGAACCAGAGGATAAAAGCCAATATAGAAGCACAAGCAGAGCACCATATATCTGCTGACCAAACCAGATTATTGACTGTGATGGATCTGGAGAAAGATCAGTTTAAGATGGCTTTGTCACATCCGACAGGAATGTCCCTTGGACCTTCGGGCAGCTTTAAGGAGGTAAAAATAGTCATGGATGTTAAAAAGATCCCCTTGTGGGACAAAATGAATCTTCATATGCAGACCAGGCAGCTGATTGTAAATGATTTGAGCAAGACCAATGCTACAGCAGTCAAGACTGAAAACATGCTTGCAAAGGTCATCAGACAATGCAAAATGGAGAAAGCTAATGCAAGGGCATTAACAACTCAAAATGAAGAGTTGAAGAAAATCATTATGAAAATCGGTGTGGATCCAAATGATAAAGCCGCAATTCAAAAACTTATGAAAAGTGCAGAAGCGGAAATATCTTCACTAAGGAAAAAATTAAAATTACCAGCTACATAACACTCATTGGCGGCCGAAGTAGCTGAGGTTGAAAAGGAGAAAGAGGAATTGCGACAGCAGTTATTGAAGAAAGACGAAGAACTCACTAAGGTAAAGCAGACAGCTATATCCTTACAGAATCATATCGAGAACCATACTTGTACTTTTGATTTTTCTGCAGGTGAAGCTGATCCTCAAGCCCAGGTTATTCAGCTAAACACAGAATTAAAGATGGCGGAAAGAGACTGTAAACAAGCCCAGTCAGAATTGGCCATAGTTACCAAGATGATGCAGGGATGGGAAGAAAAAGCACATGAGAACAAGCAGAAGCTACAGAAAGTTGAGGATGAAATCAAAGAGCTCAAGGAGAAATTAAAGGGAAATATTTCTCTTATTAAAGCTAAGGATATCATCTGGAATGAGATTATTTCAGAAATGCAGTCAAAATGGGATTCCATGAATATAATAGCCAGAGAGAAAAGCATTGTTTCAGAGCATGAAAAGGAGCTATTATCTGAGAAGCAGGCCGCTATTAAAAGAGCGAATTGGGCCAGAAAATTCATAAACTTTATTAATGCCAAGACAGATGAAGAGTTAGGAGATATGGGGATACAGGATAGGTACTTCTATGCTGAGGAGGTAAATAAAATGATAATAAAAAACAACCTTCGAAAGGCCGCAGAGAAGCGGTTACTGGGAATTAAAGAGATAATTAAAAAATTTGATATATCATTTGACAAGTTGACGAGAACAGGTTTTCCCTAATGCTGGACGGAGAAAGGGGAGATTATGTCCTGGAAATTCTATGAAGATCAGTTGATATTTGCAAAAAGCAGAGCAGATGGCAGGCATGAGAAGACACAGGTTTTAAAGGGAGAAATGGTATTTAATTTCTTACAAAGGCATTTCCTTCTGCTATGGATGGTGAAGACATTATTCACAGGTAATCTTACTCACAGTCAGGTTGTTGCGTTTACACTGGAATATCATCGTTATAAGAACGCTTCGACGACTCAGGATAAGCTCTGGAAAGAATGCAAAAGATTTTCTATGGACACAGAAAAGGGAACTCCAGCCACTCAGCCACAAGTAGCCGTTCAGCCACAAATAGTCATTGAGACAGCCACTATTTCAGGAGCATCAGTTCACTTAGATTAGAAATTATCACATTTTATCATGTTTTAAATGAAGTCATGTAAATGTAATAGAACTTTTCTGAGGCATGTACCTCCACTACAGTGAGTAGTTAAGCAGTTAGAGTTAGTTAGAATCGGTTTCATTACTGGAAACCATTTTGGTCATATTGTATTTAAAGACAATTGGAAGAAGAAAGAAGGTTCCGAGTTTTGGACCTTGAAGGCTAATTTTGTACTGAAAAATATTGAATGAATGAAAATTTTTGCAAGTTTCCATCATTCTATCTGTGTTGAATAGTTTTCTCAGTTTTCATTTCATTTCCATATCTATGAATAAAGTAGAGTGATTTGAGCTGCAGGTCTCTTGATATTTGTGTATCTAAGAGTTAAACATCCTTAATGGGCGCTCCTCTATTTTAGCTTTATTGTTACTCACTTCTTCAGGATTTTATAATGGTAGATTATGTTTTTAAGCAGCATGTCAATTTAAAATCTTTTTCTTTCTTCGTCTTCCATTCGCTCACTTCAACATAAAGAGAACATGGCATTGCAGAACTTGTAAAGATTTGATATTTGGAGAATATATTATTAATATTTGAAGGTTTAATAAACAAAGACAGATATACACTTGTTTGTGACATTAAATGTCCCCAATGTCATAGGCACGGATTCTTTGAAGCAGGGGTGTTTTCTCAAGGAACAACAATTCCTAAAAAATTGCAGGATACACATGGTCCAATAGGAGAATAGGAAAGGACAATATCATGGAATGGTTGGACAGGATTCTCATCTCTGTTTCCCTCCTTTCCTCTTTCTCCTCAGTTTCAGCATCTATCCTCCCCTTCTCCACTTCTGATCATTATCCCACAACCCTTTCTTTGACAACACAGTGTCCTCATGGTCCTCTCCCCTTCCACTACAGCCCATTGTGGAATGATATAAACAAGGCCAATAAAATTGTTCGAAATGCATGGATCATTCACATTGAAGGATTGCCTATCCATATATGGGAGTCAAAACTTAAAAGGACCAAGCAAGCCCTTAAAGAATGGGAAAAAATTCACTACCAAGAACCAGAAAAGATTAAAGAAGAAGTCAAAGCAAAACTGAAGAATGTCCATTGCATTATTGACTCCAAAGGAACCAGCCAAGACATTCTTACTCAGGAAAAGGATCTATATTGGCAGTTGCACAACATTAACAGGAAAGAAGAGGAGAAATGGTGCCTTAAATCAAGGAACATTTGGCTCCAAGAAGGAGACAAGAATACTACATTCTTCCATAAACAACACAAGTGCGCAAAGCCAAAAATAATATTTCCTCCATCACTGATGAAACAGGTACCATTCACACTAATCCTGAAGCAATCAAGCAGGCTGCCTCCTCCCACTTTAAAGAGCTCCTCACCGAGGGCAGCTTGCCAGAGGACTATTTAGATCTTTTACAACACCTCCCGACCCTTATCTCTGAAGAGATAAATAATTCCATCAATCAAGACATATCTAAAGAAGAGGTTGAAAGTGTCATTTGGGCCATGCATCAAGACAAAGCCCTGGGACCTGATGGATTCCCTATTTCATTTTACAGATCCTATTGGAGCCTCATCAAAAAATATCTCATGAAAATGATACACTGGGCTCATCGAAAGAAGAAAATCGAGGGTTATACTAATTCCACCTTCCTAGCCCTCATACCCAAAGAAAATCGTCCATCCTCCTTTTCCCGTTTTAGGCCAATCTCCCTCTGCAACGCCTCCTAAAAAAATCATCACCAAAATCCTGGCCTCTCGCCTCAAGCCTCACATAAACAAACTCATCTCGGAGAATCAAGGTGGATTCATATCTCAAAGGCTTATCTCTGATTCTATTCTCCTCGTCTAGGAAGCCATTCACTCCAGCATATCCAGTAACGAAAAGGGCTTCATCCTTAAGCTTGATCTTGCCAACGCTTTTGACAGGGTAAGGCACTCCTTCATTTTAGTTGTCCCACATAAATTGGGGTTCAATCAGAGTTTCATTGATCTCATCAAATCCTGTATCTCCAGGGCTTGGATTTCCCCTCTTGTAAATGGTAGACCTGCTCCTTTTTTCCAATCTTCAAGAGGGCTTTGCCAAGGCTGCTCCCTCTCCCCATATTTATTCTTTATTATGGATGATTCCTTTAGTAGGGATCTTGACCACATGAGGTAGGTCGGTCTCATCACAGGGATAAAATATGGCAATGGAGCTCGCAATATGAATCACTCCCAATTCGCTGATAACACCTTGTTAATGGGAGGAGCCTCCACAACTATAGCTCATCGATTCAAAAAAGTTATGGATAGATTTATGCACTGTTCTGGAGGGCTGATCAACTTCAAGAAAATTTGTTTCTATGGTTGGAACGCCTCCAGACAAACTATAAACAACATTGCCAACATTTTTGGGGTACCCTTCAAGTTAAATTGGGATTATTTCAGCTACTTGGGCATGCCTGTCAGGAACGTGACCATTGATAAAATGAAGAGGAAAGTGAACCAATGGGGCTCTTCATGGCTGAATCATGCAGGACGCATCACCCTCCTCAAGTCTGGGCTATTCTCCCTCTCGCTCTATCAATTCACTCTTTTGTAAGCCCCGGCCAGCATTCATCAAAAGATGGAGGCTATCATTAGACATTTCCTTTGGCATGGGGGTAAACAAGAAAAAAAAAATACAACTTAGTCAAGTGGAATCAAGTCATCCAAGATCAGGAACATGGAGGCATTGGTGTTCGCTCACCCAAAATCATGAATCAAACCTTTGGAGGTAAGATAGTTTGGAGATTTATCAATGGGGAACAAACATGGTGGAAACAGGTGCTTGAAGTCAAATATTTAAATTTTCCAAGACAACAATTACTTCAGCAAGACATCCCCAATAGGCAGTGCACCAAAATCTGGCCCTCTTGCAAAAAATCCATCGCCCTCCTAGCAAAAAACCTCTCTAAAGTTCTAAAAGGAGGCACATCCATCAACATCGGCCAGGATCGCATCATGGGAGGTATCCCCATCATTGAAAGACCAGGTACATAGAACATTCTTCAATATTTGGATAGTCTGGGCATCAAATTCCTAAATCAGATATCTAAGTGGGATAATAGAAATCAATTGTTGATCGGATGGCAATTTCCTTCTACCCCTCTTCTTCTTAATGAAGACCTCAAAAAGTTGCAACTCCACCTGCATGGTATAGCACCTATCCAACGAAATGCCTTGGATGTATTTCGTTGGGATCCCACAGGAAAAGCCTACACCATTAAGTCCGCCTACCAGTTCCTATGAAAAGAGAAATTTCCAACCCCTACTTGGCCTATATGGAAAATGGTTTGGCGCTCTGAAGTCATCCCAAAGGTTAAATTCTTCATCTGGACCTTGCTGAAAGGAAAACTCCTCACTATTGACAATCTCCAGAAAAGGGGGGTCATAGGACCTTCTATCTGCCCCAACTGTCAAAACGCTGCAGAGACTATAACCCACCTCCTTCTCAGGTGCCCCTTCGCCACTCTCTGCTGGTCTGCCCTCACTACCTACTTCAAGCCTGATATCAATCAAGATGACACTGTTGCAGATTTCCTTCTCCAATGGAAAAGCAGATTACCCTGGAAAAATAAAAAGACAAATCTCCCAAGCAGGGTCTGGAACACCCTTCTTCTCGCTGCCCTTTGGCACATCTGGCTCTCCTGGAACAATAAGTTCTTCCAAGGCAAAGAACTATCTCTTAGGAAGCTCTGCAAAAAATCCTAGAGTCTCGTCACAGAAATCTTTGCTACTAAAAGTAATTACAGGATCGACACCTCATTCCTAAGTGTCGATGAAAGAATTTTTCTCTGAGAGCTAATATTCAGAGGCAACAAGAATTCTATTCCCTTTGCTCCTCATCGCTCTGCCCCTTGGAAAATACGTCTTACGGAAAACACCTTCAAAGACTGGATAAAATACAGAGGAAAACCTACTCTATTTTTTTACGGTGCCTTGAAATCGAATCTTGGTATTGCCGGCACAGGGGGCATCATCAGAAGCGCATCTGGGCATGTGATCTTATCTTTTGAATGGAGCCTTGGGTCGCTTTCCAACAACAGAGTCGAAGCTCTGGCCTTCTATCAAGGTCTAATCCAACTTAAAAATCACAGACTGGACAATGCCATCATTCTAGGCGACTCAGCCATTGTCATATAGTCCATGATTAGCAAGTGGTCCATATCAAATGTTACCCTCGAGCAAATACTCAACAGATGCCTCATCCTCCTCAGTGAATTGAATGGTATCACATTTTATCACATTTTAGGATTGCTTAACAACGACGCAGATTGATTAGCCAACTGTGCCTGCGCTCGATCTCCGAGCCTCCTCCTTTGCAATGATGCCCCGTCCTTATCTCCTCCTCCCTAATCATGATCATCGACCCCTTCAAATCTTCTGCGATCCTCTCCACTGCATATCTTGATTCTGCCTACACCCTCAACTGCTTTTCTCTCCTCAACCCCGCGACTCTCCTGCTCTAGTCCTCCCTTAGGCTGATCTCTCTTCCCTGCTCGACTCCATAAATTCCCCCTCCCTCTGCTATTCACTTCACCCCTGCCCCGACCCTCTGCGGTCTCTCTCGGTGCCCCTTGCTCTCAGGTCCCTTGGTGATTGGCAGCATGTCCCTCTGCACCCTCCCTTCCCCTTTCACTTCTTCCCTACCCCAATGACTTCCCAACGCCTCCATCTTCCCATCACTTGTTATAGTCCTTAGTTTTTGTTTGCTGCCTTTGTATCTGTCTTAATCTCCTGGTCCTCACAGAATAGAATGGCCAAAAGAGGAAATTGCTTCTATTGTGCTGATTCACAAGCAGAACTTGATCAAATTCATGCTCATCAGAAGACCATGGATGCTAAGCTGAAGAACGACGTCAAAGCCTTGGAGGACAAACATCAAACCGATGTTAACTTCTTCCTCTCAAGGGTCTCATCCTTCCAGGCTCAGTTTGAAGAGGTCTCGAATAGATCCAGCACCAACTCCAACAACATAAGAAACGCGGGGAATGATGAGAATCCTAAAATCTCTACAGCAAGGCAAATTAGTCACATTAACATAGACTAGCTCTCCTCCTCTTTTAATCATGTCTTTTAAATATGCATTTCTTCTCTTTCAGTTCGTCCGTATCTAAAATTTCACAACATCTTTGTATTTTATGAATACTAGAAACAAAAGGATTGTAACCTCTAGTTGTAGCTACTATCATTCAATATTACAGACAACTCTTATTGTAATCGTGGAGCCCCAGCTCCCTCTTTTTTTTCTTTTTGAAATACAACTAGCAACCGATTTTGTCAAAAAAAAAAAATTATTGGTGCTTTTTTAAACTATAGAGCATCGGATTTAAGGGATCTTTGATAGTTGTATAATTGCAACCATACACATTTTCATTTTATTTTGACTTTTTGATGTGCAAACATCATCAAGGATTGGTGTTCTTAGTGGAGTCATAATTGGTTGTCTTGACCCCTCAGAAGTAAATCACAAATATTCAAAGATTGGTGTTCTTAATGGAGTCATAATTAGTTGTCTTGACCACTTAGAAGTAAATCCCAAGGATTCAACGAGACCGATGAGAATGATATTTTGGATATTGGTACATATTTATAAGATAAGTAAGTGCGAGGTGAAAATTTTGCAAAATCATAAATGTACCTTCTTTAAATTCATTAGTTGAGTTGATTTTTTAATTAGTGTGACTAGTATGATGTTGATTCTATGACAAGGAGGAGAATATTAAAATAATGGTAAAATTTGTATTTTAATTTATTTGATTTTTAAATAATATTTTTAGATTAATTTTGTCTAAAATTTAGTAAAAATGGTTGTTATTAAATTTGTATTATGTAAATCAAAATACTATAAGATATAAGTTTATAATATGAAATTTATTTGTACATTCAAAAATACATTTGAAATAATAAAAATACATTTTTTTTCTAAAATTTTGAAATAATAAAAATACATTTTTTCTTCTAAAATTTTATTGTCAAATTAATATATATATATATATATATATATATATATATATATATATATATATATATATATTTATTTTTTCAAATATTTTCTCTTACATTTATTAATTATATAATATATATTTTTTATTATTTAATGTCACACTAACTTTTAAACTTTAAAAATATTAATTTTTAAAAATAAAATATAAACCTATAATTATGAAATTTATATAATGAACTATTTTCATATTTTAAATTATATGCTATATACATCAATTCAACTACATATCCATTATAAATATATCATTAACTATTTTATATTTTAAACTATGTAATACATATACATAAATTTAACCACATATCCATTCACTAATTTACACTTGGAGTGAGCTCAATCCAAGGCAAATATCATGCTGGAGTGTGACTTAACTACATACTTATCCAAAAATGCACATCAAATTTGAGAGATATGAGCTTCTAAGCTGCTCTTCATCTTGTTTTAAAATACAAAATCTTTGCAACAATTTTAACAATGCAATTTTTTTGGTTATTCAATTACATTAATGCCTTAACAAAGCTTTCGATTCAAAATTACAATATTATAACATTATTATTAAAAATAGATACCAATATTTTGATTTATAGTAATCGTAATTTTTTAGAATAATTATTTATTCAAAGAATTTAAAACATTAAATAAATAATTAATATTAATTTCATTTTATTTCATATAAATTTAATAATTTAAATTTACCATTTTAACTAATTTTAAAACAAATACGGCTTTTGAACTTTATTATAAATCTAGTATTTTAAAACAAAAATATAAAATATTTACTACACTGCACTTGAAATTTATTCTAAATCTAGTATTTTACCATTAGTCTTTGCTTTATTCACTTCTTATTCATCATCTTGTCTTGAAGATGGATCCCCATTGAGATTCGAAACGTCAGCCATTGTTTGATCACACTGTGGATAATTCAGAGATCTCTTCATTATACAATAACCACAGAAGCTTGAAAACCACCATACATGTTTTAACTTATGTAATGAAGCACATGAATATTACAATTTTCTTTTGCACAACCTTATTAGGTTAATATTTGGCACAATACATGTTTCAATGTATGTAATGTAGCATATGAATATTACATAGTTTCTACTTAGCCTTATGTTGTGACTAGCAACAACCCCCCTTCTTATTTAATATTAGTAATAATATTAAATAAGTGGGGACCCTTAGTTAAAAAAATCCAAAAAATCAATTAGTATTTGTTTCCCTTTTCAAATAAAACTTTATATCATAACTTAGGGAAATTCCTTAGAAATTCCTTAAGAAACACTTAAGTTTATGATAGATTACAATAAAATCTTTCTTTGAGCAAAATAGCACATCCATCGCAAATGGTAGATATCTTTTGTAAAACTGAATCTTTTAAACTGCGACTTTGCGATATTGCGATAACGCGATCCCAAAAAGCCTATACATTAAAATACTGGTCGCAAATCGCATATCGCAGAAAAATGTTGAATGAATACTTTTTATATGTGATATTTGCGATTTGCATTTTTGCGATATTTGCGATTTGCGATTTTGCGATATTTGCGACTTTGCGATGGTTACGCTTTGAGAAAAACGCGATTTGCGATATTGCAATATTGCGATATTGCATAGCAAATCGCAGATCGCAATATCGCATATTCTTAAAAGCTCATTGTCCAATGTAAATCTTTTCATAAATCAATATCCGTTATGCGCTTTAAATGATTGAATTAATGAATGGATTGTCAATTATCAATAAAAAGGATTTTGTTTTGATTGAAAGGTTGTTTCCGTTAGAATAATATATTTCATCCACCTTTTGCATTTAAAACTATCTCATCACCCTTCTCATGTCATTACTCTCACTTAACTCGTAAAACTGCAGGCGCGAAGGAGCAAAAGACTATACAAAGTATTCAAAGAGCATTATGGGTAAGAACGAGAGGATTTCAAATTCTGAAAACAAAGAAATGGCTTCACTGTATGCAGATACTGCTTGCAATAAGGATGCTGGTATCACCACCTGGGAAGGAATGTATAATTTTCTCGAAGAAGAAAATCCCAGGGTGATGCAAGTTGCAGCTACTGCAGGCTCGAGTAATTCATCTGAGGCAACCCTTAAAGAACTGGCTTGTTCATTTTTGCACTGGATAGCGGCAAGACAAGAATTCTTCCATATACAGACATGGTAAAATGGGTACTGGACAACACTGATATTTTAGACAGGTAATTTAGAACTCCAGATCAAGAGCTCATCGGGTTGTTCACTACGGAAGATTTGAGGCTGATGTATCATTTGCCGGAACCTCAGGCGACTTATAATAAACAATTTATGGAGAATTTTGCCAAAGAACATACAAATTTGGCAGAATGCACAAAGGATTGGACCAAGAGAGATGAACCATTGAAGAAAAACAAACACGGTATGTACAGTACTGGTTCACTCACCTCTCCATATTGTTTTGCTGCTGCTATGTTATGCAGGCTTTTTCGGAAAGCCTGACATAAATATGATCTTGCCTGAATAGCTCCCTTTATTGAATGCTGCTGTTAACGCTACAATTGTAGACTGGGCCAAAATCTTGTCTGATAATTTGGCCACTGCTATTTTTCATTACCGGTCTAAACGGACTATTTCTCAGAGGATTTATCCTCCTTTTTATCTATCTGCCTATGTTATGGACGCTATCTTCTTTGTTTCTAAATTCTCTTTGATGGGTTGGAATGGACAATTCATGATCCTTTGCCTATCCATGTGTATCACAAGGAACTCTGGGAATCTAAGTTTGTCCCTCATTTTTACAAAATTTTCCATGGTATAATGCTGTCATTGTACAGAATATTGCATAATAAGGATGCTCCAAGGTTATCCCAAAAAACAGAAGCCGACATTCTCCCTGTTGCAAGATGGTTTGGAGAAGAATTGTTTACTTATGTTAGGGTTTTTGGAAGTTCTGCTTCCCCCCATGTTTTACCCCTGTATGTTCCGGATAAACTTGTAGCTCGGGAGATTGCTTATCAAACCTGTGGTCAAGGAGGTTTGACAAAGGAATTAAAAGAGAAAAAGAAAGGCATTTGGTCACAATTTCCCATAACCTGTGGAACATTTTCACTGTTTGATATTGGTCACGCATTCAAAGAGGTAAGAAATATTACATGCTTACAACTGTTCAAGTTTTTGAGAAGGTTATTTGACCCAAATAATGTTGCTAAAAATTTTACCACTGCAATCAAGGTAAGGGAATTTTCAGGAGAAGAAGGTCCTTTTGATGATATGTTTCAAACAAAAGGTTCATTTAAAGAAGTTTTGCATTCAGCACAGATACAATTATCTCCAGAAGAATTTCAGGAATTTAAACTTTACAGAGAGAGAAGACTAACTACTATGCCTTTGGAAAATTTACGCTTGGAACCCGCAAGGGAACCAACTCCTAGTGTTAGTCTCAACGACAGTTCAGGTACAGATAAATCTAAGTCAAAATCTGAAAGAGAGACTTCTGAACGCTCTAATAAGTCTAATGAAGAGCAGGATAAAAATGAAGAATTACTGAAAGATACTGCTCAATCGAAAGAGCTTTCACAACAGCAAATTTTGACTTCTCAGCAGACAAATCCTCCTCCTACCAATGTACAGCAACAGTCAGTCACAATTGAATTAGACAAAGAATGGGAAAGCTTTAATCAATTGCTTAATGTGGAAGGACATAATATACAGACCCCTGTACAGACAACAAAAGTTTTGAGCACAGGAATAAGCGGTAATGTGACAAATACAGAGCATATACCTGTCACTCCCTCTTCTGAAATTGTACTTAATGTAGAGGACATTCCTCCTCTAGATGTATTCTACAGCCCGAAGTATAAAGAAGTAGTGAAGAAACAAAGGAAAAAGAGAAAATTAGAAGGTGAAATTGCTACTGAAGCAAAACAATTAGATGTCTTGTGGAAGGATCCTACCACAGAACCTACTGATAATCTTGCTAAGTTATCTCAAATTACAGGGGCATATGCTTCTGCAACTATTGACAAAGCATTTGAGATACAACTCTTATTAAATGAAAAAGAAGAACAGATACAAGTTCTGCAACAGCAATTGCAACAGGTACAGGCCAATAATGAAGCACATATGAAACTTGAAAAGTTACAGCAACAACTTCAAGAAATGCAAATTGGATATCAAAAAAATTTAGCTGATAAAGAGAAACAAATACAGATTATCCAAGATCAGCACAAAGATGATCCAAAACTTCCAGAGTTTATTTCAGAAACTATTTCTTTAAAAAATCAACTACTGCAACAAGAAGAAGTCTTATGCCAAAAAATCTTGCAATGGAATTCTTTTTGTCAAGAAAGTGATAAGATCACTAATCATGTCGTAGATTTACAAAATGATTATGATTTAATTAATGAAAAAGTTACTGATTATTTGGTATGGCAAAAGACAGAGGAAGGAAGAAAAGCTCGTGCACCAATTATTAATGAAAAACATAAAGAAATAATTTTCAATGACTGGGATGCACAAATCAGAGGGACAGAGAGAGCAGCAGAAGAGTCGGCTACAGCAGCAAGCAGTCTTACTGATTTTGTAAATGAGAATTTGCACAAAACAAATTTGATTTCAGAAACTATTCCGGGATATCTTCCACAAGCGCATCAATTTCAAACAGAATGGACACAAAAGGAGGAAGAAAAAGCAAAATCAATCCAAGGATTTACAAGATTAAACTGGGATTCTTACTGGACATATTTAGTGAAACCACACAGTCAACACAGTGCGCTTAATTGCATCATTAGTTCTGCTGAGAAGATTTCACCTACACTTGCCGATTCTGTCTTTTCAGGACAGTTGAAATCTGAATTTGGTCAACCACCTCTTCTCAAAACAATGATGGATGCTTTCAAGTTTAAATATCAAGTTCATAAGTAGTTACTTAATAGTCTTTATTTTTAGATTTAGTTTTAGTTTTACTGTATTTTTGCCTAGGAAAAGGACGGTCATTTAAACCGAATCCTTAATTTTTGTAATAAACTATTTTTAGATTTAGCTAGTAGTGTTTAAACCGTTCTCATGCATTTAGAGAAGGGTCCTGAATTATAATATTTTTGACTTGGAGATTACATTTCTGTACTCCACTGGCTCTTATATTTTATAAAGGATCACATCTGGTGATTTTATGCGGAATTATCTTTACAGTGTTGCATTTCTGTACCTTGGATTTGATTTTGCATTAGAATTACTGGATTAGAGTATCAGATTTTATTTGAAAGCTTTCAAGATGGATAAGGTATTTTTATCTGTTCACTATTGATTTCTTTTGTCTTATGATATTTGCTTTAAAATTTTCTATCATTTATATATATTTGTTTTCATAACGTTTCTTTATATATCATTTTTGAATATAATTGAAATGTTGTCTTTCATAAGTGTATGTAGATGATATACAATGATGAATACAATATGCTAATACAAATCTGTTTAATTTCTTAAATAGAGTTATCTTTATTTGTTTCTGCACATTTCGATTAAACGATAATACATTTTTATGGTTATTGTTCAAACGGAATAATCTGAAGTTGTATTCACATATGATTGCCCGGGTTAGTTTTAGAATTTCTTTATCAGTATTTAGTTTAAATTAGATAGTTTTATTTCAGTCAATTTAGTCTCACTTTCACTCATCCAAATCAACCCATCACCAACCCATTAGTTATAAGGAAACTGTTCCTTTCAATCTAGTCGGATCCACCATACCAAACGGATGAGGAGCTGTCCTAACGTCCCGACCAGGTGGTTTTCCCCAATGTTTGAAGCAGAGATTTTCTAGGCTTCAACACCTTAATATCAGTAAAGCACAAAATTTATAACCTCGATTAATTTGTGAGTGCTGACGCTTCGTACATGGATCCATTTTGATTTGTTGGGTTATTGTGTGTACTTTGTTATTTTCCCATACTTTTAACCATCTTAACAAGTCTGCATGATAGATGGAATACCTTCCCAATAGAATGTACCTAAGAAAGAAACTTCCCAATAGAATGTACCTAAGAGAGAAGCTGGGAAATTTAGGGATGTCAACCTTGGTAATATGTTCCCAAAATGTTAATTAACTTTGTATCAATTTTTCACTATGTTCCCAAAATGTTAATTAACTTTGTATCAATTTTTCGCTTACTTTGTATCAAATTTTCACTTGTGCCATTGCAGTAAATAGCCAAATCAATAATGAAAGAAGTTGGGAAATGTATCAATTTTTCACTTGTGCCATTGCGGTAAATAGCCAATTCAATAACGAAAGAAGCTGGGAAATGTAGGGATGTCATCCTTGGTAATATGTTCCCCAATTTCAATTAACTTTGTATCAATTTTTCACTTGTGCCATTGCAGTAAATAGCCAAATCAATAACAGAGTTCATTTTTATGTATTTTTATGTTGAGAATAGTGAAATCTAGTTTCAAAAACATTTCTTTATTTGAAATATGTTCCCCAATTTCAATTAACTTTGTATCAATTTTCCACTTATGCCATTGCAGTAAATAGCCAAATCAATGACGAAGTTCATTTTTATGCATTTTTATGTTGAGAATAGCGTAGAAATTATATAAATTATGTGTTATATATCCAATATTCTCATGATCTCACACTATTTTAACTTCCCGCAAAATACAGAATCTATTCCACCATTGATCATTTGTGGAAATTAATTAAGATTACAATGCACACATGAAACCATAAAAATTCACACACATTAACACAATTTTTTAATGGGAAATCCTGAAGCTAAAAACCCCAATTATCTGTATATAATATATGTCATAAATATCATGTAAAAATATTCATACAAAGCTAATCATATCAAGCTCTCAGTACAATACAATCGCTACACACTAATTAGGCTCGATCTTGCAAATCCATGCACCGATCTCTACCACCTGCTAGCCTGCCTCTACTGCACAATCCCTGCTGAAGAATGACTCTGAATGAAATAGAATTGCTCCAGCCTTGCTCACGCAATCCTCATTGGCATGTCCACTGAGTGTTGGATACAATCAATGCATCACTATAGTCAGAACTGATAGTCACACTTGCTCTTTCACCTATCTCTCCACTGGTCTCCACTGAAACTGCCATGCACTGTAGTTAACTGATGTATTCTTTAGTTGATTAATGAGTTACTATTTAGTGAATTAATTAACTAATTAATTCACACCACTCTCACTAGCGTATCAATCAGTTAGACTAGATACAACTAGCTCAACTGAGTCTAACTGAGTTAAACTAAATACAACTCCACCAACTACTTCTATAACTCCACCAAAATCTGTCACACGAGTTCTAACTGAAGTCTCCATGAATTAGCTCTAGTAAACCCTCAGGAATAGCATAATTCCTTCTGTCAGATGCTGTGCCACATCTGTGCACTTAACTGAAGTGCTCCAAGAGAATAAGATAATGTTTAGAGTCCAAATATTAGTAAGAGCTAATAATATTCGACATATCTATTTTTAGACTGGCAATCTAAAAATAGATTCTGCCCAATATGTCTAAAAATAGAAGTCCATCTACTTTTCCAACTTGACCAACCATCTAGAAATAGCATCCTGCAACTCATAGAATATGATCGACATGTCTAAAAATAGACATAGTCTAAAAATAGACTTTGCGCCAAAAATAGCCTGCGGGCCCACTTAGTGAAGGCGCCCCTTTTCACTAAGCTCATCATATTGTTGAATCTCAACACTCCCTCTAAAAAAAATAGGGATTATCTGCCACCTCGATCCTGTCTCTATGGTATTTGAATTTTCTTCTGGTGAGCGCCTTCTTCAGAATATCTGCATCCTGATCCTTCGTAGGAATGTAAGAAAGCAACATGATATTCTGCTCCACACAATATTTGATATGATGATACTGGATGTTAATGTGTTTAGATCTATCATGAAATACTGGATTAACTGAGAGTTTAATGCAATTCTGATTATGACAATATATCATCGTGGGATCTAAATGAGAACTGAACAAACCAACCAGGATCTTCCTCATCCATATAGCCTCGCATGCAGCCAAACTTGCTGCCATGTACTCGGCCTCCACTAAACTGAGTGCCACGGATCTTTGTTTCCTGCTGTACCAAGAAAATGCTGTAGATACGATACTGAAAATCCCTCCAGATGTGCTCTTTCTGTCCGTTGGGCTCCCTACCCAATCTGCGTCCATGAATCCATGCAGCTTCAACTCACTCGACTGTCTGTACCACAATCCATATCCCGATGTGCCCCTAAGATACCTCAGGATATGCCTGCCTTCCTTCCAAAAGAGCTTGGTAGGCTTAACCATCGCTTGTGAAATATGGTTCACAGCATAGCATATGTCCAGTCGTGTATTGACTAAATACATGAGCGAACCAACCAACTGTCGATAAACAGTGGCATCCACTACCTCTGCCGATGTAGCATCCTCTTTCCTCTAACCACCAGGAAGAGGAGTGTCGATAGGCTTGCAACCTTGCATATGAAACTTCTCTAGTATCTCCCAGACATACTTTCCTTGAGACACAAACAGTCCACCCTTCTGCTGCCAAATTTCCAATCCTAGGAAATAATGAAGGAGGCCCAAGTCCTTCATCTCAAACTCCTTTGCAAGATTTTCCTTGCATGGGTGTATCAACAGTTCATCATCTGTTAGTATTAAATCATCTACATAAAGTACAATGATCAACAACTTACCCTCCACCACAATTTGGTATAGGTTCGGATCCACCTCACTCTTGGTGAAACCAAGTTCGGTGAAATAATTGTCTATCCGTGTGTACCAAGCACGAGGTGCTTGTTTTAGCCCATACAACACTCTTTTGAGCCTGCACACATGCGAATCACTGCTGAAGATTTAGAATTCTTTAGGCTGCTCAATGTAAACCTTCTCCTCAATGAATCCATTGAGGAACACAGTCTTCACATCCATCTGATGAATGTGCCAACCCATCTGCACTGAGAGAGCAAGGATGGTCCGTATGGAAGAATACCTTGCGACAGGTGCAAAGGTTTCTTCATAGTCAATCCCCTCGATATGTGAGAAGCCCCAGGCAACAAATATTGCCTTATACTTCTCAACGCTCCTGTCAGCAGCTTGCTTCACTTTGCAGATCCATCTCGAACCTACCATTGATTTCCCTTCCGACCTTGGGACAATCTCCCATGCACTGTTTCTGACAGTCGAATCATACTCTTCCACCATGGAATCTACCCATGCGAGATCCTCCACAGCTTCCTCAAAAGAGGATGGTTCTGTCACGATACAATTGCTCATCAGAGCCATGTATTCAGTAAATCGGTCAGGTGACTGTCTCTGTTTGTGCTGTGATGTAGGAACTCCTACATTCTGCACTGCATCAATATTCAGTTGCTCAACTTCTATAGTGTGCTTCCACCCTCTGATGTTTGGCGCTGCATGAGTGGTTTCTTCCACTCCATGAACCTCCTCTTGTGGCTGATCCACATCCTGAGGCTCATCTTTAGGAATAAGTAGCTCTTCATCTGCATGCAAGTGTAGCTCCCTCTCAAGCGACAACTTCATGGCTTTCTCCTCATGAAATTTGATATCCCGTCGCACAATAGTCATCCGAATGTCTGGAAAATACACATGATAATTGTGGGGTGTTTCTGTGTACCCCACAAATATCCCAACCTCTACAGTCGGCTCCAGCTTCTTCCTGGCATCCTTCATCACACGAATGTAAATAGGTGAGCCAAAAATATTCAAATGAGAAATATCAGACTTCTTACCAGAAAATGCCTCTTCGGGTGTACTCATGCCAAGTACTGTATGAGGACAACAGTTTTGCACATAAACCGCAGTGTTGTATGCCTCAACCCACAAGTGTATGGGAAGGCCCTCATCATGCAGCATCGCCTGTGCAACACCCACGATCGTTCTGTTCTTTCTCTCCCCGACCCCATTCTGCTGTGGGTTATGAGGCGCTATGAGTTCTCTTCAAATTCCTTTTGCACTGCAGAAGTCTTTTAATTCGCCAGAGATGTATTCACCACCATTATTTCTCCTTAGAGCTTTCACCTGCTTCCCCGACTCTTTCTCAACTAGCGCCTTGAACTCACAGAAATTTGAGTATGTCTCGCTCTTCTTCTACATGAAGAAGATCCAAAAATTACGAGAAAAGTCATCAAAAAATATCACATAATACCTGTGCTTTGCTGTTGAAGAAAATGAGAAAGGTCCACACATGTCTGTGTGAATTCTCTCAAGGATTGTTGTGGCATGACTATCCTTCTCATGAAAAGTGGTCTTCAAAATTTTTCCCAAAGTACATCCCTTGCACTGATCTGACTGCACAAGTGTACCCTTGGGAAGCTCGACAGAAATCTGCTGCAAATTTTCAAAGTGCTATGGTGAAGATGGCCCAATTTCCTGTGCCACAATTCGCCCTCATCCCGACTCACCACTCCTTCTGATTTGCCTGCCATTGATACGCAACCATATGCCTACAATTGATAAATATTCTTAACTCGAATCCCTATCCTCCTGGTTTGACCAGTTGTTTTACTACGCAGGAAGGCTTTTCCCTCGAAAAAAACAACATCATAACCCTTGTCTTCCAACATCGCCATAGAGATAAGATTCTTCTTCAATCCTGGAACATGCATGACATCCTTCAAGATGAAAGGTTTTCTAGACTCCCTCTCAAAAGAAATGGTCCCGATACCAGTCGCACTATATCTACCATCATTGCCCATCTCGATGTGCACTCCAAGATCCTTTTCATCCAGATCACTAAACAAATCTTCGTCTTCGGTCATATGGAAGGATGCACCACTGTAAATAAACCACACTGATCCCATCACACTTGAAACCAAGCATGTGATCAGAGAAAAATCCAGCTCAAATTGCGAGGCTAAGGCCTCTCCATCTTGCAGATCCAGCAGCCTGCTTATTTTTCTTCTTTTGTGGACAGTTAGTGGCATAATGTCCTTGCTGATGATAGTGAAAGCACTTCACCTTGGACAAGTCCTACTTCTTGCCTTTCACACCGGATTGAGAAGCATTTTTCTTCCCCTTCCCTTTCCTTGCTTTGGCAGCCAAAGCGCAATTTTTTTCATCTTCATTCTTCGATGAAGATCCATCCTTGGTACCTCACCTTATCTCCTCATGCACAATATCCGACCAAAGTCGCTCCCATCCCGATAGTTTCTCTTGACCATTGATAGAGTCCTCGTAGCTATGCCAACTCTTAGGAAGCCCAAGGAGAGCCAAGCTCACCAAGTCCTCTTCATCTATAGTAACCCCCACACTTCCCAGATCATCCTTGCAGTGGACAAACTTCATGAGGTATTTTGGTATACTGTCGCCTTTTTCCATTTTTATTTTCCTAAGCTTGTCTTTAAGTGCCAACTTCCTCTAGTTGCTTCTGCTTTGGAATAAGTCTATCAAAGCCTTCCACATTAAGAATGGAGTGGCTTTACCGTGAAGGCTGGACATAATGTGATCCTTCACACCTTCCAATATAATTCTTCGACACTTTTCTACCTTATTTTTCCATGCGTCAAGTGCAGCTACATCGCTAGAACCAGGCTTTGGAATATCAGTATCTATGAACTCCTTCAACCATTATCATCCAGCACCACCTCCATCCTGTCCTTCCATGCAATATAATTCAAGCTGCCATCAAGGGCATACTCCAATCGCAATCCGTTGAAATACATTTCAATGAATGCTCAACTTCGACACCAAGAAAACACTGCAGCAAATTCGAATTCCACCAGCAAAAAACTCAACCGCTTCAATAATTTCAATCTCCTCTGATCAATACTGCTCTGATACCATGTAGAAATTATATAACTTATGTGTTATATATCAAATATTCTCCTGATATCACACTATTTTAACTTCATGCAAAATACAGAATCTATTCCACCATTGATCATTTGCGGAATTTAATTAAGATTACAATGCACACATGAAACCATAAAAATTCACACACATTAACACAGTTGTTTAACGGGAAAGCCTGAAGCTAAAAACCCAAAATATCTCTATATAATATATGTCATAGAGATCATGTAACAATCCTCATACAAAGCTAATTATATCAAGCTCTTAGTACAATACAATCGCTACACACTAATCAGGCCTGATCTTGCAAATCCATGCACCGATCTCTACCACCTGCTAGCCTGCCTCTACTGCGCAATCCCTGCTGAAGAATGGCTCTGAATGAACTATAATTTCTCCAGCCTTGCTCATGTAATCCTCATTGGCATATCCACTGAGTGTTGGATGCAATCAATGCATCACTATAGTCACAACAGATAGTCACACTTGCTCTTTCACCTATCTCTCCACTGGTCTCCACTGAAACTTCCATGCACTGTAGTTAACTGATGTATTCTTCAGTTGATTAATGAGTTATTATTTAGTGAATTAATTAACTAATTAATTCACACCACTCTCACTAGTGTATCAATCAATTAGACTAGATACAACTAGCTCAACTGAGTCTAACTGAGTTAAACTGAATACAACTCCATCAACTACTTCTATAACTCCACCAAACTCTGTCACATGAGTTCTAACTGAAGTATCCATGCATTAGCTCTAGTAAACCCTCAGGAATAGCATAATTTCTTCTGTCAGCTACTGTGCCACATCCGTGCACTTAATTGAAGTGCTCTAAGAGAATAAGATAATGTTTAGAGTCCAAATATTATTAAGAGCTAATAATATTTGACATATCTATTTTTAGACTGGCGATCTAAAAATAGATTCTGCCTAATATGTCTAAAAATAGAAGTCCATCTATTTTTCCAACTTGACCAACCATCCACAAATAGCATCCTGTAACTCATAGAATATGATCGACATTTCTAATAATAGACATAGTCTAAAAATAGAATTTTCACAAAAAATAGCCTGCGGGCCCACTTAGTGAAGGCGACTCTTTTCACTAAGCTCATCATCTTGTTGAATCTCAACAAATAGTGAAATGTAGTTTCAAAAACATTGAGTTATTTGAAATTTAATGTCAAAAAAGTTGTGTTCTTTTTATGTTGAGAATGAGAAACCTCGATTCCTTGTCCTTAAACAATCACACATGTTGAGAATAGTGAAATCTAGTTTCGAAAACATTGCATTATTTGAAATGTAATGTAAAAAACATTGCATTATTTTTATGTTGAGAATGAGAAACCTCGAGTCCTTGTCCTTAAACAATCACACCAAGATCTGGTGTAATATCTTAAACAATCCACCTGGTTGGTGTTAAATTAGCTTGCCAAGATGACATCATCATATATCCTCTAAACAAGTTCAAAATTGAACATAGTGAAATCTAGTTTCAAAAACATTGCATTATTTGAAATGTAATGTAGAAAAAATTGTGTTCCTTTTATGTTGAGAATGAGAAACCTTGAGTCTTTGTCCTTAAACAATCACACATGCTGATAATAGTGAAATCTAGTTTCAAAAACATTGCGTTATTTGAAATGTAATGTCAAAAAAATTGTGTTATTTTTATGTTGAGAGTGAGAAACCTCGAGTCCTTGTCCTTAAACAATCACACCAAGATCTGGTGTGATATCTTAAACAATCCACCTTGTTGTTGTTAAATTAGCTTGCCAAGAGGATATCATCATAGATCCTAAAAACGATTTCAAAACTGAAAATTATTTTACTTTTTAATCAATATTTTGAGATTGCACTCGTTACCCTTCCCATTCAAATTTACCATTCAAATATATTTTTGCAGCTTTGATGTTTACCAGCTCCAAAAATCCCTTCCCATTCAAGTATATTGTTGCAGCTTTGATGTTTACGAGCTCCAAATGAGGAGGAGCAACAACCTTGTAGTATATTGTTGTAGATTTGATGTTTACGAGCTCCAAATGAGGAGAAGAAACAACCCTGTACTCTACATTGGGAGGAAATCACCCATGATTTTGGGGGATACGGGGCAAATTGTATTGTTAGTCTTTGTGATCATGACTGGGGCAACTTGTATTGTTAGTCTTTGTGATCATGACTATCACTGCATTGACCAAGCTTATAACTTATGCATCCACAGAGCTAACCATTTGAACTTGTATTAAATACGATGCTTAATAGTTGGCAATCAATAGCAAGAAACATGTTTACTTCTATGAAAGGGAAATTCGAATGTGCGGTTTTATATCATCGAATGTATATATGCCATGTTTAAAAAAAGCCTATTTAACATAGGAGATTCAAGTAATTTCTCATTGAATAATTTACAAAATATTAAAAATTCTTGAATGTGCTCCAAACGAATGCTTTCTGTAAAAGTTCTTCCAACAATTGAGTGTTAAGAAATGTGTTATGTTCGATTTTGGTAGATTAAAAAAATTAAAAAAAATCCTTCCTTATGGTATTAGACAGGGAACACATATACAAAGTAACTAATTTGTCAATGGATTAGACATGGCACACATATACAATGTAACTAATTTTTCAAGGGATGATTCTTTCCGATTTCTTTTGAAGCACAACTGCTTAGTTATATTACGATTTATTTGGAAGCGCAACTGCTTATTATTTTAAAAGGTTGACTCTAGTGGTAGAGAATAATCCCTGGTGGGCTATCTCTTTCCCATATTTTTCCATGGAATCTCTTCAATCAGTCATACTTTGCTTCGCAATGCATATCACTTGAAGAACTAGAGTATTGAACTAGACAATGCATATCACCTGAAGAACTAGACTAAACTAGACTTGATTGAATTTCTTGAGCATAATTACTCCAATATGATGTTACAAAAAATTATTATGTATTATATACAAGCCCAGTAATATTTTTATTACATGTATTGCTAGCATAGTTTGTCTTATTGTAGGCATTTAAATTTTGAGCTCCTAAAACTTCAAATTATAGGCAATCTTAGAACCTGCAATAAATATAACTTGACTTAAATTATACATTATCAATAAACATTTGAGGACATTGTAACTAAATCCAAACTAGAGTACTGAACTAGATAATTCATATCACCTGAAGAACTAGACTGAACTAGACTTGATCGACTTTCTTGAGCATAATTACTCCAATATGATGTCACAAAAATTTATTATGTATTATATACAAGCCCAGTAATATTTTTATTACATGTACTGCTAGCATAGTTTGTCTTATTGTAGGTTTTGCAATTTTGAGCTCCTGAAACTTCAACTTCTAGGCAATATTAGAACCTGGAATAAATATAGGCTGACTTAAATTATACATTATTAATAAACTTTGAGGACACTGTAACTATATCCATCTCGTTTAAGACATTGCCTAATAGAATATTACCAATGGTGACAAAAATTCCTTGCATTATGGATGGGTTCAGAGTCACTAGCATGGCTTGTAACAATTTCTGGTTCAACTCCTCATCCACACAACTTGAGCACCCGCTTGTGACAATTTCTGGTTCAACTCCTCATCTGCACAACTTGAGCACCCGTTCAACTCCTCATCTGCACAAATTGAGCACCCACTGGACATTTCACCAGAATTCAACATAAATAAATAATGAAACCCAAATATTAAATTTAACTGACCCTAAACAAACGATAAAGAAGAGATTTCTTTATAAAGCTCTTGAATACCCCAACCTTGAAGTACAAATCTAGCCTGCTACTAAATCAATTAACGAAGAACTATGTTGAAAAATAATTGAGATAACTCTGTGTTGGTTCACCTCCTTGATTGCATGGATTCTAGGATAACATCTTTTTGAGTTCACAATGGTTTTCAAATTGATCACTTTGAATGTGTTCTTCTGTTGCATCCACTTGCAATCCCATCCCTAAATAACCATAATACACTAGAAACAAAATTATTAGGACAAAATATTTGTTCTATGGATACCTCTCCCCTTGGAACTATCTAGAGCACACACAAGATGCACGCGTCATCCATGCACATAGACCCACACATCTGCCACGTGCTCATTGAAATAAAAATTTCTTAATAAAAATACATACAATATAAATAATAAATAAAATTAAATATAAACTAATTTATGAGATAGACACATGAGGCTGGTATGCAGCTCACGTGCCCCTCTAGACTCCAATGCTAAACCTGCATACTTGTTCATAGACGTCTGCTTTTTCTCTAGCTTGACTTGCTACTTATGCAATTACCCAGACTTGTGTACTCGTTCATAGACGTTTTCCTTTTCTCTATCTTGACTTGCTACTTATGAAATCAAAACTGGGAAATTGAATCCCATGCAATCACAACTTGGTAATTGACACCCTTTAGAATTAAAATTTATGGAGAAGAAACTACTGGGAAAAAACTGTAGTTTCAATTGCTTATGGTCTATCAAATTTGGGTAAAAAACACCAGAAATTTGTTGGTCAGTGTCTGTGGATACCTAATCTGTGTTGAATGCCATCATGGTCAACTTCTTCTCATAAGAAAAAAATCTTCAAAAGAAATTCCCTGAAAATCCTATTCTTAATGGGCATCGAAGGGGAGATATGAGATATGATATGTTGTAAGTGAGGGTTAGGTGCTTAAGAGGATATTTGTCACTACATGCACTTCCCTATCTCCCGTAGGAAAGAATCAGGGATGATTTGTATTTGAGAGTTCCTTTAGCCCAAGAGTTTCTTCAAAACAATTACTTCTTTAGCCAAAGAGTTTCTTCAAAATAGTTACAATAGATAAGCTTCCCCACTCCGAGCCTATATCAACAAATCTTGAATAACTTGTAAACAAAAAACCTACAGGTATATTTCAAGCTTTTAAATGTATTTGCATTGTCTCCATTATAAAAAGGAAAAGATTATAAAAAAGAAAAGAATTGCAAAAAAGATGGCCAAAGACCTTGAATGATCATGGAGATTGCGACAGTAAAAGAAAAAGCAACATCTCAACATATTTTCTCATTGAAGTTGGACGAAAGCAAGAGCAACATATTTTTCAGTTGAAATTGGACGAGGAAGAAGCAAGGGTAGTAGAAGAAGAGAAAAAGGTATATCTTGACCTTGAGGCTTGAACCATATATATCTATGAACCAGTAAGGTTTTTATTTTATTATCAGTTGACTGTTTGTACTTCATTTAATAAGGTGTTGATGAATTTTTCAAGCTTAATTTGTAAAGCTTGACAGTGCATCCAACAGATTAACCAACACATACAATGTGTATATGTGTTTGTTTAATGATATGATATGTTTTGTCTTCAAATGTCCTATAAATACAAGTGATTACCCTAGAAACTTTACACAAGTTGTTTTATTTAACGCACTCCACTCCACCCCACCCATCGATTAAGCTCTCGTCGTTCTACTTCCACCTTCCTTATTGGAAGGAGTAACCTTGAGGAAGGCACTAGCCTTACATGTCACAAATTCATTTATGATTTTCTGCATTGAATAAATTGCTTTGAGATTGACCAAAACCCTCGCTTCTTCTTGATTGATTGATGGCGGGTAGCGAAAGGAAAGTTTGGCGGCTACTACATTCTTGTTAAGCCTCTGCAATATCCCTCGGATGTAAGGGAAAGGAAAGTTCAGTGGCTACTACATTCTTGCTAAGCCTTTGCAATCTCCCTCAGATGAGATCTATGTTACAAGAAATTGAGTCTTTAAGCCTCTGCAATCTCCCTCGGATGTAAGCCTCTGCAATCTCCCTCAAACGAGATCTCTGTTACAAGAAATTGAGTCTTTCATTGAGTCTTCCATCAGATGAGGATCTCTGCAACATTTATGCGACAGAAAGTTGAGTCTTATTCAAGAAACCACTTCTCCTTGCCTTTATCATGGCCTTGCCACCAGTCGTTGGCCAGCCAACATGCCGACAACCACATGTCGAGAGTCACATACACAGGCCAACATTGTTAATAACCAGAGGCCAACATGCCAATAGCCACAACAACCACATGCCGAGAGTCGTCAACAACCACATGCCTAGAGTCACATACACATGCAGGGGGCAAATGGCAGCAATACACCATAATGTTGCACAACATATCAAATATATGTTCAATGTAGTTCACATAATGAAAATTTTATGTTTTAATGCTAGCCTTCAAGCTAGCATTAATCCTCTTCACAAGAGCAAAATTTGGATAAAGACTTAAATAATTTACATGGGAAAAAGATGGTTGTAAAAAAAACCTAACTTCCATAGATCATATCTCTGAAAATATTTTGAGCCAAGATCTGAAATTTTTATACAAAGTTTTTTAGGATTTCAGCTTCCCGTGATAAAAATTTCCACTTCTGAATCTTCGTAGAAACAAAGTTATAGCGAAAATTCCACGATGACTTGTTTGGAGCGGCAAAACCCTAGAATCCAAAGCTCTGATACCAAATATTATGAAACCAACTCCAAAAATAGAAGAAAAGAGAGATCAATGCCTTATGAATAAGCCACTTGGAGGGGGAAACCTCCTTTACATTACATGAATGAACAATACTTGGATGATACAAATGAAAAAACCTCCTTTTATATATAGGAGTCGATGTGGTCACAATATAATCCTAGTCGACCTAACAATAATAATGTAAGGAAACAATAATAACAATATTGGGGTTATAGGGGTACAACAATAACAATAAGGGGGCTACACTAACAACAATAAGGGACTACATTAGTAATATAGGGACCTAGCATAAGACCATGGTTGATGGGACACGGACTCTAGGCTGAATGTTGTGAAAAAAATCTAAGTGGGTGCTCATTTTGGTTTATTATGACTAAATGAAATCGGAAAAGGCAATGGAAAAGGAAATGGCTAAGGAATTAAAGAGGAAAAAACTATTTTTGGCACATTTATTTATAAAAATAATGGAAATTAGGACAAAAGGGAGATGAAAGGTCACATGTTGCATGTGAGGAGAAAAATGAAGGAAAATAATGGAAATGAAGAAAATATATGCCTCATTGATAAAAAGGCTTATGAGGATCAGTTGGAAACTTTTTCTCGTTAAGATTTTGTCATTACATTTTTTGGAGCTCTCTCATTATTCTCTCTCTCTCTCTCTCTCTCTCTCTCATACTCTTGGATACTTATAGTTTTCTTTGAGCACACTTGGAGAGTGTGGATACTTAGATATTTAGAGCAAGAAGGAAAAGGAAGAGAATGAAAGTGCAAGAGGTCATTGGGATATGTAGCTACAATGAGTTTTGATGGCAGGTATCGAGTTGAATGTATGTTTTCCTCACAAGTTTTGGCATGCATGATGTATGCATGTGAATTTTCCTAGCCTTTCCATTTCCCAGATAGCCATGGTGTTGTGGGTTTATTTACATTGATTTTTTTTTTTCTGGTTGGTTTTCATGATTCTTTTAGCCGTGGGTTGAATTATTAGTTCCTGGAAGCCTTGGTTGGAAAAACACTCTAGAAGCTCGACAGACAACTGTGGGTGAGTTACTAGTCTTGGAAGCCTTGTTTGGACAAATGCTTTGCAAGCCCTAGGTGGGTTGAGTTACTAGTCCTGGAAACCCTAGTTGGAAAAATTATTTGGAAGCCCTATAACAATTAGGGTTGAGTTACTAGTCCTAGAATCCCTGGTTGGTACAAACACTCTAGAGATATAAAAAAAATTAGATAAAGACCAATTCGTGATGGTTGTGATGTTTGACTCTGAGGTGGATTCACTGGTTGAGGGTTGAGGTGGTTTGGCCTCTAGAAGTCATGGAGCGATTGTGATTGATGTGTTTGATGAGATCCCACATTCATGCTTGGAATATGGCACAAGGTTGATTGGCTAAAGTAAGGTTTAGCTCCACCAATCTATAGTCGAGTGGAATGTGGTAGTCCCATCTCTATTTGGTTTTTACATACATTAACGAAGAGCTCATTCCTTTGGTATTTTATGTATAATTTCACTACATATTATGTGGTTTCTATTTATGTTGTATCCATGGTATTTATTTTGTTATTGTATTGGTTATAAGAATGTATTTTATCAATGATGATGTATGGCTCTATCCATGTTTTTACTTTTAAATGAATGAATAATGTATCTATGGTAAAATAGATTTTATTACAACTTATGATGTAAGGGTGCAATGCTTCTTATCGATTCTCAATAAGTATGAGACCCCTATGTTTACATCTGTTGTTTACACCTATAGATGCAATGTTTGTGACATGTTTGATGATATTCCTGTCATGGCTAGGAGGGGTACATATAATTTCATGATGATGTGATTGCTTCTGTATCTTTTTTTAATGTTATTCATCATCCCCTATAGTTTCATGAAGTTCTGGGTAGTGACTTGGGCTATGGGGCTGAAAAGGTAGCACAAATTCTAGAGTTGCTGGCACATAACTAAACAAACAGGGCCCTGGCCGCTATCTTTCCTTGACATTCCCACGGATATAGGATTTTAGCTGCTACCTTGCCTTGGAATTCCCACAGCTAAGGCTCAAATTGGTCAAAAGTTTAGTCTCCCTCAGGGTTCAATGGCTTGGAAGGTTGGGTTACCTCCTGAGGATGTTTTTAATGTTGTGTAAGGTGTGTTTGTCTTGTTTCCATTGGTTCCACTTTCTTAAGGTCTCCTAGGAGGTTGAATCTCATATTAATAGCATCTCATCACATCTTTACCTTGGTTGGCCGATTACTTAGGTAGATGTAGAAAGAGGGTGTTATAGAGTAGTACTAGAACATGGTTGCACATTGCGTAATATATGTGTTTATCGTGCATAAATGTTAATTATATAATATATATTTTTTATTTTTTCAATATCACACTAAATTTTAAACTTTAAAAATATTATTTATTTAAAATAAAATATAAACATATAATTATCAAATTTATCTAATAAACTATTTTATGTTTTAAATTATGTGCTATATATACATAAATTTAACCACATATCTATTATAGATATATAATTATGGAGTTTATATAATTAACTATTTGATATTTTAAACTATGTAGTACATAAATTTAAATTTAGCCACATATCCATTCACTAATTTATACTTGGAGTGGGTTCAATCCAAATGCAAATATCATGTCGTTGTGTGACTTAACTACATACCTATCTAAAAATGCACATCATGTTCAGCAACTATTAGCTTCTAAGTTGCTATTCATCTGGTTTTAAAATATAAAATCTTTAAACAATTTTAACAATGCAAATTTTGATTATATAATTAAATTAAATGATTTAACAAGCTTTGGATTTAAAATTACAATATTATAAAACATTTTTATTAAGAATGCATATCAATATTTTGATTTATGGTAATTATATAATTTCTAGAATAATTTTTTTTGTTAGATACAAGACTTTAGTGATCCATAAAATAGATAATAAATAAATGTCTTTTTGATTAGTCACAAGATTTGGTTAAATTTTTAAATTAATTGATGAAATTCATCCTCAAAAAAATTAAAACACTAAATAAAATAATTAATATTAACTTTACTTTATTCAATCTAAATTTAACAACCTAAATTTACTATTTTAACAAATTTTAAAACAACAATATAAAATATTTACTACATTGCACTTTAACTTTATTTTAAATCTAATATTTTAAAACAACAATATAAAATATTTAATATTTACTACACTGGACTTGAACTTTATTCTAAATCTAGTATTTTACCGTTAGCCTTTGCATACCCTTATTAGCTTCCTATTTGACACCATACATGTTTCGAAGTATGTAATGTAACATGTGTACTTTATTCTAAATCTAGTATTTTACCATTAGCCTTTGCAGACCCTTATTAGCTTCCTATTTGACGCCATACATGTTTCAAAGTATGCAATGTAACATGTAAATATTACGGTTTGCATACCCTTATTAGCTTCCTATGTGACACCATACATATTTCAATGTATGTAATGTAACACGTGAATATTACAATTTGCTTTTGCACACACTTATTAGGTTACTGTATGGCAGGATACATGTTTCAACGTATGTAATGTAGCATATCAATATTACAAAGTTCAAGCTACTTCGCCTTAATATCAGTACTAAAGCACAAACTTTATAACCTTGATTCGTTACTGAGCGTTAACTCTTTCAGTTTGATTCGTTCATGGATCCATTTTGATTACTTTTTAACCTTTGATTCGTTAGTGAGTGTAAACTCTTCCAGTTTGATTCCTTCATGGATCCATTTTGATTTGTTGGATTACTGTGTGTACTTTGTTATTTGCCCGTACAATTAACCATCTTAACAATGCTTTTGGCCATGCTCCATCCTGGGCATTGTTTTCCTAACTTAAAGGTAAAATTGATGATGTAGCTCAAGAAATCCGGATGGAGTCGTGGCTTAAAACAGCATAACAATAGGTCAAAGGCACTCGGCAACGCTTGACAAGCGTACGCTTCACTAGACAGGTGTTTCCATTGTGCATGTGAAGCTCGCCTCCTCCTCCCAATCTGCCACGATGCTCACAAATGCAAGGATGTGGCACCTCCAAATCCCTGTTGCTACTCCCCTCCCATAGTTTATTTGTACTGCACCACATTCAATCACAGAAAAGTCAGAAATATAGATGAGCCAAGTTCACAAATAATATAACAGAAGCACTCACAAACGTATGGGCGTGTTGTTTTGGAAGTATTTTGTCTTTAGAGGTAGCCTTAGGATATTTTTGGACTGAATTTTCACTTTAATTTTAAGGATTTGTCCCTGACTTCATTGCTTGATATATGTTGGTCGATTCTTGCTTCTCAATGAATTCTTATATTGTGTGCCAGTGTGTAATTAAACAAATTATCGACAATCAGCATGAGTGCCCAAGAGCAGAGACCCGGTCTTGAGGGTCAAACCGGTCCCATCTCCATTGGAGAGGTACTGCGCAATAACTATATCTGTTCATATTTGAACGTTTCAGATTTGAGTATTAATGAGATTTAATATTTTCAGATTTGGGTATTTTGGATTTTTCATATTTGGGATTTGGGTGCTCGATTATTTCAGATTTGGCTTTTTCATATTTGGGTATCGATAATATTTGAAATCAGTAACGTATCAAGCTTGAGTTTCAATCGTTTAGGTTTGGGTATCATGCTATTTAACTTTTTCAGATTCGGATTTGTAAAACATTTGAAATCTTTAACGTTCTTGCTCTCTGCTCCAAATTTCCTAGGCCTTGCAGGTAGCGGGATTGCTTAATCCCGATAAGGAGATTGATCTTGGGGTTGTGAGTGCAATTAGGAGTGCAGAGGGGAGAGCCACAGGAGTTAATGGTGGGCTTCCTAATGGCCCTGCAGCTCAAGGTCAGCAGGTCCTCGACAGGAGCACAAGTCCAATGGTCTTGGCGTTAGGCGAGGAAGACACGTTGGGCACAATCACAGCTGTATGTATCTCTTCTACAAAATCATGAGATCACAAAAAATATCATTAGATCACAAAAAACTGCATTCAATGACATTAGATCACAAAAAACTGCATAAACTGCATTCATTGACATGTTTATACATTCAATGACATAATCACAGCTGTATGTATCTCTTCTACAACATCATGAGATCACAAATAAAAATCATGACATCACAAAAAACTGCATAAACTGCATTCAATGACATGTTTATGCATTCAATGACATGAGAATAAGTCACGAGATCACAAAAATAACTGCATTCAATGACATGAGAATAATTTGAAGAAACCAGCTTACACGACACGAGATGACAAAAAACTGCATTAAAGTACATGAGAATAATTTGAAGAAACCAGCTTTTATGTAGGTTTCATAAAAGAAATAATATGAAGGTGTGCAATTTTGAGAACTCATGATAATATATGATTGCAGCATGCCATGGATACTCCGCAGCTAGAGAAGCCTGTCAATATTCGAGACGCCCAGAGGGTGGTTGAGGCTGAAATGCTTAACAGCCACACTGGCCAGGTCGATCAGGAAGGCGTTGCTCCAGCGATTAAGGCAGCCGCAGACTACAATGTTTCTTATGGGTATGCTAATCCCAACGTTCTATAAAAAAGCGAGGTCCAGTGGGTTTGGTCATTTCTCTAAGGATCCACATCCATGAGGTCCAGTGGGTTTGGAAATTTTGATTTTCCAGAGTTGAAGCTATTCTGTCGATGTGTATGAAATTTTGAGTTTCCAGAGATGAAGCTATTCGGTTGATCTGAAGTTTATGTTGAAATTGTGTTTTGTTTTTAAATTTTGGATTATATAGCTCTGCCAACTAAATATTTTAATAGCTAGTTGACATTATTTTTAGATTTTTGGTTGTATATCTTTAGATTTTTGGTTGTATATCGCTCCCAATTAAACATTTCAATAAGTGAGACATGCACTTTGGAATTTTCAATAACTGAGACATGCACCATGCACTTTGGAATTTTCGATCTGTTATGTAAGCAGAGCGCTTGATTTATTTGTGGTAGATGACTCCACCACCTGTAGAAGCTGAAGCTTTCTGTTCTGCACGTGAAATATGTTATCATGTGAAATATCTTATCTAATAGAAGATTCGACCTGTGAAATATGTCTACTAATCTTTCATTCATAGTAAATTTTTTTTGTGTTTTTTCTCCATTTTTCTGTTTTCTGTTTTTAGATTTACTGATCATAACCAATACTTTTGGTTTTACTTATTTAATCACTACAATGTTTTCTGTACAAGGTCATGTGATCCATATGGCATTATCCTCCTTTTTAGAACAAAAGTACTTTATCTAAATAATTTCAGATCCTATGATCGAAGCGGAATAAAATTTCAGATTCTATGATCGATACGAAATTATCTTCTTCTCAGAACAGAACCTTTTATTTAACGCTTAACCTATTCACGATATTTATCCGATTTTCTAGATGTTAATGATCCCGCACTCGAGTCGAAGTTATCTTCTTCTCAAACAGAACCTTTTATTTAACGCTTCACCTATTCAGGATATTTATCCGATTTTCTAGATGTTAATGATCCCGCACTCGAGTCGAAATTGCTGTTTACTATTTTCTAGTGTTTACTTTGCAGGGAGATGCATATACGAAATTAAATAACTATTGAAATTGAAGTGCCACACCTACACTTTCATCACTCTGTACTGTGTAGATATTTTAATATAGGTACTGTGTATTCTCATCATATATACACAGTATATATATGAAAATAAATATAAAATATAGGTATTGTGTATTCAATATTAAAAAGAAATTGCAGCACTACCCTTACATTGCCTACTTTTCACCATGTATCCACCATTATTGAAATTGATATCTCTCACATTATATAGGTATTTTGTATTCAATATTAAAAAAATTCACCATGTATCCACCATTATTGAAATTGAGATCTCTCACATTATATAGGTATATATAGGTATTGTGTATTCAATATTAAAAAGAAATTGCACCACTTCCCTTACATAGGTATTGTGTATTCAATATTAAAAAGAAATTGCACCACTCCCCTTACATCGCCTACTTTTTGATATTGAGATCTCCCACATTATATAGGTATTGTGTTTCAATATTAAAAAGAAATTGCACCACTACCCTTACATCGCCTACGTTTCGCCTACGTTTCGCCTACTTTTCACCATTTGTCCACCATTATTGAAATTGAGATCTCTCACATTATTATTGAAATTGAGAATTCTCACATTATTATAAGACTTCCTTCACTCGGACTTTAAAAAGCACTCACGACATTACCCATACATTATTGGACGACATTACCCATACATTATTGCATTATATTAGACTTCCTTCACTCACACTTTAAGAAGCACTCACGACATTACCTCTGCATTATTGCATTACATTATTGTATTTGTGAGATTGTGGAGTCGATACTACTGAATTTCATTGTAAATGACATGAGGCTGTCGGCTTAAGGATAAGCACATATTCTGAAGTTGATACAATTGTACATTAGTGTTATTGCATTTGAGAGGTTGTGAGGATGAGGATAAACACAGCTTTTGAAGTTTATACCATTACATACATCACTCCATTTTTGTGAGGTTTCACACAAAGTTTATAGAATTACATACATCACTCCATTTTTGTGAGGTTGTGGGAGGTTGTGGGTTTAGGGATAATTGTATTTTTAGCACTCCATTTTTGTGAGGTTGTGGGAGGTTGTGGGTTTAGGGATAATTGCATTTTTAGGGTTGTGAAGTTGACACAATTACATACATCACTCCATTTGTGTGAGGTTGTATGCTTAGGGCACTCCATTTGTGTGAGGTTGTGTGCTTTAGGGATAATCCCTTATTTGTTTGTGTGAGATTGTGTGCTTTAGGGATAATCCCTTATTTGTGTGAATTTGTGTCCGTGTCCATTTGTGTGAGGTTGTGTGCTTAGGGATAATCGGTTGTGTGCTTAGAGATAATCCTTTAATTTGTGTGAGTTTGTGCACTTAGGGCTTAGGGATAATTCCTAATTGTATTTTTAGGGTTGTGAAATTGATACAATTACATACATCACTCCATTTGTGTGAGGTTGTGGGCTTAGGGATAATTGTATTTTTAGCGTTGTGAAGTTGTTACAGTTACATAAATTACATACATCACTCCATTTGTGTGAGGTTTTGGGCTTTTAGGAATAATTGTATTTTTAGGGTTGTGAAGTTGATAGAATTACATACATTAGATACATTACTCCATTTGTGTGAGGTTGTGGGCTTCGGGATAATTGTATTTTTAGGGTCATGAAGTTGATACAATTACATACATTACATACATCACTCTATTTGTGTGGACATACATCACTCCATTTGTGTGAGGTTGTGGGCTTAGGGATAATTGTATTTTTAGGTGAGGTTGTGGGCTTAGGGATAATTGTATTTTTAGGGTTGTGAAGTTGATAAAATTGAACATCATGAGATCACTCCAATTGTGTGAGGTTGTGGGCTTAGGGATAATTGAGATCACTCTATTTGTGTGAGTTTGTGGGCTTAGGGATAATTGTATTTTTAAGGTTGTGAAGTTGATACAATTGTACATCATGAGAGTGTGGGCTTAGGGTTGTGAAGTTGATAAATTATACATCATGAGGTTGTGGGCTTAGGGTTGTGAAGTTGATACAACTTTGCATCATGAGTTTGTGGGCTTAGGGATGTGTAAGGTTGTGGGTTTAGGGATAATTGTATTTTTAGGGTTGTGAAGTTGATACAATTGTACATCATGAGGTTGTGGGGTTAGGGTTGTGAAGTTGATAAATTGTAAATCATGAGGTTGTGAGGTTGTGGGCTTAGGGTTGTGAAGTTGATATGATGCAAGGGCATTGGACACTAGCCAACAATGTGAGAAAATTGTCCACATGTTGTGGCTAGAAGAGTTCGAAATTATTCAAGAAATGTACCAGCAAGGTGTCAATGCCTTAGCTATCTGTTGCACTTAGAGCAGTTAGGGTTAGTTTAATAACTGAAGAAGTCAAATAGTTTCATTCGTGTCAGTCTGTTTGGTTTCTGTTGATAGAATGTAATTAGGCTTTTAATTTATTTAAGAATAAAACGGTCCTCAGGAAGGAACCGAAGAGTCATGTAATAATATATAAAACTGTAACCCCTGATATAGAGTAAAGGGGGGATTTTGCAATGAAAGATTGAATCGAGAAGCATTGCTCTCTGTTGAATAAATTTTAGACTCATTGGCTATCTGTGTGTGTTATTGGAATTTTCTCGAAGGACTCATTCCTTCGATTTGAGGACTCTATGTATAACTTGAATGAGGAATCAATGTTGTGTGAAATCTCCTTGTTTCTCTCTGTCTATATTTGAACTCATATTCTCGGTGAATGAATTAAACGTGATTATCTTGTATAGAAGTTTGTAGAAGGTCGAATAGCAGCTCTGTTGGAAGAGCGATACCATATCCTCGGTGTGTGTGAATTGAACGAATGAATCTCATGTAAAATAATTGATTCTATTCATTGAGCATAACAGAAGCATCCTCTGTTTATTTCAAGGGTAGTAGGACTCTGTTTGTTGGTGGAGCGATATAGTAGAGACCGAACCACAGTGTTAATGCGGGGAAGATGAAGTGAAGAAATGCACTAAACTGTCGTGAAATTTCGAGTCGAACACTATTCAAAAACCAGATTGTCAGCTGGGTGGTTTTGAAAACCCATACCACTTGTTTCGCACCAATTTTGGGGCTAGGAGTGGTTTTCGAAATAAAAATGCGATCCAATTGAAGTTCGCCACGTCACCGACCCAATACTGCCCATTTCACATTTTTTTTCTAAGTTAAAGTTCGGTCCACAAAAAGTGCGATTCTCGTCCGATCGTGAGGGAGGAGGATCCAAGGGTTTTCGCAACAACGAGTAGCACAGAAGTTAATCAAGGTATGGCCAACGATTTTGCAATAGTAAATGTTTATTTAATTCGTAAAAATTGAATAGTGGAGGCGCGTGGGGCCCGTGAAATGCAATGTATAATAAAATGTCGCGTTGTTAGAGTTAAATGAGGTTAATGTTATAAGCCAAGGTTTGATGTTTTTTTAAAAGGGTCGAAAAATTTATTCGTAAGTACTTAGAATATGGTGGAAAGTTAACTTCTATTCATAGGTGAAAGTATTATACTTCCAAAGGGGGTTGAGTTGGTTTATTTATAAAGGAGCGGACATTGTCTAAAGGACTTTAGAAGTTATCATTTATTTCATTTATCAAATTCGTGGAATTTGATTAATGAAATGGTTGAAGAGACCCTTATTGAATGAAAATACAAAGACAAGAGAGACCAGCTCTCCTTAGCACCTGCACACCAATTTTGCTATCATGACACAATTGTACATCATGATGAGGTTGCAGGCTTAGGGATAATTATACATCATGAGGTTGTGGTGGGCTTACAGATAATTGCACATCATGAGGTTGTGGGCTTAGGGATAAGTGCACATTTTATTTTTTCATTTGTAGGGTTGTGAAGAAGTATACAAGTTGTGGGCTTAGGGATAAGTGCACATTTTATTTTTTCATTTCTAGGGTTGTGAAGAAGTATACATTTGGGTTGTGAAGTTGATACAATTTTGCATCATGAGGTTGTGGGCTTAGGGATAAGTGCACATTTTATTTTTTCATTTCTAGGGTTGTGTAGTAGTATACATTTGCGGTTGTTTTATTTTTTAATTTCTAGGGTTGTGAAGAAGTATACATTTCGGGTTGTTGTATTTGTGAGGTTTTTGAATTGTACATCATGAGGTTGTGGGCTTAGGGATACTTTCACATTTTATTTTTGCATTTCTAGGGTTGTGAAGAAGTATAGATTTGGGTTTGTTGTATTTTTGAGGTTGTGGGTTTAGGGACAAGCACATTTATGAGGTTGTGGGCTTTTAGGGAAGTGCACATTTTATTTTTTTTATTTCTAGGGTTGTGTGGTACATGTATAATGGAAGAAGTATACATTTGGGGTTCTTTTGTGGTATGTGTGATTAGGAAGAAGTATATGTTTTTGTTGGTCTTTTAGGGATAAGTGCACATTTCATTTTTTTATTTATAGGGTTGTTGTGTGGTATGTGTGCTTAGGAAGAAGTATTCATTTAGGGTTCATGTGTGGTATGTGTGCTTAGGAAGAGGTATACATTTTTTTCATTGTATTTTTGAGGTTGTGGGTTTAGGGACATTTGTGAGGTTGTGGGTTTAGGGATAAGCACATATTGTGAAGTTGATACAATTGTACATTGGTGCATTTGTGAAGTTGATGCAATTGTACATCAATGCATTTGTGAGGTTGTGGGTTTAGGGGCAAGTGCACATTTTCATTTTTTTGTGTGGTATGTGTGCTTAGGAAGAAGCACACGGCTTTGCATTTTGTATTTTTGGGGTTGTTGTGTGGTTTTCCTTTTGCATTTCCAGGGTTATGTGGTCTGAAAAAACCACACACTTATAACATTACCACAGATTCATAACATTACTCCTTCATCACCTACTCATTATTGCGGAGTTGATACAATTGTACAAAAATATCTAAAATGGCTTGGTGGGAATGAGGAGAGAGAATAATTAATTCCCATAAAAATGTGGAAGAGGAATAATAGGATTTTTATTATCCTAAAATGGAATAAATTCACTGGAGTGAGGAAGAATTCACTCCCATAAAAAGAAGATGGCTAAATGTCTTGGTGGGAATGAGGAGAGAGAATAATTCATACGCATAAAATGGTGGAAGAGGAATGATAGGATTTTTATTATCCTAAAAAGGAATAAATTCACTGGAGTGAGGAAGAATTCACTCCCATAAAAATAAGATGGCTAGGTGGGAGTGAGGAGAAGAATAATTCATTCCCATAAAAAGGTGGAAGATGAAGAATAATAATTTTACTATGCCGAAGAGGAAGAATAAGAATTCACTCCCTTAAAAAGATAGCTTGGCTTGGTGGGAGTGAGGAGGAAGAATAATTCATTCCCATAAAAAGGTGGAAGAGGAAAAATAAGAATTTTAGTATGTTGAAGAGGAAGAATAAGAAGAAGAATAAGAATTCACTGGAGTGCGAAAGAATTCACTCCCATAAAAATAAACTTGTTCGGAGTGAGGAAGAGGAAGAAGAATAATTTAGTCTCATAACATCCTAGTTGATACAATTGCACATCATTGTATAGAAGAATTCTCATAACAACCTAGTTGATACAATTGTACATCATTGTATAGAAGAATTCACTCCCTTAACATCCTTGTTCATGATGTACAATACAATTGTATATCATAAAAACCTCATTGATACAATTTTACATCATTGTATATAAGAATTCACTCTCATAATAGCCGCTTTCATGATGTACCATACAATTTTACATAATTGTATTTGAAAGGTTGCAGGGTTAGGGATAAGAATATATTTTACCTTTATACCTTACAATTTTACCTTTATAATTTTTGGGGTTATGTGAATTTGATACAATTACAGTAGGTCATTGTATTTGTAAGGTTGTAGGATTGGGATGGCCACACATTTTTTCCTTTTGCATCTTTGGGGTTGTTCTATGGTTTGACATAACCACACATATTTTCCATTTGTAGATATGCACATCTTTTCCTTTTGTAGGCCTAGGATAAACATAGGGGTTGTACATATTTTCCTTGTGCTTTTTAGTTTGGGAGTAGGTAGTTCATTACCCAAGGTTAACATCTTTTTACTTTTTTATGATTTGCATAAGCACAAGAGTTATGTAGGCTTGGGATAAGCCTTTTGCAGTTTTGGGGTAAGCCTTTTTCATTTTTGGGGTTTATGTGGTTTATAACCACACATCTTTGCCATTTGTAAATTTGTACATCTATAACTTTTGCAGGCCTAGGATAAGCATAATATTTTACATATTATCCTTGATCATTTTTTGTTTGGGATATGAAGTGCCTTACCCAAGGTTCCAATGTACAAAAATATTTACTTTTGTAGGCCTGGGATAAGCATGGGAGTTATGTAGGCTTGGGATAAGCACGAGGGTTATGGGCTTACGTAGGTTTGAGATAAGCACAAGGCTAAAAAAATATTATCCTTGTGCATCTTGGGACACTTTTGTAAGCATGGGATAAAGAAATGAGTTATGTAGGTTTGGGTTAAGCACATGGATAAGCATGTTTTATCCTTGCACGTTCTGGGGCACTTTTCTAAGCATGGAATAAGCACATGAGTATCCCATAAGTGTTTTTGTAGGCTTGGGATAAGCACATGAGTATCCCATAGTGGTTATGTAGGATTGGGATAAGAACATGAGTGCATTATTGGGCAAGTGGTGCATTAGCACACATTTATGGGGAAATTAGTGCATTACTGATAGGAAGCTAAAAATTTTGGGGGCAATTAATGAATTACTCCAACTTTGACACAAATATACATTTTTTCGTAATGAATTTGTAGGGACATGTAGTGCATTACCCATTTTCTAGGATTGCACAAGCATGGCACAAATGTGTAGCTTCTAATGCAACTTTTGGGGAACGTAATGCATTATCCATTTGTGGGGATTACCCAAAGGTTGGCACAAATTTACATATCTGGTAGTGCATTATCCAAAAATCACATTTTCTTTTGTGGGGGACATGTAGCACATTCCCCGAGCTTAGTATTGAAGAAAAAAATAGTTCCCTTTTGACACCATCTTTAAAATCCATTTTATTCTTTTTTAACACCATCCTTAAAGTCCATTTTCTTCCTTTTTGACCTTAATAAATCCAATTAAGTGTCATCTTGTAAGATTATTGGAAAAAACAAGTATTAAAATCATATTTTATTCATAATTTCATTATTATTTATTATTTGATTTAATATTTGCATAAGTTAGTAATCGATTCTGCAGCTTACTTGAAGAATCTATAGGTTCTGAAACAACAGTTGAGGAACGAACATATGAACAGGTAGCTGGAAGCTAGCAAAAATTTATCCACCTATTCCTCTGGTCTAGCAAGTGATAAGGACTCCCATATGAGCAGGTCAATGTGGAAGTCAACCCAGGAGTCTAGAGACAAATCAGGTGAGTGAGAAAAGGATTGAAGTTGATATTTTCCCCCATGATTTTCTTCTTCAATAGAAAGTCATGGAGAATCATTATCTTATTTCAAAAAATTTTGTTTAAGAAATTATGTTGAGGAAGATAGACTTAGAAATATCCAAACGGTTTAACGAAGGAGGTTATAAAACCTGCCTCTCGGTATGATCATGATGACTTGTTATTGTTTGAAATACTCTTTGTGATTGTTTAATTACAACTCTTGAATCCACTATGTTTTGTGTTTATATGCGTGGTTAATAGTTGTTGACCTCTGTATACCTGCACACACGGGATGGCCCCCTGGGAGCTTTAAGGTTTTGCTTTTATTTCTAGTTAATTTTTTTGTTTTTTAGAATTAAGTAATTATAAAATTTCTTTTCAGATAATGCTTGTAGAATTTGTTATATATTTTATAATAGAATTTGTTGCATAATTTCCTTCGTAGATTTAATCTAATTGTGTGAAAACTTTCATAGATTTAATTTCTTTGTGTGAATGATGAAGAAAATAATAAAATGTATTTATTATTTACATGTAGATTTTGATAGATGGATAGGAAATAGAATCATTTGATTTTAAATTTTGCAATTAGAAGTACAATTTCTTTCAAGGTTTTATTTTTGTCAAGTGTGAAGTAGAAGTATATTTTGTTTATTTCGGTACTTTAATATTAGTTTACTTTTCTGTTAAGTGTGACTATTTATTTTTTCCAAGTGTGGCATTTATTTCTGCACTTAAAATTAGTTTTATCTTTTTGTGTGAAACTTTCCTTTCGTGCAAGAGTGACAATATTTTTACTTTGAGTGATTTTTAGATAAAAGATGTGCATAAAAACATCCTAATTCAATTTAAAAAATAACTCACATGATAAGGAATACTAGCGCAAATGGTTCATATATACTTCATTAGTTTACAATCCCTCATCGATAGTTTATGAAGTAATTTAAGATCAATTAAATTACCCACATTTTGGCACCGTTTCCGGGGAAGTGTATATAGGATTATTTTCATTTGAATAAAATTAAAAAAAAAATGATAAAAAGATATTTATGCATAGGGAAAGAGATTCTAGGGATAGATTTATAAGTGGACGTAGGAGTTCAATTTGAACATCACCACTCACTCCACCAAGACCCTATAGTGTCACACCATCAACTAAAACTCGTATTCCAACATTTATAGGTAGACATAGACTTCTTGAGGTACATAGACCGGAGATCCAACCTAGGGATTCACCAACTTCCTCTATTGAAGTTGTAGTAGAAGAAACTACATCCCCAATATAAGGAGCAATATTTCTATTTTCAATTGGAGAACAACTTCTAGGAAAATAACTAGGAAGCCCCTATTAAAGAGGAAGGAGAGACTTATTTTAACATCCCATTGGTAGAAGAACTAGAGGAGGAGCTATAAAATCCAATTATAGAACCTTATATTAACTTTGAAGAATCTACAATGGTAGGAGAATGGGAAGGAGATGTACACAATGTGAATGATGAACCTAGGATTGTAGGAGGAAGAGGTATATGAGGAAATAGAGGAGAAGGTGGAGGAAGAGGTATAAGAGGTGGTAGAGGAGAACCAAAACCTTTTGGATTTATCATTTTAGTTGAAGATACAATAGAAATAATGAAGAATATATCACCCTCCATCCTCCATAATTTCCATCGAGTAAGGCATGAGGATCCTGAAACATTTATTTTTGAGTTTGAAGTCTTGTGTAGGTATTATGACTACTTTATTTATTTACAAAATATAAATTGTTTCCAACCACCCTTAAAGAAGGAGCATGTAAATGGTTTATGGGATTAGGAACACATACCATAAGAACATGGGAAGACATGAAAGATGTGTTATTAGAAAAATACAAATATTATTGTATGCCTCATAACCTTAAAGATGAAGTCTTGTAAACGATGAAAATATTGAAGATTTGGTTGAAATATTTGCTTATAATGTTAAAATGGATAAAATGCATAATATAGATGAAGAATCTTTGAAAGATATTTTGCTAAAATCCATTAGAGATGAGTGGGTAGATATTCTCAATTCAATGGGCAAAGGAGATGTTTCACAATTATCATTTAGATAAATTTGTGAACCTTGTACACATATTTCAAGAGCTAAAGCTAGAACTGGGAAAAAGCCAAGAGACCCTGTTATGTCTAGGATTAATAAATATGAAACTGGAACAATAAGTAGAGCAGAAATAGGCAATTTTCTTGACAATTTCAAAAAAAATATTTTAGGGAGTCTTAGTGAACAACTAGATACCCTTAAGATTCAAAAGAAGCAAAAAGATGAAAATTTTGCATTATCAATTTTTTTTCCTAGATGCATAAAGAAACGTGCTCTAAGGAAATGCCCTCTTTATAGTGTAGAAATATGTGCTATCTGTGTATAAAACCATGACACAAAGGTATGCCCTTCAATCATTGGACTTAAGGAAGTCTTGCAAAATGAATCTGAAATAAGCCAAGCTGAGTCACTTTGTTTTATTGGTAAAAGACCATGACAACCACAACAAACAAATAAACTACAAGGTCTTAACCCTCAATACCAATCATATGCACAACCTCATAACAATTGGAATACCCCAATGCCTTAGAAAATATTTCCACCTCAAAATCCATTATGGACATTGTTATCACAAAATCAGACCTGATAGGATGGAAATCAAATCAATCTCATGTAATTGTTTTAAACCAATATTTGATTGAGGTTTATCCTCCTCAACCTGAGAGGGCTCTCTCTAGGGTTAATGATTTTTGATAGAAATATAGATGGCTAACTCTATGTGGGGTAAAGTAGATAAAAATAGATATTGGTTGTAAATCACATTAACAAGTACACATTGGGCTTATGGAGTCATAATAGCTTCAGCAAAACCAAAAAATATACTTAGCATGGAATTCAACACATATCGGAGTTCAAGTCAAGAAATACACATGTGAAACTGTAAAACACATAATCAGTTTGTCTATGAAGGAAGTCAGAGCATCAATGATGAGTTCTGAGTAACATAAGAAAACACCACTGCAATAGGATATTAAAAAGATGCCATCAGAACAAGAACATACTAGAAATATTCATGAATCTTTAGTTGGCCAAATAAAAAACACTATATTAAGCTGAAAACGGTCACTTACAATAAACACAGTCTTTTTGCTAAAAATGTCAAACCCATAGCATTTCGACTTCTTCATATTTTATAGATAACTTTCAGCATTGGATAACCTTATCCTCCTCTAGATACATCAAATTCCTACCAGGGAAAGTTTTAATAACCCCCCTAAATTTATGTATATAATAAATAGGTGAATCCCCATGATACATAGGAAAAATGGAAGGCGATTTTATTAATAATATAATATGTATATATAATTTTTTGGCGAATCTCTCCTGAGATTACATCTGGTGCACCACCTTTGCGGTAACAGAAAATCACCATTGAACTGTCTAAAATAGTAGAAATAGAACTGCGCTACGAAAACAACACAGGTCGTAGTGCTTTTCATAGCGCAGTGTTTTTGCCCTTTTTCCTTCAAAACTTTGGATTCTTTCTTCCAGATTTATCTTCATATTCACTTGACACATCTTCCCTAGTAATTTCATATCAAAATACATACATTTTCCCTTCAAAAATTTATGAAAAAGGGTGAAAAAAGCTGCTACGACAGTTTTGTAGTGCATTTCACCCAAGTTTTTGCATTGTTTGCGCTACGAAACTACTGAGTGAGCAATTTTATCTGGATTTCTTCACAATTAAAACCAAAATTGTGCTAAAACTTTAGAATATCACTAATTTCATCAAGAAAAACAGCCAAATGAACTAGAAACACAATTTTTATGAGTTTTATTCTTCAATTGACTTTTAGTAATTTATCATTCTGCACCTTTGTTTTTTGGTTCATCCCGAGTCAGCTTCAACTGTAGTTCCAAATCCTCCACTTGACCTCTTAGTCTTCTATTATTGGCTCTCAAGTGAGTATTGATCACTCTGACAAATTTTGCTTCCTTGATGGTTGGAACTGTCCATGTAAAAAACTGTTATGTACTGCCTAGAATCTCAGACCTAGAACCAGATTGGCCTTCCCATACTGCCTTCATTCTCTTGAACTCTATTTTTTCAATGTTGTGATTTCTGGCCCTCTTTCTCATCCTTGCAATCTCTCGATTTTCTAGCTTCAATCTCTCCTCAAGATGTTGACACTCTGCCATGTGTTCTTTTCCCTTCATTTTCTTGCTGCCTACATGCTCCACTATTGGCGATGAGAGATCAAACACCTCTTTAGGGACTCTATCTGTTTCAACAGTTTGTTGGACCTCTTTACTACCTTTCTAGAGTTTATTTGCATGCCTAGTTAAAGGTTTCCTTTCTTGAAAGATAAAGGCTACATTTTCACCCTCAAATTCATTTTTTTTCGCCGACTTAACACTTTTATGTTTGTGTTCATCTATTCCAATGAAATCAACTTGCACAATGGGTGATTTCTCTATATCAATTGCATGAAGGATGTCATCTAAAGTTCCTTTTATCACTGGGCTATCCTCTGTACCTAAAAAAACTATTTTTCCCTTTGATGCTACTTCTTGGATTCTTGTCACTCCCTGGATTTCCTGCTTGCTGGCCACTTGTTTTTGTTTAGATTCTTTGACACCTTTTGACCTCTGTTTTGTAGGTGATGGAGTTTCTACAACAAGAAATTTAATCTTCTCTATCCTTTTCTCAACTTGTTTCCTTGGTTTCAACTTTACAAACCTCTTTTCTCTTGCCACCACAAGCTGACTAGACTCTGTTGCTGGTGGTGAAGGAGTCCCTTTAGTTTTAGGGCTTTTAGCTGGGGTTAAGGTTTCTAGTTCAAATCCATTCATAAAAAAAAAGGGAAGACCAATTTGTGCTTATTTTCTGAAGCTGATTCAAAACCAATAACTTAATCAAACCATGGTGGAACAAATATGTTTCACAACCATCAGATTTGGCTTGTACTTTATCAGACATTTTGGAAAGGATCCTATGCAAGTAGAAGGAAAAATCTAGTGATATCATACCTGTGAAATGCAGAAGTAGCTTGAAATGATAAGTATAAACTTTATGATACCTGCCTCCACATGTAAAGTATCTTTGAATGTTGAACAACAGCTTGACATAGGTGTCTTTGATACAGCTTCTAGGTATTGCATTATTCAGGTCCATATCTGTATACTCAGGCTTGATGAAATCCTTGCATGTTTCCATGTCAAACTTAAAACCTTTAAACCAAGTGTCTTGCCCCCTTGGTATTTCTGTTACAGAAGCAATGATCTCAAGTGTGACTGGCACATTTAACATCCCAAATTTGGTAGTTGTTGTATTGAAGTGTAAGGAAACTCTTTAGACACCTGAGTGTGGCAACCCTACATCTTTTCACAAAACCGAAGACAACCTGCTTTACTAAAAGCCTCCATCACTGTTTGATCCTCAACTATAGCCTTCACATTTTCAGGCTCATATCTTAAGAAATGTCCCCCTCTGTGGACTTTCTTTTCCTCTGGCATGCTTCTTTGAAAACCTGTCAGCTTCTCTTGAATCTGTAAAACAACCTCGCTTAATTAGGATATGAACAACCTCACTTGAAATAAATGAACAACCTCACTTGATTAGGATATGAGCAACCCCGCTTGATAATATGGAACAACCTTGCTTGATTATGTTGAAGATAGCCTTGGTATAGAACAACCACATGCTCAGCTTGAATACTTCAGAGCTTAAACAATTGTGTGGAGGCCAATGAAAATTAGAATGACCGAATTAGGCAAGATTTTTTTGAATTTGAAATCTCACCTTATGACTAAATGATGCCCCTAACATGATGATGATGGCTATGAGATGGGTAAGTACTTTGAATCTAACCTCTAACTGACTCACCATACCCTTGTCCTATCATTTCTTAACAGATTTCTGAAAGATTCTAGCTTAATTGACATGATGGTTAAGAAACCGTGCTTTCGTAGCGCCCACAGTGTATTTTTTGCGGTTTGTGCTATGAAAGTATTAGTGCTTTTGTAGCGCAAAACCTCTTTTTTGAACTAACAACGCTACGAAATGGAGGATTCTTGGCTAATTGCGGGAATTTAACCCGAAACTTAATGGAATGACCTCTAAATGAAAATGTGAGTATTTGATCATGGAATGAATGCCTAAAGACTTTATTTGAATTCAAATGATGACCTTTAAACTTATAAAAACTATGACCTACCCTTAAGCAAATACTAAAATGACTTTCAAACCTATTTGAGATGATGATAAAAAACAGAGTTGACATAACGATGCTTAAAAAAAAAAAATTGGGTGATAATAGTGGCTCCACTTGGGATAGTGTGCCCCTGTGGTACACTAAGAACTAGTAGTTCCAGTGCTGCTATCCATTTCCTTGACCGAAACAGAAAAACTTTGAAATTTCCAAGCTTCCTCCTCAAGCTCTATTGGCCTTCACTTCGAGCTCAAGCCTGCTGATTTAGCTTGTCATTATAAACAGAAAAACTCATAAAATGGGATATGTACAATGACATGAATAATCAATCAGATTTTAGGAAGAATAATGCTTTAAAAACCTGCCATTGACAGGTCCTCCAGCATATGGTTCTCCATCCATCTCCTGTAGTATGTAAGTATTGTTTCCATGAAAAGCAGCTATCTTGAAAGGGAATTTCCATAAGTTCTCAAACTTACCATGTTTTCCTTTCTCTTCAATTCTGGCCTCCCATTTCAACACTTCATCTTGAATTTGAAAACTTTCTTCCTTGATTTTCTTACCAAATTTCCTCTTGATTCTTTTTTAAGATTGTTGATTACTGTCATAAACCTCATTCCTTTTTTCTTGCAGAGCTATTAGCTGATTAATTCTCCTATGGGTATCATTTGGTTCCTCTTCTAGCCCTTGAATCAGCTTCATGACAGGTACCCCTAGTGATGTAGGAAAAATAGCCTCAGCGCCATATACCAATTCACATGGTGAAGTTCCAATTAACCTCTTTGTGCATCCTATCAGCCCATAAGGCATACTTCAGCTTCAAATTCCAAGCCTTCTTATTCTCCCGCAACACCTTTTTAATGATCCTTACAACGCTCTTGTTAGAAGATTCAGCAAGGCCATTTCCTTGCGGATAGTATGCAGTAGAATGCCTGAGAGTAATATGATATTGATGACAGAAATTGATCAGCTTCTTAGACTTAAATGCCTATGCATTATCAGTTATAATCTTCATAGGGAAACAAAATCTAGACAAGATATTATTTTCTAAGAAAGAAATAATCACATAATCATTTGCTTGCCTAGTTGTGATTGCTTGAATCCATTTGGTGAAGTAACCAGTCGTTGTAACTAGCGATGACAACCGGATGATGATGGATGAATCTCTCCAATAAAGTCTAGTCCCCACTGCTGGAATGGCGCTTCCACATAGATAGGCATCAAATTTAAAGGTACAAGCTTCTTCTTACCTTCGAAAATCTGGCATTCATGACAGGTAACAACCCTCTTGTAGACATCCTTAAACATTGTAGGTCAATAATACCCTGCTCTCAGAATCTTGTTCATTGTCGCCTTCCAATATTGGTGACCTCCACAATATCCTTTGTGGAACCCTTCAATTACTTTATCAGCCTCCTCTTCCAACAAACAATTCAGCAAAATTCAGCCAGTAGCCTTCCAAAACAGATTTCTGTCAAATATAAAATATCTCAAATATTTCAGCTTAACAAACCTTACTTTGGACTTTGTTAAATCAGCAGGTGCTTTATGATGTTGTAGAAAAAAAAAACCTCCTTGTACCAATTTGAAGTGATGTATTTTTCTTCAATAGGAACTAGTTCCTCTTCATCATCTGAAATTTCTGATATTTTTGCAATCAAATTTATGTCAAGATAGTCAAATTTTGACTGTGTCATCAGCTTTTCTAAGCCTTTCCTTTTGACCAATTTTGTTGGCTTGATCTCTATATCATACTCTAGCAACTTTGTAATCCATTTCCCCCTCTTACCATCAGGGTCGGCTTGAGTGAGGATGTCTTTTACAATAGTATTAGGAACAAATGCCACAATATGAGAATGCAAAATATAAATTCTAAAATCTTTGATAGCCTTCATTAAGGCATAAGTATTCTTCTCTAAGATATTATATTTCAGCTCAGAATTGGCTAATGTCCTACTAAAGAAAGAAATTGGCTGCTCAATACCTTGCTGTCCTTTTTGTAGCAGAACTCCAGTGATAGTATTCTCTGATGCAAAAGTAAAAACCAGAAATTCCTTTGAGAAATCTGGACTGATCAATACCGATTCTTGTGTGAGTGCCCTTTTTATCTCCTCAAATGAGTGTCTTGCTTCTGTTGTCCACTTAATATAAACTCCCTTCTTCAGCATCCTTGTTATGTCCTTCACAATATCAACAAAATTATGAATAAATCGCCTTACAAAATTTACCTTTCCAAGGAAAGATTGAATCTCCTTCCTACTTATTGGAAAATCCACCTTCTGAATTGCATTGACCCTATTTGGATCAATCTTAATGCCATATTTAGAAATGATATGTCCAGGTAATTTACCTGAAGTTAAAGAAAAAATATTTTTGGTGGGATTTAGAGAGATGCCAAACCTTCTACATTTCAGCAGAATTATTTCCAAGTGTTTAAAGTGATCTTCTTCCCTCCTTGAGAAGACTATTATGTCATCAAGATAAACAACCACCATATTGTCCTTCTCTTCAGAAAATGCAATGTCCATTGCCCTCTAAAAGGTAGCTCCTGCATTCATGAGACCAAATGGCATCTTGGTGTATATGAAAGTGCCCCATGGAGTGGTAAAGGTTGTTTTTTCCTAATCATCAGGATGTACAAGGATTTGATTATAACCTGAAAAATCATCGAGCATAGACATTCTCTGAGAGCCAAAAATAGTTTTCAAAATTTGATATATCTTTGGGAGGGGATAATTATCCTTCAGGGAGGCTTTATTCAAATTTATGAAGTCAATGCATATTCTGATTTCTCCACTCTTCTTCCTAACTAGAACCAAATTTGCAAGCCAATTTGAAAATATGACTGGGAGAATGATTTTAGCATCAAAGATATTTTTTACCTCCTTCTCAATCAATGGCATGAGAAGTGGATTGATACTCCTCAACTTCTGCTTGAAAGGATTTTCATTTTCTTTTATGGGAATAGTATGCTGAATAATGGTGGGATCATATTCTTTCAAATCAACATAGTTCCAAGAAAAGACATCTATGAATTTCTTCATCATTTCAACATACATAAACTTCATATCAGTTGAAAGAAACTCTGAAAGTTTAATCATTTTGGGCATAGATATAGTACCAAGGTTACAACTCTCAACTTCTTCATCATGAGCTTGTATCTTAGGGGATTTAAAAACATCACCCCTCGATTAAAATTTTTCTGAGGTATATCTCTTTCTGTACAATTTTTCTTGCTTGCAAAACTTTAGAATTCCCTTTAGATTCAAACGCATGTTCCTGGTCGACAGACTCAAAAATTTTCAAACTCTTCATTAAATTTATCCACATGATCCTTTGCTGAAATGTCTTCATCAGTTCCCCAGATTTTGATTCTAGTAGCATATTTTCTAGGAAGGTCATGCAAGACAGTAGGAAGAGAAAGAGGGGCATATCTAGCAGGTGCAGTAGGTGGATTTATAGCCATGGTTAGAGAGACTGTAGTAGCTTTAGGAATGATAGAAATGGAGGATGAAAAAATGCTATGAGGAGGATTGTTTGGTCTTTGAAGGCCACTAACAATTGAGTCTAAGCAAAGAGGCTAATCTATAGAATTTTAAACAATATTTCCAAAAGGACTGCCTTCAATTTATCTAAAGAACTTTCACCAATAATCAAAAGTGGCCAGTCCTGTTTTCTTTGTCTCTTTGTGTTACTACCAAATGTTATCACAAAATCGTAATCTGATAGCTTCTACCCAAATCAATCTCATGTAACTATTTCAAACCAATATTTTGATTGAGGCTTAGCCTCCTCAACCTGAGAGGGCTCTCTCAAGGATTAATGATTTTTGATATAAATATAGATGGCTAACTCTATGTGGGGTAATAAGCAGATAAATGATAGATATTAGTTGTAAATCACATTAGCAAGTGCAAATTAGGCTTATGGATTCAAAATAGCTTCAGTAAAACCAAAAAATCTACTTAGCATGGAAGTCAAGGCATATCAGAGTTCTAGTAAAGAGATATACATGTGAAACTGTAAAACACACAGCCAGTTTGTCTATGAAGGAAGTGTTGTGACCAGCAACAACCCCCCCTTTTATTTAATATTAGTAATGATACTAAATAAATGGGGACCCTTAGTTAAAAAATCCAAAAAATCAATTAGGATTTGTTTTCCTTTTCAAATAAAACTTTCTATCATAAACTTATAGAAATCCCTTAGAAAGAACATTAAGAAACACTTAAGTTTATGATAGATTACAATAAAATTGCTCTTTAAACAAAATAGCACATCCATAGAAAAATGGTATATATCTTTTATAAAACTGAAAATGCGATTTTGCGCTTTTGCGATAATGCGACCCTAAAAGCCTATACAACAAACGCATTGGTCGCAGATCGCATAGCGCAGAAAACAGAAGTGATTAATGAATATCTTTTGCGCTCTTTTCAATTATGCGCTTTTGCGATTTTGCGATATGCGCTTTTGCGATTTTGCGATATGCGCTTTTGCGCTATTGCGCAATTTCCGCTTTTGCGCTATTTACATAACTGCGATGACTTCATTTTGCGATATTGCGACATTGCGATATTGCGATATTGCGCAGCAAATCGCAGATCGCAATGTCGCAGATTCATGTAGGCGCGCTATCCCAAGGCAATCTTCCCATATATCAAATCTGTTATGCGCTTTAATGATTAAATTAAATGATTGGATTGAAAATTAATGGTAAATGAGATTGTGTTTGAATTGAAAGTCGTTTCACGATTAAAATATTATATTTCATCCACTTTCACATTTAAAACAGCCTCATCACCTTTCTTATACCATTACTCTCATTTACTCGTAAAACACAGGCACGAAGGAGCAAACGTCTATACAAAGCTTCCACTAAACACTATGGGTAAGAAGGAGAAGAGCTCAAATTCTGAAAACAAAGAAATGGCTTCGCTATATGCAGACACCGCCTGTAACAAGGATGCCGGTATATCCACTTGGGAAGGAATGTATAATCTATTAGAAGAAGAAAACCCTGTGGTGATAAAAGTTGCAGCTACAGCAGGTTCCAAGAATACGTCTGAAGCAACCCTTAGAGACTTAGCTTGCTCATTTCTGCATAGAATAGTAGCAAGGCCCAGGATTCTCCGTGCTCTGACGGACATGGTAGAGATAGATATCTGAGCCGACGCGATATTCAGGACGAACGGTCGAACTCAGCGAGCTAATCGGGTCATTCACCACGGAAGATGCGGGAATTAATGTATAAGTTGCCGAGGAACCTCGGTGACTTACAACAAACAATTCATGGAAAGATTTTGCCGGAGAACATACTGAAATTTGGCGAAATTACACAAAGAGTGGACAAAAAGTGAACCATTGAAAAAAACAAACAAGGTATGTACGTACGGGTTCATACCTCTCCTTATTATTTCACTGTTTGCCATGTTATGAGAAACTTTGGAAAAGCGACATTATGTAGTCTTGTAGAATGGCTTCCTTTGTTGAATGCGGCCGTTAATTCTACAATTGTAGACTGGGCCAAAATCCTATCTGATAATTTGACCACTGCTATTTTTCACTACCGGTCCAAACGAAATGTTTCTCAGTGGGTTTATCCGCCTTTTTATTTATCTGCTTATGTCATGGATGCTATCTATTATGTCTCTAAATTCCCTGTGATGGGTTGGCAATGGACTATCCACGATCCTTTTCCTATTCATGTGTACCATAAAGAACTATGGGAGTCTAAGTTTGTCCCCCATTTTTACCAAATTTGTCATGGAATAATGTTGCCATTGTACAGAACATTGTATAATAAGGATGCCCCAAGGTTATCCTCAGAAACAGAGGTTGATATTCTCCCCGTCGCGAGATGGTTTGGAGAATAATTGTTCACTTATATTAGGGTTTTTGGAAGTTATGCTTCTCCCCATGTTTTACCCCTATATGTTCCAGATAGACTTGTAGCTCGGGAAATTTCTTATCAGACCTGTGGCCAAGGAGGTATAACAAAATATTTAAAAGAGAAGAAAAAAGGCATTTGGCCACAATTTCCCGTAAAATGTGGAACATTTTCACTGTTCGATATTGGTCATGCATTCCAAGAGATAGGCAACATTACATGCCTACAGCTGTTCAAATTTTCGAGAAGGTTATTCGACCCAAATGATATTATTAAGAATTTTACCAATGCAATCAGAGTAAGGGAATTTTCCGGGGAACAGGATCCTTTTGATGATATGTTCCAAGAAAGAAATTCATTCAAAGAAGTTTTGAATTCAGCTCAAGCGCAGTTATCTCCAGAGGAATTTCAAGAATTCAAGCTTTACAGAGAAAGAAGACTAACTCCTATTCCTTTGGGAAATCTACGCTTAGAGCCCGCAAGAGAGCAAACTCCTAGTGTTAGTCTTAACGGTAGTTCAACTACAGATAAATCTAAATCAAAATCTGACAGAGAGACTTATGAACATTCCAATAATTCTAATGAAAAGGAAGATAAAATGGAAGAATCCACTAAAGATTCTGCACAATCAAAAGAAATTACTCAACAGCAAATTTCGAATTCCCAACAGACAAATCCTCCTCCAACCGATGAATAGCAACAACCAGTTATCATTGAATTAGACAAAGAATGGGAAACCTTCAACCAATTGATTAATGTAGAAGGACAGAATGTACAGACCCCTGTCCAGACAACCAAAGTTTTGAACACAGGAACAAGCAGCACAGTCACAGTGACAGAGCACATACCAATCACACCCTCTTCTGAAATTGTGCTTAATGTAGAAGACATTCCTCCTTTAGATGTATTCTACAACCCAAAATACAAATCAGTAGTGAAGAGACAGAGGAAAAAGAGAAAATTAGAAAGTGCAATTGCTACTGAAGCAGAACAAGTAGATGTTTTGTGGAAAGATCCTGCCACAGAACCTACTCATAATCTCACTAAGTTATCTCAAATGACAGGAGCTTATACTTCTGCAACAATTGATAAAGCATTTGAGATACAACTTTTGTTGAATGAAAAAGAAGAACAGGTAAAAGCTCTGGAACAACAATTGCAACAGGTACAGGCCAATAAGGAAGCACAATTGAAACTTGAAGAGTTACAACAACAACTTCAAGAATTGCAAATAGGACATCAAAAAAGCTTGGCTGATAAAGACAAACAAATACAGATTATCCAAGATCAGCATAAAGATGATCCTAAGCTTCCAGAATTCATTTCAGAAACTATCTCTTTAAACAATCAACTACTGCAACAAGAGGAAGTTTTCTGCCAAAAAAATCTTGCAATGGAATTCTTTGTGCCAAGAGAGCGATAAAATCACAAATCATGTCGTAGATTTACGAAATGATTATGATTTGATTAATGAAAAGATCAATGATTATCTAGCATGGAAAAAGACAGAAGAAGGCAGAAAAGCTGGTGCACCCATGGTTAATGAAAACCATAAAGAAATATTGTTCAATAACTGGGATGCACAAATCAGAAGGGCAGAAAAGGCAGCAGAGGAGGCGGCTATAGCAGCAAACACTCTTACTGATTGTGTAAATGATAATTTACACAAAGGCGAGCCTAAAGCACCGTTCTTTGTTGTTCCCGGAAACTCTTTTCATGAGCATCAGCACGAACGAATGGGCAAGCGAGAAGAAAGAGCAATATCCAAGGGTTGACAAGATTGAATTGGGACTCATACTGGATGTACTTAGTGAAGCCACACAGTCAGCAAAAAGCGCTTAATTGTATCATCAATGCTACAGAGAAGATTGCTCCTACGCTTGCCAACTCTGTCTTTTCAGGACAGTTGAATTCCGAAGTCGGTCAACCGCATCTTCTCAAAACTATGCTAGATGCCTGCAAGTTTAAAGATCAAGTTCATAGATAGATAGATTTAGTTTTAATTTTACTGTATTTTAGCCTAGGAAAAGGACGGTCATTGAACCGAATCCTTAATTTTTGTAATAAGACTATTTTTAGATTTAGCTAAGTAGTATTTAAACCCTTCTCATGCATTTAGAGGAGGGTCCTGGATCTTAATATTTTTTGACTTGGAGATTGCATTTCTGTACTCCATTGTCTTATATATTTTTAAAAAGGATCACATCTGGTGATTTTCATGCGGAATTATCTTTGAAGTGTTGCATTTATGTACCTTGGAATTTGATTTTGCATCAGAGTTACTGGATTAGAGTATCACATTGCATTTGAAAGTCTTCAAGATGAACAAGGTATTTCTATCTGTTCACTGTTGATTTCTTTTGTCTTATGGTATTCGCTTTAAAATTGCTATCATTTATATATATTTGTTTTCACAACGCTTCCTTTTATATATCATTTCTGAGTATAATTGAAACGTTATCTTCCATAATTATATATATAGATGGTATACAATGATGAATGCAATATGCTAATACAACTCTGTTTAATTTCTTAAACAGAGTTATCTTTATTTGTTTCTGCACATTTCAATTTAAATAATAATACATTTTCATGGTTATTGTTAAGTTGGAACAATCTTAAGTTGTATTCACATATAATTACCCGGGTTAGTGTTAGAATTTCTTTATCAGTATTTAGTTTAAATTAGATAATTTTATTTCAGTTAATTTAGTCCCATTTCCACCCATCCAAACCAATCCATTTAGTTATAAGGAAACTGGTCCTTTAAATCCAGTAGGAGCCACCATACCAAACGGAAAAGGAGTTGTCTTAAGGTCCCGACCGGGTGGTTTTCCCTGATGTTTGAAGCAGAGATT